>CM059217.1:16942045-17364545 GCA_030347435.1 Clarias fuscus
ACATACAAAATGGGTTCAGATGTACTTTTGATGCTCAAAATGTGAAAAAGAGTAACAAAAGAATTGTTACTAAACATGAATGTCATAATGCATGAAAGCGTTGGAACTGATCATTCCTTTCACTTTTATGCTTCTCATGATGAGATAAAGCGTTTGCTGTGTTCTTAGCGCTGTACGAGCTCAGGAAAGCGGTTTTCTCACACAACTAATGCATGGTCATGTAAAACATACAAAACGAGTTCATATGTGTTAATTTTGTTCAAAATGTGAAGAAGAATAACAAAAAAATGTTTTTTCAACATATATGGTAGAATGCATGAAAGTGATGGAAATCATCATTCGGATGGATTTTTCGTATCCACCTGGCAAGATATAGCGTTCGTCGTGTTCTTAGCGCTGTACGAGCTCAGGAAAGCGGTTTTCTCACACAACTAATGTATGGTCATGTAAAACATACAAAACGAGTTTATATGTGTTAATTTTGTTCAAAATGTTGAAAAGAATAACCAAAAAGTTGTTTTTCAACTTATACACACGTGGACAAAATTGTTGGTACCCTTCGGGCAATGAAAGAAAAACTGACAATGGTCACAGAAATAACTTTAATCTGACAAAAGTAATAATAAATAAGAATTCTATGAATGTTAACCAATGAAAGTCAGACATTGCTTTTCAACCATGCTTCAATGGAATTATTTAAAAAAAAAATGAAATCATGGAACAGGCCTGGACAAAAATGATGGTACCCCTAACTTAATAGTTTGTTGCACAACCTTTTGAGGCAATCACTGCAATCAAACCATTCCTGTAACTGTCAATGAGTCTTCTGCACCTCTCTGCAGGTATTTTGGCCCACTCCTCATGAGCAAGCTGCTCCAATTGTTTCCGGTTTGAAGGGTGCCTTTTCCAGACAGCATGTTTCAGCTCCTTCCAAAGATGCTCAATAGGATTGAGGTCAGGGAGGCCACTTTAGAATAGTCCAATGTTTTCCTCTTAGCCATTCTTGGATGTTTTGAGCTGTGTGTTTTGGGTCATTGTCCTGTTGCAAGACCCATGACCTACGACTGAGACCCAGCTTTCTGACAATGGCCAGCACATTTCTCTCTAGAATCCCTTGATAGTCTTGAGATTTCATTGTACCCTGCACAGATTCAAGACACCCTGTGCCAGATGCAGCAAAGCAGCCCCAGAACATAACAGAGCCTCCTCCATGTTTCACAGTAGGGACAGTGTACTTTTCTTGATATGCTTCATTTTTCCGTCTGTGAACATAGAGCTGATGTGCCTTGGCAAAAAGTTCCATTTCTGTCTCATCTGTCCATAGGACATTCTCCCAGAAGCTTTGGGGCTTGTCAACATGTAGTTTGGCATATTCCAGTCTGGCTTTTTTATGATTTGTTTTCAACAATGGTGTCCTCCATGTAGTCCACTTTGGCTCAAACAACGACGGATGGTGTGATCTGACACTGATGTTCCTTGAGCATGAAGTTCATCTTGGATCTCTTTAGAAGTCTTTCTGGGCTCTTTTGTTACCATTCGGATTATCCGTCTCTTTGATTTGTCATCAATTTTCCTCCTGCGGCTACGTCCAGGGAGGTTGGCTACAGTCCCATGGATCTTAAATTTCTGAATACAGTTTTTTACAATCGTTATGACAGTTTTTTCAATACATTTAACAAGTTTCCTAAATTCTTAACACAGTTAGCACAACATCCGCCTTTGTAGGCTATACAATTAACACATTTCTTGTTGCTTTGATACAAAACGCATACAGTTAACAACAATTTAAAATGCTTGAACTTTTTACACACAAGCTCAACCAATACCAAAACAATGTAATTTTACAGTCAAATTTACAAATGCTTTCACAATGTATGTCAGAACAAATAATATCATGTTCTAAACATAACTTATATAGGCTAAAGTCAAAGTGAACAGCTGTTCATATTGTGAATTGAAACACAAATATATTGCCTGTATTTTATTCCATTGCCAATGAGAAATAGCTTATTGCAGCTATGCAAATATATAAATCACAGCTGATTCCCATCTAGGAACCACACTTAGGTGTTGAGGTTTTTCCAATGACATGATCATATGTTCTAAAAGAGGACTCTTTGAAAGAAAGAAAGAAAGAAAGAAATGCCTGCAATACAGTCATTACTGTACTATACATAGTGTGTTTTGCAATAAACTACTTCATAAACCTGGAGTACATTAGTACATACAGTAGGTATACAGTACAGCACAGCATTTACATACACTGTGTCTAATTACTTTCAGAGAGTTATGGAGTTGGAAGCCAATCAAGTCCCACATGAAATTATCTATGTCTCAGCCTGGAGATGGAAGGTTTTTGACCATCGTCCACATGTCTACATGTGCACCAAATGTCCCTCCTGGATGAACACTGCCAGGAGTGGATAAGGCATGCCAAAAGATTCTTCCCACGATGCCCTGCCAGAGAAGATATCAGGTGTGATGTGGATGAGAACATGTGGCCAAATGCAGAAGACCGGGCAGAATAGAAGATTATTTTGTTTTTTATTATAATTCCGGTGCTTTTTGTGTTTGTATATCTTGCAGTAATGTCCTTTTGCAAATAAAGTCTGTACTGCAGCAATTCTGTGTCTGTATTTTTTTTTACCTAAACTGTACATTTTATAAAGCTATTCTAAGATGGTCATTCATTTTTTGTATTGCATTTCTGCAGCAAAAGAAACTACAGTTTTTTACAATCGCTATGACAGCAAAAGAAACAAAATGCATGCATTTACTAAACCCAACAAAACAAAAATGTAGAGAGGCTTCAAATATAAGGGCAGACTTGACACATAAAATAATGCAGTTTCTGTAATTTCAGCTGATGATAGTGTTTTTTTGTCATTGTGTTATGATTGACTAAATGTTCCTGTTGGACGAGAACATGTGTTAGTGTTTTGAATAATTATTTGATTTTAAAACATGTTTGTAGTGTTTTGTTAGGCATAGTGTATTGTGTTATTTTATTATTGTATTTTGAAAATGAGTTTTGGGGTTTAGTTTACAATGTGTGATTTTGAGCATGAAATTAACTGTTTTGCCAATGTCATGGGTCTAGCTGGTGGTGCTGGCTAGACCCGGCTGATGTTGTTGCCGTGGGCATGGAGGTAGGCATGAAGGCAGAGGGGTTGTTAAACAGAAAGAGTCCTTTTATTAACAAAACTCAAAAACAGTCACAACCAAACAAAGGAACCAAAACAACAAACTCAAACTAAAACTAGGGCTCAGGAAAAACAGGGACGGCGCGCTAACACAGGGAACGGCGCGCCAACACAGGGACAAGAGCTGACATGGGAGCCAGGAGCTGACACAGGGAACCAGGAGCTGACACAGGGAACCAGGAGCTGACACAGGGAACCGACAAAGAGAACTGGGGATGAGGAAACATGGAGCTGAAGCTAACTAAGACACATAGGGGAACTAGAGACTGGAGAGACAGGAGACGGGAGAGACAGGGCTAGACAGGACTGGAGACTGGAGAGACAGGAGAGACTAGAGACAGGAGAGACTAGAGACTGGAGACTGGACAAGAGATGGAACAGGCTGGGTTAGTGGTTAGTTGGGTTAGTAGCTACATGGAATGCTGGGGACACTGGATGCTGACCTAACCAGGTTAGTATCTAAAGAGGTTAGTGGCTAACCGGGTTAGTACTGACCTAATGGTGGGGAACTGAACACAAAGGCAAAGCACACATGAGGCTACTCCAAACTAGCGGCTAACCTACTAGCGACCAGAACCACTAGCAGTCAATCCCCCTAGAGGCTAGCCTACAGGAGGCTAACCCTACTAAGGGCTAACCCTACTAGCAATTAAGGCCTACTAGCGGCTAACCCTGCTAGCGGCTAGGCCCGCATGTGGCTACACAAAACTAAACAAAGAATTAAACCAGAAGACAGAACAGTACTTACACAGGACACAGGAGGAGACAGCCTAGCTAAACATGAAACAGGGCAGCTCCATGAATCCATCAACACAAGGAACATAAGGAGAACAAACAGTAGAGCCCTAGACAAACAAAGGTTACAAAACAAACCAAAGTATAAACTTAAAGAAACAAGAACCAAACAAAAGGAATGCCCACATGACGGTAGTTACAAATACAAACATAACAAACCAAACATAACAAACCTACTGACAAACAAACAATGCTCGACCCAGTTTCCCAGAACAAACTGCTATTTATAGAAACTTTAATGAGGCACCTCAGTCCAGGTGAGCACTAATCACCTGACTGAGGTGCCTTCTGGGAAACTGAGTCAACCAACAAGAACTACACACAGAGACAGTGACCTCTGGTGGAGGTTCCTAACAGCCAATTGTGTATTTTAGGTGTGTTGGTGCGTTAAGAGTTTAGGAAACTTGTTAAATGTATTGAAAAAACTGTCATAACGATTGTAAAAAACTGTAGTACATACAGTAGGTATACAGTACAGCACAGAGTTTACACACACTGTGTCTAATTACTTTCAGAGAGTTATGGAGTTGGAAGCCAATCAAGTCCCACATGAAATTATCTATGTTGACGAGGCTGGCTTCAACTTGGCGAAAAGGCGTCGCTGTGGGAGAAACATAATAGGCCAAAGGGCCACAGTTACCGTGCCGGGCCAGAGAGGAGCCAACATCACCACGTGCGCCGCAAACTCCAACAACGGTGCACTCCTGCATAAATGTCAGATTGGCCCCTACAACAGCGATTGCCTTCTCCTGTTTTTAAAAGACTGGCACGAAAGACTGGTGCCAGAGTTAGAAAGGGGACAGTTGGGAGACCACTTGCCAATATATGTTATCACATGGGACAATGTGGCATTCCACCATTCCCATGCAGTCACAGCCTGGTTTGACACCCATCCAAGGATGATGTCCCATTTCCTTGCCCCTTACTCCCCTTTGCTCAACCCTATTGAGGAGTTTTTCTCAGCCTGGAGATGGAAGGTTTTTGACCATCGTCCATATGTCTACATGTGCACCAAATGTCCCTCCTGGATGCAATGGATGCTGCATGTCAAGACATCACAGCTGAACACTGCCAGGGGTGGATAAGGCATGCCAAAAGATTCTTCCCACGATGCCATGCCAGAGAAGATATCAGGTGTGATGTGGATGAGAACATGTGGCCAAATGCAGAAGACCGGGCAGAATAGAAGATTATTTTGTTTTTGTTTTTGTTTTTTATTATACTTTCGGTGCTTTTTGTGTTTGTATATCTTGCAGTAATGTCCTTTTGCAAATAAAGTCTGTACTGCAGCAATTCTGTGTCTGTATTTTTTTTTTACATAAACTGTACATTTTATAAAGCTATTCTAAGATGGTCATTCATTTTTTGTATTGCATTTCTGCAGCAAAAGAAACTACAGTTTTTTACAATCGCTATGACAGGTTTTTCAATACATTTAACAAGTTTCCTAAACTTGTCTGTAAAATTACATTGTTTTGGTCTTGGTTGAGCTTGTGTGTAAAAGAAGTTCAAGCATTTTAAATTGTTGTTAACTGTATGCATTTTGTATCAAAGCAACAAGAAATGTGTTAATTGTATAGCCTACAAAGGCGGATGTTGTGCTAACTGTGTTAAGAGTTTAGGAAACTTGTTAAATGTATTGAAAAAACTGTCATAGCGATTGTAAAAAAGTGTAACACATTCTCTGAGCACACTGCAAGGGATATTGCCTGGTCCAGCAGCTGTACATCAGTGAATTTTATTTCAACATTTAATTTTCAAGGACACGAATATGTAAGTAGGCCTTTCACATCTTGGGAGACATGATCAATGTAATACATTTACCATGATAGGCTACAGTAGGTATTCCTGGAACTGGTGAGTGTTCAATACTAGGCGCCAGTAAGTTTGTGGAAATGGGTGGGTTACTCGTGACATCTTGTCAAGCAGAAAGAGTCATAGAATCTGAGCTTTCAGAACCACCCACAACCACTTTCCCCAGTGTTCCACAAACAAGTGGACTTATCTGAGGTATTCTCAAAGAGGTAGGGCCAAAAACTGCCACCCATACCCCCACAAAGATCCTAGGAGTGCGTGATCAATCTGCTTCCTGCAGGCCAATTTGACCACAGTCTACGCATGTCCCCAAGACAAGAGCACAAGGCCCAGAGCCTCACCCAGGACTGTGGGTCTAAAAGTTCCCCAATATCCTCCCACTGAAGGTGGAAGCCAAGAAGAACATCGGGCCATTTAAGGTACGATGAAGATAAATTTCAGGTGCATACCACCAGTCACTCTCTGGTCGATGAAGATAAACCCCACCTCAAGCTCGTTCAAGCCAGTTCTCTGCAGCACTCCATTTGCACCAACATCATGATGGAGGTGATGGACCAACATGCACGCTCAGGCGAGGAACACTCGTGGGTCTCAGGGTGGCATATACTATACGCAGGTCTGATCATTCACAAAAAATCTTTCTCTGAAGATGAAAGCCAAGAATTTGGCGCTGTGGCCCTTTTAAAATAAAAAGAAGTAATATAGTTTGCAAGCAACTATGAGTATGACAAACCATCAGTGCCACTGGCTTCTGGGTGCACCACACAACCTGTGTGCCTTTTGAGGATGCTACGACTCCTAAAAACGCCCCAGACACAGATGGTATGGACGTGCCTTTCTATGTGTAATGACTAGTGATTGCTTGGTGGCGACTATAATGGGGCAGGTGCTTGGGCCGGTCATCGTTTATGTTGGATGGTGTGTGATGTGTACTGTGCGTGTGAGTTGTGTGTGTAAGTGTGTGTGTGTGTGTGTGTCTAGGATGTGTACTGTACAGTATGTGTTGCATAAGTGGTTGATGAGTCGGTGCTTGTGTATACTGTGTGTCGTGTGTGTGTTTGTGTAGTGTGTGTGTTATAAGTGTGTGTGTGGGTGTGGGTGTCTGCGTATGTGTATTTGTGTGTTTCTTTGTGTACATTTGTGTACAATAAGTGTTTGTGTGTGTGTGTGTGTGTGTGTGTGTGTGTGTGGGTCTATGTGTATGTGTTTGTTTGTGTGTTTGTATGTGTGTGTGTGTTTGAAGGATGTGTATGTATTCGTGCTAGGAGCCTTCCTTGTAGCAAAGAAATAAAATGCTCACGGACAAAGCCGAAGCGCTGTAAGTTGTGCTAGTTGTTGGAGCATTCGATGGTAAGCTGCAGTATGCTTGTGGAACTGCATCGGTTGCTCATGCCATATTGTTGAGCAGATAGAGTCATAGAGTATGAGCTATCTGAACCACCCACAACCACGTTCTCATGTCCATGGTTTCACAAACAGGTGGACTTATAGGAGGTATTCTCAAGAACGTAGGGCCAACAACTGTTTCCTTCCCCCACAAGGATCTGAGAATCTTTTCCTACGATCAATCTGCTCCCTGCACCCAATTTGGCTACCATCTACACATGTACCCAGAGCAAGCCCTCAAGAACAGAACAGTGGGTCTAGGAGTTCCCCAATAACCCCCCACTGAAGGTTGAAGGTAAGAAGGTACTTTGGTACATCGGGCTTTTGAAAATACAACAAAGATTTGACTTTGGTTGTGAACCGCCGGTCACTCCCCTATCGATGAAAAATAAAAACCTGCCAGTCCTGTGTAGCATGCTCCCGGATCCATCGCCAGCAACATCACGATGGGGACCCCGCATGCATGGTCAGGAGAGCAAGACTTGTGGGACCCAGGCCGGCACATACAATACTGTTGTCCTCCAGTGACGTCTCTTAAAATGAAAGCCAAAAAGTTATCCCTGTGGCCTTTTAAAATTAAAAGAAGAAAAATAATTACAAGCAAGATGAGCCAGCCTAAGCACCTGAAGTATCACCACTTGGATGCACCTCACAACATGTGTCCCTTTTCAGCACGCAAATACCTTTAAACAAATATGACAGAAGTTTAAAGCATTGTCATGTCCGGACATGTCTTTCTGGTGCACCACTGCTAGCTGTCACTCAATGTGGGCCGGATTTGGTGGTGACTGTAATGGCGCAGGTGTTTGAGCAGGTCATCATTAGTGTAGGATGCCTAGTATGTGTGATGTGTGTGAGAATTGTGTGTCTCTGTGTGCGTTTGTTTAGGATGTGTTTTATATGTGAAGGATAAGTAGTTTGTGTGAGTGTGTCTGTGGTAAGTGTGTGTAGTAAGTGTTTGTCTTTGTGTGTGTGTGTGTGTGTGTGTGTGCTGGTGTTTTCTTTTTGCAAACTGTGCTAGGAGCCACCCTTGTGGCACAGAAATGGAAAGCACATGGCACATCCGAAACGCTGTGATGTGCTAAGTTGTGAGGATTCCATAGTAAGCCACGGTACATTTGTGGGAAATGCATCGGTTACTCATGCCATCTTGTCAAGCACATAGATGCTGAGCTATCTGAACCAATCAGAACTTCCTTCCCCAAACTTTCACAATCAGGTGTTTTTATAGGAGGTATTCTTAAGGAGGTAGGGCCAAAAACTGGTCCTCTCTCCTCCACAATGATCCTAGGATAGTATGATAAATCTGTCCATGTTTCTAGTCAAGACCCCATAGGCCAGAGTCTCACCCAGTACAGTGGGTCTTGGTCACAACCCAAGAACCACCCACTGAAGCTTGAAACCAAGGAAGTACATTGTTACCTAGGGCCTTTGAGGATACAACAAAGATTTAAATTCAGTTGCGTACTGCTGGTCACACTCGGGTTGATGAAGAAACATCTCCTCTAGCTTGCTCAAACCAGTCCTGTGCAGCACTCTGGCCGGGTCTGATGGTAGCAGCATCACAATGGGAACCCTGCATGCACGGTCAGGCGAGGAACATTCGTGAGTCCCAGGCCGGCACATCCTATACCCCGGTCTGTTTGTCCACCATGGACCTCTCTGAAGATGAAAACCAAGAAGTTGGCCCTGCAACCTTTAAAAAGAAGAAAAATAATAATTAAAAGCAAATGAAGAGCTGGCCCAAGTGTAACCCACTCAAATATTTGAGAGTATAGAAAACCCCTTTCAATATTCTTTAATAACTGAATATATATACATATATATATATTTTTATTATTATTATTCACATTTGTTGTATGTATGTATTTTTTTTTTACTTGATGTATTGTATGTTCAGGTGTATTGAACTAATGTGAAAGAGAAAAGGGAGGTGTGTTTGTTTGGTTCTGTGATTCACTATGAGAGAAGTGTGTCGATGGTTGCTGACGTCACTTTTGCGCCAGCTCGTGGTGATATATGCAAGCCTCATTTCGGCTCGCGCTTAACCTTATCCATCTTCGCCATTCCCTTCTTTAAATTTATGCCTGAACTGTTTCATTGCATTAGCTCGTGCTTGTGTGCTGGGAAGATACAGCGTGTGATGGACGAAATCATACTGTCTCATCGCGTTGCGGTCATTTGGATTCGTGCCAGGAGATAGACCCGTTGGATTTCTCTACGGATGGATTGCGCAATCGGAGGACTCGTTTGTTCTAAGGACGGCAAAGATTCTTCATCGTTCGTTCATCGAGGATTCTGTAGGCATTCATACACGTGTCAGTTACACATGACTGAACTGAGTTCGGCATTCATTCAAACCCATTATTCAGCATGCATCTATATTTCATTTGATTGTTTGGACTATATATATATATATATATAGTCCAAAAAAAAAAAAAAATATATATATATATATATATATATATATATATTTTTTTTTTACTTTTATTGTTATTTTCATCTTCACTTGAAATTGTGAATTAACAACTTAACAAAGATTGGATTAGAATGATTTGAAAAGATTTTCTGTTGAATATCTGAAATGGTATTGTAATATAATTGTAGTTGAAAAAAAAAAAGAAAGGAAAAGAAGGAAAACAAGGTTGCTGAATACAAGCTATTCATTAAACCTGATTTCTGTGTATGTGTATTTATTCAAGCAGTTGGTGACTAAACTGAAACAAGTGCAGACACAATTCATAGAACCAATTTTATCTGAAATTCTGTGTTTAGTGTAAGACCCCGAACCCGAGACTCCAAATACTATAAACGCATATGTATGTTTGGTGAGCTCAGACCCTGTAGATATTTTTTCCTCCTTTTGATTGAAATTACTCCAAGGATCGGGTTACACAAGCACCTGTGCCATCGCCACTTGGGCAAACCTCACAACCTGCGTGACTTTTCAGCATGCTAAGACCTCTTAAACAAATATGACATGCATCATCATGGCTTGACGTCTGCACCATTGCTAGCTGTCATTCAATGTGGTCCGGGTTTCTTGGTGCTCATGACCACTTCACAACATGTGCTTTTTCAGGACGCTAAGAAATCTTTAATAAATATGACATGTTAAAGACATCGCAGTTTCTGTAAATGTCTTTGTGGTGTGCCATTGTTAGCTGTCACTCAATGTGGGCCGGGTTTTGTGGTACTGTAATGGCGCAGATGTTTGAGCAGGTCATCGTGTGTGGAGGACGCGTAGAATGTGAGACGGGTGTGTGTCTTTGTTGGCGCTTGTTTAGGATGTGTTCTGTATGTGAAGGATAAGCAGTTTGTGTTTGTGTGTGTGTGCCTCTCTGTGTAGGGTTTGTTGTTTCTATTTTGGATGTGTATTACGCGTCTGGTATGTGTGTTTGGGACTTGTGTTTTTAGTGAGCGTGTGTTTATTTGTGTGTGTTATGCATGTGCAATATTTTTGTGTACAGTGTGAGGTTGTGTTGTTTATGTGAGTGTAGGATGTGTAGTCTTTGTGTCTGTGGAAATTGCTTTTACCAAATGTTTGTGTATGTGTGTGTGTGTGGGTGGGTGTAAGGTTTTATAATATTGTAAGACATTGTAATCTAATCAGTTCAGATTCCTGTGCCCTGAGAACAGACCCCTCACTGTGCTTCCTTATGCCTTCTGTGGTAACACCTTCTATATCCTGTACCCAGGCGAGTATACATCCAAATGGCTCTTGTCTGCTAGAACCCTTTTGTTTAATCAGGAGAATGTAAATGTATTTCCTCTCTCCTGTCTGTCTCCGGCTCTCTCTATCACTGACATGTGAATGACTGGTTCTTTTGATGTTCAGGACGTAGCACCGTTTAAATGTGCTCTCCTTGCTAAGAATAAACTAGAGATCTTCAGGCATCATGCCTGCGTGTGTGTGTGTGTGTTTGTCTCTCCCGGTCGATCGGGCCCGGACCGGTAAGTGTATCAAGGTGCAGCGGACACAACAAGTTAAACTCTTCTTCTCTTAGCTTAAAACTTAGCTCGGACACACTACTTCTTCATTTAAAACCTAACAGTGGGTCTTCTTGATGCATTTAAATTCCTTGAACACAATTGTGGCACAGAAATGAAAAGAACACTGCACACCGGAGTGCTGTGATGTGCTAGTTGGTGAGCATTCGATAGTAAGCCGCAGTATGTTTGTGGAAATGCCTGGGTTACTCATGCCATCTTGTCGAGCAGATAAAGACCTAGATCCTAAGCCATCTGAACAAATCACAACCCCGTACCCCAGTGTTTTACAAAAAGGTGGACTTATAGGAGATATTCTCAAGGAGGTAGGGCCAAAAACTGGCCACCTCCCGACAACAAAGATTTTAAAACTGCGTGATTAATCTGCTCCGTGCAGCCAATTTGTCTACCATCCACCCATGTTCGCAGAGCAAGCCTCCAAGACCCAGAGCCTCACCCAGAACAGTGGGTCTAGGAGTTCTCTCAAAGAATGATCGACTGAAAGTTGAAGGCAAAAGGTTATCCCTGCGGCCTTTTAAAAGAAACAGAAGAAAAATTGTTAAAAGCAACAATGAGCATGCCTAAGGATGTGTTATCACAACTTGAGCGCAACTCACAACCTATGTACTGTCCAACACATGAAGACCTCTTGAACAAATATAAAATATTTATATCCATCATCATGGCACTCAGTATGGGCCAGACACAGCGTTGGGTGCTTTTGGTGGTAACGGTAATGGCGAAGGTACTTGAGCAGGGCATTGTTTGTGTTGGATGCTGATAATGTCTGATGTGAGTGAGATGTCTGTGTTTATTTTGTCTGTGTGTGTGAGAGTGTGTGTGTTTGTATGTGTGTCTGTGTGTGAGAGAGTGTGGGACATGTACTGTATGTGAAGGATAATTAAATTGTGTGTGTTTGTATGTGTGTGTGTGTGTGTGTGTGTGTGTGTGTGTGTGTGTGTGCTTGTCTGTGTCTTTTGCTGTGTTCTTAGCGCTGTACGAGCTCAGGAAAGCGGTTTTCTCACACAACTAAGGCATGATCATGTAAAACATACAAAACGAGTTCATATTCAGTTTTCATGCTCAAAAGGTGAAAAAGAATGACAAAAAAAAAATGTTATTCAAACATGTATGCCAAAATTCTTTAATGTTTTGGAAATTATTTCTTTTACTTTTAAAATTCTGAAATCTCATTTTCAATTCATGTAAAAGTTAATTCACACCCTTATGTTTTTACATACAGTTAAAAAGGAAGCAATGTTAAAATGAATGACATGAAGTTGCTAAATTAATAGATAGTGTTAATAAATGTTAATTTTTTGTTTCAATTTAATTTCACATTTTATTTGTCAAATACACAATCATACAGAACACAATATTCAGAGAAATGCTTTGACAACCATCCATGACCCAAGCATAAAAAAAGAAAAAAAGAGTATTCAAACAAAGAATATGACTATAATAATAAATTAATAGAGTATGAATAAGAAAACCTGCAAATAAATATGTAATAAGAAAATAATAAAAATTATATAAATACAGAAACAGCTTTTTATTCATAGTTTATAGAATAAAATAATGAGGATACTTTCAGTAAGCGGTTAGCAGGGACAGAAGAGAGGCAGCAAATACATGGGGAAATGGTAGTGTATCGACATACGATTCCCCCATTGCAGGTCGGAGGCCTGAGTACTTCTGATGGCGGGTCAGCCTAGGAATGACGCGGTGTGAGGTAATGTTTCTGTAGTGGAGAGACATAGCTAACTGGATCCCAGCATCCCAGCAATAGGCGTGCCACAATGTCTAGGTGTAGGTTTCTTCATGCGGGTGAACACAAAGCATGGGGCTTTAGCTTGTTGTTCGCTTCATGTGTTCAAAAGCCCGCCTAATTGAGCCAAGTTCAAGTAGGCTTTTATTTTCATTTCAACCATATACAGTTTAGTACACAGTGAAACCAAACAACGTTTCTCTAGGACCAAGGTCCTACATAAAACATGAATTAACATCATGATTGAACAAAAACTAACTAGCTAACTAAGTAGCCTAATTAGCTGCCTAGCTGTCACAAGACAGATAGACATTTTTAGGTTAACATAAAACTAAGTTCTATACAAAAGGAGACAATATAAAGTGCTCATGCTAATGTGCAAACAAGAGTAACAAAGTCACAACGCGACAACATGACACATTTCATTACTTTGTGCTGATGACGTAATGAGTTGAGGTGAAATTCCGACACATTCCTTTGAAGTAGCAGCAAAGATCAAATAGTTTTGTGCATATAACAAGTAATTGCTATTGTGCAAAAGAGCAATTGCAGGTTGGTGTGAATCATTTATAGATGGTCGTTGATCAGTGTGTATAATCAGTTAGTTCAGTTTATCTGTTCAGTCAGGTGGTGACAATTTGTTGGATGTCTTGTGAAAAGACGTTGTCGCACATTCTGGATGTGAGTGACTGAATGCTTTGCTATCTTTTTCCAGATGGCAGTAGGGTGAAGAGTGAGTGTGATCTGTGTATCCAATCAGCCACAATGTTTGTGGCATTGCCGATGGAACAATTCCCAAACCAGGCAGTGATGCAGCTGCTCAGGATGCTCTCGATAGTCCCTCTATAGAAAGTGGTAAGAATCAGTTGTGGAAGCTGCGCCTTCCTCAGCCTTATCAGGAAGAGAAGATGTTTTTAATGCTTTCGACCGAGTGAGGTTCTCCTCCAGGTGGCCAATGAGGAATTTGGTGCTGTTGACGATCTCCACACAGGAGTTGATGTTCATCAGAGAGTGGCCGCTCTGTGTCCTCCTTAAGTCCTCCTTTTGTTTTAGCAAAACAGGTTGTTGTGCCTACACCAGACCGTTAGCAATTCCTCTCTTTGTGCTGACTCTTGGATCTTGCTGATGAGACACATGGTTTCTCCCGACCGTCATGACGCTCTGCATGTCGAAGCGAGGAATTGAATGGAGCCATCACTGTTACAGGCGGGTGATGGTGAGTTTCCTTTTGTGATGTCCTTTTGGTGGTGATGGCTTGTAAGCCCTGTCACATGTCACCACTCTCCCTGAACTGAATGAGCATTCTGCGTTTAGTATGATTTAGTGTAACTTTACCAGTTCTGCTTATCACGTGGCCATCGATGATAACAAAATCTAGTATTTGACAATTATGAGCAAGGTAACTTAGGATCTGGGCAAATGCTTAAACTTAAAATTACTGGACCAGGACAACAGATCTTTATCAAGAAACAAGAATTTATTTGACTATACTATGATACATGAAACTAAGCTATTAAACACACACACGCACACACACACACACACACACACACACACACACACACACACACACACATGAAGTTAACGTAATTTTCTAGTAATGTTCACTAGACCTGAAAGTCACAAGAGCAGAGCCTTGGGTTTAATCGTACGGTTTGTTATGACGTGAGCACCAATTTCAGCAAGGTATGAAGCTTTTGTTTGTTTACTTGTGTTGCGCTGCGGTCTTCCTCTGTGATTCGTGTTCGGTGTTAGGGAATCACGGCATTGCTGATTGGTGCTCTGGCGCTGTGATGACGTCTCTCTGGGAAGCCCTTTGCTGATGCGCTGGTTGCTCGGTTACTGACGGCGGAGATCTGACGTTTCTTCTAGCGGAGCCTTTGTGGCGTATTTGAAGTTCTGACACGAAGTTTCGTGACGCCGTGGAGAGCGGGTGAGTTGTTAGCTTGCCGGTCAGATGCAGGGCGAGCGTCGACGGTGGATGAGCGACGAGAGAGAGAGCTTGCTTCAGATGTGCGGATGGTCAGTCGTTGGATGACGTGACGTTGGAAGACGTCGTAGCACTCGCAAGGGCCGAAGCCCGAGCGGCGAGCTTGCTTCCTTCAGATGGTCAGTCGTTGGATGATGTTGGAACACGTTGGAAGACGTACGATGTGCTCGGACCGTGGCGTTTTAACCCGAGTGATTGCTCCAATCAGAGGGGGTTGCGGGATTATCCCCGCCTCACGTGTTTCCTCCCCTTGTGCATACATTAGGCCAGGTTATATGGCCATCACGTGGTACTTATCCGGTTGGAAACTTTTAATACCTTTATGAATTAACTTTACACATGCTCTGTTCATGTTACTAGTAATTCATGTACATAAGCATTCCTTGAATAGGATAAGCTTTCTGTAGATACCACACATCGCATGTCTCACACATTCATTCATGCCTTCATCTAGTTAAAAAGACTTTATAACTGCTGGTTACATGTTCTATGACAGATAGAGTAAACAGAGATACATATAGATATTAACATGATAATACAGGTGATATGATATAATATGATACATATAGGTACAATAGGTATACATATAGGTGTCAGTTTGTCCCATTGGTATACTTTAGAGCTGATCGGCAGCTGTGTCTCGGCCATGTGTCCCTTTGTTCGCGGAAAGGCCTCTCTGGAGATCAAAGGGGGTATCAGTGAAGGTTAGGGAGGGTGTTTCCCCCACTCAGAGGTGTAAAGAGGTCTCCCTTGTTTACCAGATGGCCAATTTACACGGTTGGAGGTCGAGGTCTTTGGGCTTTTACAGCTTCCAGGTGTGGCAGGCACTCTTCTCCAGGGCCTGTTACAAGTCCTGCTTCCAGATAAGAGAGGGACTTTACTGTCTCAGAAGACAGATAAAAGGAGGAGCTGGAGTCATGTAGTTTACTAAAAGGGGACCCCTGGGGTGCAATAGAGTGATAGCCCACTCTGCGTTCTGTTCATTCCTACATCTCCCCCTTTTGCTCGATGTTTCTGTTGCAAATTTCATCGGGCACTGGAAAAATAAGCAGAGAGGAAGAGAACAAACACACACAAAACACAAACAACAACTCCATTGCCAGCTGAATCAAGGTGCCTAACCTTGTTATTTCGTATTGTCAGGCTCGAAACACTTACTACAACGTAGGGGTGCTTTGTCTAGGATTGGGTTGTGTTTTATTTATTGACAACGGTTTTATGATGATTCATATTCACTTTTGGTGAAGGGAGTCAACCTAATTTCGGGAGCCGGATTCAAGCTTGGTTAAGGTAGTTCCCTGATGAAAGAGAGAGAGAAAAGAAGAATGCAAAGAGACAGAAAAACACAAATGGAAAGACAGCAAACCCCGTGTCGCATGTATGGAGCAACTCCTCCCTACTAGAAGTTAGACCTAGCAGTGCGGTAGAGGAGATTGTGTTAAAAGTGATGTTAAAGAGAGGATATGTGTAACCCTAATTCTCTAGCAGGGTAGTAATCATGTCAGTGTGGTGGCCTGGTGAGGTTGTTGGTCTGTGTCAGGGGGGTTCAATTTTCTCCCTTTTTCTTTCTTCTCAGGATTCTCTCTGTCACAAACAAACGGAGACGGACCAGAAGACTAGCAGTTAGCCCTGTAGCGTGGATGGTAAACCCAAACGCCGAAGTAGCGCGAACAGGCAGGATAACCACGCTGTTTATTTTTAGAACTCTCCTGGTGCGAGTGCAAGAGTTTGTGGGAGATTTTTGTCTTCCACCTATTGATGTTGCTTATTGAAGCAAGTTATTAAACATATATTTAAATTTAGTAAAAAGAATCAAAGAAAGACTTCTCACTCAGTGCAGATCTGGATGAAGTAGACAGGATTTATTGCAGCAATAAAACCCAAGTGAGCCAGCGTAGCAATGCCTAGATTGGAAGTCTAAGCACTACCAAAAACAGACTGAATTCTACAGAAATAATCATGCCTTTTTATACAGTCTTATCAAGAGGAGGTGCTCATCCTTATCACCCCCACCTTCGTTAGTTCTCCTCATTCCTGGAAGATGTCCAACCTAATTCCTGGAAGATGTTCCCATTATAATCCAGCTTTTTCTTATAAATTCTCCTATTATAACTATAGTTTTTATATCTTATTTTAATACGTCATATACCTCGTCATCTGACTCCGCCTTACGCTCATATTAGTTCCCATTATGTTTTAATTCCCTTATTAATTGTTTTCCATTATCTTTACATTTTCCTTTCTTCAGTTTTTAAAAATAGTGGGGCGTTACCTATTTTTACTATACCTCTCTTGGTTTTCCGGTTTGTTCTTCATTTCTCAAGAGACCAACCATGGGTAAGCATCTCCCTCGTATAGTTTCTTTACTTTTTTCCTCATTTTCCCTCTTTTGGTGTCTGACACATTCTTACCTTTATATTTACAGCTAGTCGCAAATGCTCTAACACTGGCTACATCCCTCTGGATGACTCCGACAGTCAGGGCAGTCCGGATTATGCTCCTTCTGAGGACTACAACCCTACTGAGCCTGCTATGGACCGGGCCTCGGTGAGTTCTGTTCAAGAAGAACCTGAGTCCTCTGGATCCTTGATGCAATATCTACAGGAGAAAGGCCTCACTTATTTTAAGAAGGGTGACTACAAGCCTGATCCTTCTAAAAGACTATGTTTGGAGGCCGATAGTCCTCCTCAATCTTTTAGACCCGTAAGGCCGGAGTCCAGCACTCCAGCGCCATCCATCCAAAGGCCTGACTGTTATGTATCCGTTGGCACTCAGACCGTTTTTAAGGTGTCTGTTGGCACCCAAACGGATTTTCCTCCCGTGTCTATGCCACTTTTGAATCATGGTCATTCTACTTTTATTCCTCTGACTGATCTCCCTATTGGAGTTGTGCTGGCTCATAGAAGGTTTGATGTGTAATTCTTCTCTTTTACTGTTAATGTTACAGGCCCCTCATGTTATTTTCTACTTTTTATTTTGGGCCATATATTTTGTATTCTACTATATGCTTTTATAAACTATAAATGTACTTTTATTTCTTGTGTTCTTTCTTTATTAAACATGATGTACATACCAGCGTCTGTGTGCCTCTTTCTTATCTCTGTGTCGTTCCTGACTCCAATGCACACCGGTATCTGCACATCTTTTAGCTATGTGATTTATCGTCTAATGAGCACGTATTCCTTGCCAGGTACTTTCCCCATACGTTTGTTGACAATTATAATATATGTTTTTTAATTAAATGCGTTCCTACGTGCACCTTTTATCTGTGTCTTTAGATTCGCCTGGTACACTGAGTATCTCTATCTCCTTACTGTGGCGCCCTGTGCCTGCTCTCCTTATCTCTTTCGTTTGTCCTGGTATCTTGTGCATGGGTCCTTCTCTGCTTACTCCTTTGTTATTCAATATAATATTATTAAGGTTAATATTATGTTGATTAATATTGTCATATTGTTACATTACAAATATATTTTACTAAATATGCTTACATATTTCCCCCTCTGCAACTTTTAAGTCGCATAAAAGAAAGAGTACTTATTCTAAAAATAAATTTTCTATTATCTTCCATCATTTTCCTTAATCATCTTCCTTACATATTACATCTTCCTTCCATCTTCCTTCCATCTTCCTTCCATATTTTCCCCATCGGTTGAGTACATGACAAGTACATGGTTATGGTTGAGTATACATTTCGTTAGTATATTTATACATTTGATAAGTACACTTATGATGAATATTTGTCTGAATACATATTTGCTGAGTCCAGAGGTGGGCGAAAAAACCCTCCAGTTAGCCAATTCAGAAGGAAAAATTCCCACCTTGCCAGCCTTTTTGTGCTCGACAGTGCATTCATCACCTGGACTGCAGGCCTACTCTACTTAAACAAGATCAAAAGAAAGTTATAGTCAAAAGAAGTCATTAATGCTGTTCAAACAGTGAATTCGGGTCCCTGTAAAACATGGAGAGGGTGTCAAGGTTGTCACCCTCATCGTTGTCCATTGCTTTGCGATCTTCATCCGTGTATTCAAGCACACACACGCCCTCACTGTTCAATAGTAATGCTATTGGGACTTGGCGTGGTCCGTTAGTTTTCTGCCAAAGAAAATCAAACCATTCTTTAGTTGATGGTAGGCTCTCCAGTGCACGTTGCTGCGACAGTGATGTATCTGTCCATAAGATGTCGTCCCCAAAAAATACTTTGGTTACGATCTTTGTCGCCTCCATATAAACACAATCAATGTCAAACATCCCACATGAGCTCCTCGCGGCTCCATCTCGCGTAGGTTCAATTGCCTTGCAGAGGCCGAGCTCCAGGTGTCGTCCAAGCTGATATGAGGTTGTCGTCACTCGAAGTCCTCGTCATACATCTAGGATAAATGTCTCCTGTGCCTTCGATCGTATCCATTTGAAGTCTCCGGTCACAACATCAGCCATAGTGATGAATTTTCTTGGCCACTGAGGACGTACTGGATACCAGTTGGCCAGATCATGCCTCAGCTCTTCCCATCGTTTCTTTGGTGTGTGGTCCACAATGTGTCTCCATATATCACAGCAAGCTGTACAGGAAATCTTCCTCGGTGGATCAGGTACTGGTCCCACCTCAGGTATTGGTTCCATCCTGTGACACATAGGTGTACAGCAAAACAAGAGACATGCAAGAACAAGATACAAAACCATTCTAGTGCTACTTCTTAATACAGTTATTTAAAGTATAGGATACGGTTAGTCCAGATATAGATTATAATCATTTTAAGCGTGAGTTAGATATTAGCTTAAATTGCTTGGGTACAATATGCCATTATTATAGGCCATTTTAGTATACATGTGATTAATATGGAAACAGTCATTGGTTTCTCATGCAATGCAGTGTCACTGTTCATTCATCTGCATGTAGACAGATTCTCCTTCGACGTCCTCGTCTGTCATCATCGGTCCGTGATGTTCCACAATGACTATGTATTGTCCCACCATCTTATTATTCCTTTGCACATCTTGAGTGATCCTAACATGCTCATCTCTCATTCTCTGCATGGATCTTAAAATCTTAGTTATATTGCCGTCTGGACCGGTATGTCGTGGTATATAGGTGCAGCATTCTTCTCCAATTAAGGCGCACACCCCTCGCTGAGGTGCCAACATTGTGTCCAGGACGAATCTATTCTGCGTAGTCATTAATGTATTTTTATCCAATTGTTCCTGTACCAGTCTCATAACTCCAAAGGTATGATTCCAAAATCTTTGCTGATTGTAATAGAGTAAGTTAATCCATCTCGCATTTTTCGAAATTTGAACCCAAGGCAAGAAGACTGTCGTAAAGATTCCTCCTACCCTGTATATAACCTCATGTTCCGTTGGTACCCCAATTGGAATACCGTCCCAAGTCACTGATAGTCCTCCCTCTCTATCAAACTCTTCCCACACTGGTAGTTCTTCTAGGCCAATCTTTTTCACAAATTTTTCATCTCGCTTGTTTCGTTTCTTGTCTTTACCATGTAATCCTATGACCAGTAGGTCTCCTTCCAATAACACTGGAGCACAGCATCCACCCCAGTTGTTTGGCAACGTTTGTCTAACTGTTGTTCCACCACAGTACCAGAATATATCTGCTAACGGGGCTGTACCAGGACTCAAATCAGGTTGTCGTACCTTTACTGTCTCACTACATGACACATTGTCCATTTCGTCATCACAAAGCTGTCGCATTTCTATGAAGAATCCGGCTGTGTTTCGTTGCAACTCGGTGACAGATCTCCTATCTCCATACTTCCATTTGAGCATATGCATAGTGGGTAGGTCTGCCTGCTGGGTGTTATTTCTCGTTGGACGGCGTCTAGCGTTTCTACAGGATGATATGTGCACTTACTGGTATTTTGCATCCATTCTGGACCATAATGTAATGCAGCTGAGTGTAGTAGGCAGCTGATGGGACACAATTGTGAGGCACTATATGCTGGATCATTTATGCACTCTTCCATACCTTGCGTCGCTATTACATGTTGAGGTTTATTACTTCTATCATGGCACACAATGCAGTCCTTTTCCGTTAGAGTCTCTGCTGTGAATCTCAACCACTGAAAAAACATGTCGTTTTTCCATGTCATGTCAACTTCTGTCTGATTTTTGGGTGACTCTTTTGTCAATTGTGGAATTATCATTACATATGCCATTGATTCCTCATCTGATATTCTGGGTTGGTTGGGTGTCTTTGCATAACATCCCTGCCAATCTGGTAGTAATAAACATGTTCCTCGGATTTTACCTGTTGATGATGTATTGAATGCACACCAGTTATTGGATGTTGGGCTTGCTTCAATCGTTTCATATGACCTGGTCATCCTGTTCCATCCACGTTCCCCCTTCATTTTTACAAGGATGAGTACTTGTTTTCCCGAGGCTCGTGTTCTGTCTACTTTTATCTGAAAAGTTCCTGACCATTCTCCTGTTCTATCCCCCATAGATAATCTGGCTGTCGTTCTTGCTCTAGTTACTGTTGCTAGTGCACAACGTATTTGCCTCTCCTCAAGGGTCCATTCTAATTTATTTTTCTTGTTCCCAATAGCTCTGCTGTCAATCAAATCGATCATCAGAAACATTATTAATATAAGTACAGGTCTTCTTAAGCTTCTTAAGGGGTAGTAAATAAGTGGTTTCTCCATTTGGATCACAGCGGCGGCACGTGGGATTATGTCCAAATAGTCTACACAATATATTTCTTGGGGTATTTTTAGTAGGGTGTGTATTGTCAACTGTGGTTACTTCAAGTATCCTAGTTACTATCTGATCCAGTGTCTCCTTCTAACTGTCTTCGGGCTGCCTCGAGTCTGGTTCGTTTGTGTTCTCTTTGTCTGACTTGGGCTCCCGTTCTGTGAGATGGTCCCGCGTGTTCCGCTTCTGCTTCTTCGTTGTCTAGCTCAGCTTCCCAATCTTGGATATCTTCTTGGGGCCACTCCGGCCAATATCCCTGTTCTCCTTCTGACTCTTCTGTCCACGGCAATCCTTCAGTGCGTTCGTACGGGTCTGGAGCTTGTCGTCTGGGCCTTTCGCCGTCCTCCCTGGATTCTGGTTGACGGTTTGAAGGTCCCGCTTGTGGAGATTCTTCAGTGTCCTCCTGTGGTATTCTATCCCTTACCTGGTCAGGATTTGGCGCCTTGCAACAATGATTTAGGTGGTACCATACGTCTTTTCCTTTAACTTTCACAGCAGTTGGAGTTGCCAATACCATCTTGTATGGTCCTTCTCTTCTGGCTTGATTCCACCTTCTTCTGAACACTCGGAGAAATACCCAATCACCAGGCCGTACCGTTCTCTCGTCTGCTTCTTCTGCGTCTTCTGCTCTCTGCCTTGTACTGTCACTGAATGTGGCTCCCTTTACCTGTTGGAAAATAACTTTGTGTATTTCAGATAAGTGTTTTACATAATGATCAAGCTCACTCTGGAGTTGCGCAAGGGTAGGGCCTTTATAGGGCCCCGAACAAATGACGTGAGCATAGGTCTGCCTGTAAGCATCTCATGCGGTGTTAGATGCGTGTTTCTGTTAGTTTGCGATCTCATGCACATTAGAGCTAGTGGCAGGGCTTGGAACCAATTCATACCTGTATCGGCACATATTTTGGCCAATTTCATTTTTAAAATCCCATTTGCCCTTTCCACCATCCCCTGAGATCGGGGGTGGTAAACACATCCAAATCTATGCTTAATATTTAACCATTGCGTTACTCTCTGTACTATTTTGTTCGCAAAGTGCCTACCATTGTCTGAACTGATTGTGTCCGGAATCCCAAACCTGGGTATTACTTCCCTACACAGAAACTTTGCCACTGCTGTTGCATCTTCCTTAGCTGTTGCTACGGCTTCTACCCATCTGCTGAATCTATCTACTACTACCAAGATGTATTGCTTCCCTTGTATTCGGGGTTCTCCCATGTCTACATAATCAAACATTATATGCCTGAATGGCCCATCTGGTTCTGGGATGTGTCCTATTGGTGACGTGAAATGCTTCCTATTGTTAAATCTAGCACAAATGTCACAAAACTGTGATAGCGTTCGATTAACCATTGGACCTAAATATGGCGACCACCATGCCTTTTGGATTCTCCTTATTACTTCCCCTCTTGCTACATGATCATTACCATGAGCTTGTCTTATCAAGGTTATGAGGAAACTTTTTGGAGCTACAAAACGGCCGTCTGCACTCCGCCATACATTAGTATCTCCATCTTTTCTTGCTCCCCTTGCGAGCCATTTACGAATCTCCTCTCCTGACGCCGTGGCCTGCATGTCTGCTAGGGAGGACAGGTCTGGTGCAGGAGGTGCATAGTCTTCAGGTATAAGTAACAACCTGTCCTCCGACTCCGGACTGGAGCCTGGTTCTTCATCAGGATCAATGCTTGACTCAGATGAACCAAGTTCGTTGTCTGCTTGTGGACTAGGTTCTGTTTGTGTCGTTGATTCTGGCATCATGTTTGCTTCATTTACTGCTGCTTTCTTTGCTGCTTCATCTGCTGCTTCATTTCCATCACTAACAAAGGTACCATCCTTCCTGTGTGCTGCATATTTAACTATAGCTAGTCTAGATGGTAGTTTAATTGAGCTTAACAGTTCTGCTATTGCTTCTCCATGTACAACTGATGTTCCGTCCGCTCGTTTGTATCCTCTTTGTGCCCATATGGGGCTGTACAAATGGCATATTCCATATGCGTAAGCTGAATCAGTATATATTGTACAGGCCTTCCCTTCTGCTAGCTTACAAGCTTCAGTTAAGGCGAGCAACTCAGCTAACTGGGCCGAACAGGGTTGTGGCAGTTGTTCTGCCCGCATAATTTTAAAACTTCCTCCTTCTAAGGTCGGTGTTACTACAGCATAGCCTGCTTTGTTACTGTCTCCATCCCTGAAACATGATCCATCTACAAAAAATATACAGTCTGGGTGAGACAGAGGTAGATTTTCTAAATCTTGGCGCGTTTTTAGATGTTCTGCTGACACCAGGTGGCAATCATGAGGATCTCCCTCAGCTGGCGTCATCATACGATCTGCTGGATTTACTGTCTGGCACCTTCATATAGTTAGTTCTGGTGCAGCGAGTATTACATCATATCCTGTTCTTCTAGCATTCGTAATTACGAATGATGGACTGGTGAGGAGTGCGTGTCGTGCATGAGTGGTATATAGCGTTACTGGATGTCCCATAGTAATGGATGCCGCTTTTTGATAAGCAAATGCGGCTGCTGCCACCCCTCTGTAGCAGGGAGGCATGCCTTTTTCTATATTATCCAGTGCTGTACTATAATATGCAATTGGCTGTTTGCTAGGGCCCTGCTGTTGAGTTAGAACTCCTGTGGCAAAACCGCCACGCTCTGAGACATAAAGATGGAAAGGTTTATTGTATTCTGGACTGGCTAATGCTGGTGCGGTACAAAGCTCTCTCTTTAACTGTTCAAAGGCCTCCAGGGCCTCAGGTGTCCATTCTAATACTGCACTACTCTTCAGTTGTCCAGCTGTCTTGATCAATACTCGTAGAGGTGCCGTTTTCATTGCGAAATCGCAAATCCAGTCTCTGCTGAATCCAACCATACCTAGGAAGGACAGCATTTCTTTTACAGTCCGTGGTTTAGGGGCTTTCAGTATCGCTTCAATGTGCTCTGGAGAAATGTGCCTAGATGTTCCCTTCAGTACTCGACCTAGATACTCTACCTCTTGCCTACAAAACTGTAGTTTCTCTTTACTGACCTTATGTCCATTTTCAGCTAGTACGGTCAGGACTCTTAATGAATCTGCCTTGCATTGTTCTCTGGTTGGACTACAAATTAGAAGGTCATCGCAGTAACGAAGTAAAGTGCTTTTGATGTTTACTGCCGCCAGGTCTTGAGTTAGTACTCGATTAAATATTGATGGACTTTCGCAGTAACCTTGCGGAAGACGATTGTAGGTCAATTGTTGTCCTTCGTAGGTGAAGGCAAACAAGTGTTGTGATACTGGATGTAGCGGAATGCTAAAAAATGCTGAACATAAGTCTATGACCGTGTACCACTGAGTGTCCTCTGGTATATTGGACAGTAGGGTGTGAGGATCAGGTACCACAGGTAATTCTGCTTCTACAATTTGATTTATGGCTCGTAAGTCATGCACGAGTCTCCATTTGTCTGAGTTGGGCTTCCTGACAGGAAATATGGGGTTGTTGCAAGGACTCTTAGTGGGTTTTAACACTCCAGCCTTTAACAGTCCATCTATAGTCGGTTTTATCCCTGCTATGGCTTGAGGTGTCAAAGCTTTGATAAGGCAATTTTGCATTTGGTCTTATTTTTTATTAGGGCTTGTCCTCCGGACTTAACTAATCCTACATCTGTGGGATGCTTTGTCCATAGTTTTTCTGGGATAGTCTTTAGCAGCTCTTCCTCTAATGCTAATTCCCTCTCATCTACCTGTCCTACCACTTCAACTGGCATTTGTGTGTGTGATGACAACGGAATGTTACACATCCCCCTCTGAGGGTGTGTTGTCAACAGAGTGTTCCCATCTATCTCTGTGTGTGTAGCCCTCATTCTATCTATTCCTGAAAATATTATTTTCAAAAATCTTCGATCTGGTGATATATGTACAGATGGGTTAGGGGTTTGTTCCCACTCAGTTACTTCTGCTGCTTGCTTAACCATTAGTCCCAATTCTTTAGACTGTGCATTTTCCCCCACCAATAAAGAGATGTGGGGTGCTGTGTTTGGTACTTGATGCCAATGTTCCATCTGTTCAGTTAGGTGTACAGTGATGGCTGCTCCGGGGGCACCAACAATTATGTCGCCTAGTGTCACATCCGTGACAGTGTTCTCCATTACATCTGACCATAATTGTGCATATTCTTCATCCTGATTTTCTTGATTGTAGTACATGGTACAATGCAATGGTAAGGTTACTCTTTTGCACTCTGGTCGTCGTTGTATAATCCATTCTTCCCATATCCTTTGTGCATGTTGAGCTCCTTTGCCTGTGCACAACAGCCAGTATACTGTATCTGGGTCTTTGTGGTTTTCAGTAGTCTGTAGGAATTGTCCTATCGTCACATATAGCCCTTTAGTATTGCATTGAATTTTAGCCTTGAGCTTACACAGCAGATCTCTTCCCAGTAAGTTGACTGGTGTTGTGGGTGAAAACAGTAAGGGTGCAGTTATAGTGGTGTCTTCTAATGTTATTATCTGCGGCTCTGTAAAGTGCAATACCTGTGATAGTCCCGAGAAGCCGGTGGTTTTTATCGTATTGCCTGAGAGAGGGAGCTTTGAGCCTTTCAATCCTATACATGAGTAAGTTGCACCCGTGTCAATCATAAATGGAATTGGCTGTGAATTATTTATTGACACCATTACGGTTGGTTCTTGTTGTGGATGCAGTGTTGAGACGTACTGCATCTGCTCCCCCTCTGGCTTCTCTGGGCCTCGTCAATTCCAGTTCTGAGGTCCCATCCAGGGACCTGTCCATTGATTCTGTGACTGTCCTTGCATTCGAGCTCCAACAGGTTGTCTTGGGCCAGGAGGTCCCCTGTTTCCTCGAGGTGCCTGACCTGCACCATATGTCCCTTGAACTTGAGGTCCATTTTGAGCTCCCCATGTTGCTTGTGGACAATTTCTTCTAACATGTCCTGCTCCTCCGCAGTGCCAGCATACCATGTCTTAAGTGTTTGGACCCATCTGCCCTGGGGCGTTCATTCAAAATTGTTGCCTTCTTGGTTGCTGTTGATATGGTCCTCTTTGTCCCCTGCCTCCAAAAGGCCTAGGGCCCTGTCCTTGCCACCTCATAGGTGGGTTTTGTCCTTGCTGGTTTCCTGTGTACACATAACTTGGAGGGGCTTGGATTTCCACTGGTTGTTGCCCTTGCTGTACTGGTCCAGCAGGGGGCGCTGCTGCTTCTGGTACCATCACAGCTGCTTGAACTTGGCTTTTTCCTCTTTCTTTCTCTTTTTTCTTTGCCGCTGCTAGTTCTCCCAGCTGTATCTTGTGTAATTGGGTGGCAATTGACTCCGCAGCTTCCTTGGCCTCTTTTCTCTTCTTCCGATGCTGGTCCACGTAATGTACAATGTGTGCCTGGAACGTGTCCCATGGTAGTGTGTTCAGTCCTACCACTCCTTCTAGGGCTGTCTGGACTTCTTGAGGCATGCACTTTTTCAGCATCATTCGGACCAGGCTCTTACTTGTGTCTGTCTGGTCTCATGAGCCATCTGTCTCTTCTCTCCACTTGGTTTGGAAGTCGTTATTGAATTTTACAACATTCTCATTTTCTCCCACTGCTATTGATTCCAGTTTTCCTGGATCCATTTTCGTGGGATAAGCCTTCCGCAGGGCGTTCCATATCTTGTTCCTGTGTGGGCCAAATGCTAGGGTATCCCCTGCATTTTGTCCTGCTAGTGTTAGCAACTGGGCATCGTCTAATATCTCCATGGTTTTCACTTTCCCAATCGTTTGGGCCAAGATGGCTTTTATGTCTCCTACGGCTAGGAGGTGTCCAGTGGTTTTCTCCTCAAACTGTGTTATCCATCTTTGAGCTCTATTACACAGGTCTGGAAGCTGATTAATCAGGCCTGTCATATCCATGAATGACCATGGCACATATTGATACTGGTTTCCTTTTGATACCAGTGGGTATTGTGAAGCTTCAGGGTGTTCCTCTGAGTCTTCTCCTTCCTCTTCACAGTGTTCAACATGCCTTTGTCGCCTGTACTTGTTTCCATAGGGAAGTGTTAGTTGGTATGGTCCAGTGTACCTGCTTGAAGGTCTCTTTATACGTGCAGATCTTCTTATCACACCTGGTCTTGATCGGGCCTCTTTTGTTTTCTTTATGGCGCCCTCTAATTCTCTGTCGAATTGTTCCTTCAGTCGACTGATCTCTTCGTCAACAGCCTCATTATTATAGGCATCTCTTTCGGCAGTATTAGGGACTTCATGTTGATATTCGTTGCTCCGTACTGGTCTTCTTTCTCTAGGGTATGCTGGGCTGGTGCGTTTAAACACACTCGTTAGTCCTTTTTCTATCCTTCTTCTTGCAGCGCTTTCAGGTTCAATGAACATGTACCCCTTCACTCTTCTTTCCACTGCCTTGTGTTGTTTTCCTTCACTCATCTCACCTTCCTCGGTTTCTGGGTGATCTGTGTCTGACTCATTTGGTGATGATAAGAGTGACCCTTTGGGACTTAGATTAGTCTGGCTTCCATTGCCTGGTTTCCCTTCTTCTTCTTTCCCCGAAGGATATTTCTCTTCGGTACGGTTCATTACCCTTTCTTCAGGTGCGACGTGTTGCTCACCTCTGCGCCCTTGTATTTCAGGTATTGCTCATTCTCTTCTTCCAATCTTCTCATATCTCTCTGTAGCTTTTCAATTTCTCTTGACTCACGTGGCTCTGTCCTTCTCCCGTTGCTCCATTCTTCTTCATTCTCGCTGCTGGGCCTGGGTGCTGTTGCTTCTTGTCTTTCAGCTTGTCGGTTCATCCGCTCCGTGTCACATGGTGTTACTGTAATCTGTCCTTTCACATGTCCTTCAAATCCCCAGGTTCCTTTATCATGCTCGTGCAGTTCCTGTATGGGATACATTCCTCTATCCATCTGTTGCAGGTGTTCCTCAGTGTATGGTGGTGGTCTTTCTAACTCCTGGTTTGTTTCATCATCTCTTCCCTTCTGATTTTTTCCTTTCCTCTCCTCACTTCTGTCTAACTTCTGATCATCTTTTCTGGTGTCTTGTTTCTCTTTTTCATTTTTCTCCTTTTCCTTTCCTTCCTTTTCAAACCATTCAACAATCTCTAGCTTTTGTTCTAGTTTCATCCTTTCCTTGCTGTTCTTTCCTCTGGTTGTATGTCTCAGCATTTCCTTTATTTCCTTGCAACATTCCTCCTTAAAGGTTCCTTCTTTGGGCCATTGCAATTCTCCCGATGTCCTGTCATGCCATTTTGCCATGCATTTTCTGATATATTTTTCATCTTCTTTATGCTTGGCTATAATTATTTCTGCAGGTGTCATTGGCTTTGGCCATGCGTTTTTTCCGCGGTAGAATATCTTCTCCATCACACTCTTCTGTTCTAATTTATGACTAGGATTTTTATGCTTCTTTTCTCTTTTATTTATTAGAGTTCTTTTATTATTTACTTTTCGCTTGCTATCGATTTCCAATAACTGCTTTTTCTTTATGTATTTTTTAAGCATTAATCATCCATCAATGTCATAATCAGAGGCGTAACAATTTTGTCAAAAGTCTGACAAATTACTCTTCCGTCAGGGCCCACAGGTATGAAAATAAATTCACTGTTATTACTAATCTCCCACTCATGACACAGCACTAGCGGACTAGCGCCTGCTTCGTTTAGTCGGTATCTCTTTACTATTCGCCCTTCTGCCTTTTCATCCAATCGTAGCACGTCAAAGCCTGGGTGCGCTTGCAATAGACAAATGAGTGGAGTGAAAAAGGGATGTCCACCTATTCCTCTAAATTCTAGCGTACTATTTATTACCTTTAAATTAATTTCTTTTGGTATTAACCCTATGAAGAAACTCATTTCCTCATGCTGAACTGTGATGTAAGTATTACAGTATGTGTATTGCAATTACGATCTAACACATCAGGTATTAATGAAAGTCTAAGTGTCCACTTTCTCTCGTTACACGCTTTTTCTGAAATTAAATCCTTTCCTGGATTACTCAATAACCATCTATATGTTTCACTCTGACTTAACTCCGAGACTCTAAACTCCCGTTCGCACTTTCCTATTATTCCTTCTTCTTCTATCTGCTCATCCCAATTAATCTCTCTAAACTCACTCGTCATTAGATCTTAATTATTTCATTATGCATAGTGCAATCACGTGCATTATAAATATGATATGGCTTATATATTACTTATGTAATTTATTATTATATGTATTATAATCAAGGTATCCAAAACACCTCCTGTTATTTATATTTCTCTAGGTTGTCTCAAATAGGTATTATGGTTATTTATTATTTTAAGCAGTATATTCTATGCATACACACACAAGGCCTGGCACAAAGATATCATGCACACGTATTTTTTATTTTTTTTTTTAAAGACTCATTACACACGAAAGACACACAGCACAAGTGCTTTTTGTATTTTTCCAAACGTTAAAAATCGAGTACTCAACAACAGATTTCTCACATAAAACACAACACAAAATCTGGGCCCAAAAACTTCAATACCACCTGTAGAAATTTTATAAGCGCTCACTTTCTTTTCCTAGCGATACCTCACACACTAGTGGGTTCTTCGCTCTAGGATTCAAGATCGCAGCACAACCACCTACAGGACTTTTTCTTATAATAAACACCTGTCCAGCTCCGCGTCTTAGAAACACCTCACAGCACAGTGAGTTCTATACTTAGCGGTTTGACACAGGACTTTTTCCACCTGCCACGTCTGGGAATTTGCTTACGTCCCCTACCTAGTGCTATTTGCAGGATTTTTTATCTGGGTCCAGCCCCACTTGTTTGGTAATTTCCCTTAACACAGGTTTTAACTTCAACACAGTGGCGTTACCGCAGATGTCATACTAGATATAAAAGAGTAGTACAAAAACACATACAGCAAAAACACACAAAAAGTATAACTTTTAGGAGATCTCCTTACTTGTGTCTACTTTATCCAGTCTTTCACTTATTAAAACATATATTTATATTTATCAATTAATCTATCAATATTGGCAACATCAGAATTAATGTGTTCAATATACCTCAGGAGTTATTCCCTCCAGCTGGAAACACGCACACTAACAGACCATGAACTTTTAATGCAGAAATTTGATCAAACAGGTTTTCTGCTTACCTTTTATGCCGGCACACAAGTTGATGGTCTGTCAGCCCACGCTGATCCCAGATCCCCGGAGGGGCCCTCCGTGACGGCAATCACAGTCGGGGGTCACCAATAAATGTGGGAGATTTTTGTCTTCCACCTATTGATGTTGCCTCAATACAAGTTATTAAACATATACTTAAATTTAGTAAAAAGAATCAAAGAAAGACTTCTCACTCAGTGCAGATCTGGATGAAGTAGACAGGATTTATTGCAGCAATAAAACCCAAGTGAGCCAGCTTAGCAATGCCCAGATTGGAAGTCTAAGCACTACCAAAAACAGACTGAATTCTACAGAAATAATCATGCCTTTTTATACAGTTTTATCAAGAGGAGGTGCCCAACCCTTATCACCCCCACCTTCGTTAGTTCTCCTCATTCCTGGAAGATGTCCAACCTAATTCCTGGAAGATGTTCCCATTATAATCCAACTTTTTCTTATAAATTCTCCTATTATAACTATAGTTTTTATATCTTATTTTAATACGTCATATACCTCGTCATCTGACTCATTTTATTACGTCATATACCTCGTCATCTGACTCCGCCTTACGCTCATATTAGTTCCCATTATGTTTTAATTCCCTTATTAATTGTTTTCCATTATCTTTACATTTTCCTTTCTTCAGTTTTTAAAAATAGTGGGGCGTTACCTATTTTTACTATACCTCTCTTGGTTTTCCGGTTTGTTCTTCATTTCTCAAGAGACCAACCATGGGTAAGCATCTCCCTCGTATAGTTTCTTTACTTTTTTCCTCATTTTCCCTCTTTTGGTTTCTGACACATTCTTACCTTTATATTTACAGCTAGTCGCAACTGCTCTAACACTGGCTACATCGCTCTGGATGACTCCGACAGTCAGGGCAGTCCGGATTATGCTCCTTCTGAGGACTACAACCCTACTGAGCCTGCTATGGACCGGGCCTCGGTGAGTTCTGTTCAAGAAGAACCTGAGTCCTCTGGATCCTTGATGCAATATCTACGGGAGAAAGGCCTCACTTATTTTAAGAAGGGTGACTACAAGCCTGGTCCTTCTAAAAGACTGCGTTTGGAGGCCGATAGTCCTCCTCAATCTTTTAGACCCGTAAGGCCGGAGTCCAGCACTCCAGCGCCATCCATCCAAAGGCCTGACTGTTATGTATCCGTTGGCACTCAGACCGATTTTAAGGTGTCTGTTGGCACCCAAACGGATGTTCCTCCCGTGTCTATGCCACTTTTGAATCGTGGTCATTCTACTTTTATTCCTCTGACTGATCTCCCTATTGGAGTTGTGCTGGCTCATAGAAGGTTTGATGTGTAATTCTTCTCTTTTACTGTTAATGTTACAGGCCCCTCATGTTATTTTCTACTTTTTATTTTGGGCCATATATTTTGTATTCTACTATATGCTTTTATAAACTATAAATGTACTTTTATTTCTTGTGTTCTTTCTTTATTAAACATGATGTACATACCAGCGTCTGTGTGCCTCTTTCTTATCTCTGTGTCGTTCCTGACTCCAATGCACACCGGTATCTGCACATCTTTTAGCTATGTGATTTATCGTCTAATGAGCACGTATTCCTTGCCAGGTACTTTCCCCATACGTTTGTTGACAATTATAATATATGTTTTTTAATTAAATGCGTTCCTACGTGCACCTTTTATCTGTGTCTTTAGATTCGCCTGGTACACTGAGTATCTCTATCTCCTTACTGTGGCGCCCTGTGCCTGCTCTCCTTATCTCTTTCGTTTTTCCTGGTATCTTGTGCATGGGTCCTTCTCTGCTTACTTTTTAACCTTTGTTATTCAATATAATATTATTAAGGTTAATATTATGTTGATTAATATTGTCATATTGTTACATTACAAATATATTTTACTAAAATATGCTTACAAGTTTACACAAATAAACCCGCGTTCTAATAACACACACTCAATCGAAAGCAAAACCCAAGAAAGTGAGTACTCATGATTAGACGGACAGAGCGTCGGCGATAGCATGGGCAAACTCAATGACTGAGCAATGTGTGGAGCCATCTTGTCTCCTTTTATGCTTCCTGAATAATGACCGTACTACTTCCAGGTCCTAGTGCCGGTCGTGTTAGGAGTGCGCATGACAGTACCCCCCTGTCCAGGACCGGCACCCGACGGTCCTGGGGTGGAGGATACCCGAAGACGGTAGTTTAGGATTAGCTCGGGGTCGAGAATGAACAGTGCCGGAATCCAGGACTGCTCCTCGGGGCCGTAACCTTCTCAATCAACTAGGTATTGCATGCCTCTGCCCCGAGGCCGCGAATCAAGGATCCGACGTACGGTATAAGCAGGACCACCCTCAATGATTCGGGGAGGGGGAGCAGGGTGGGTGGGTGTAACCATAGGGGAAGTGGTGAAGGGTTTGAGTTGGGATATATGGAATACCGGGTGGATCCGGAGCGCCGCAGGCAGCTGGAGCCGGTAGGTGACAGGGTTAATCCGGAGGGTGATGCGGTATGGAACGATGAATCTGGGGGAGAGCTTCTGTGATTCTGTCCGTAGATGTAGGTTCTTGGAACAGTCGTCCCGGGGGGTGTCGACGGCGATGTTGGAGGGTGTAGCGGGTATTGGAGCGTCGGATGGTGTTGTTTGCTTGGTTCCAGAGCCGTCGACACCGGCGGACCAACTGTTGGGCCGACGGTACTTCAACCTCCGGTTCTTGATGGTCGAACATCGGAGGCTGGAAACCGTAGCATGCCTCAAATGGGCTTAGATTGGTGGCGGAGGAGACGTGGAGGTTATGTGATAATTCTGCCCAAATGAGGTAGCTGGCCCAGGAGCACTGGCGATCAGCGACAAAGCACCTCAGGTAGCGCTCCAGTTGTTGGTTGGTCCATTCCGTCTGACCGTTAGTCTGTGGGTGGTATCCAGAAGACAGACTACAGGTGGAATTGATCAGATGGCAGAAGGCCTTCCAGAACCGTGAGGTGAACTGGGGCCCCCTGTCCGAGACGATGTCCCTTGGGAACCCATGCAGGCGGACTACATGTTCTAATATCAGTTCGGCTGTGTTTTTGGCTGACGGGAGTCCGGTGAGGGCCACCAGGTGGACAGCTTTGGAGAACCGGTCGACGATCGTGAGGATGGTGTTCTTCCCTTCGGAAACCGGCAGGCCCGTGATGAAGTCGACAGCAATGTGCGTCCAGGGCCGACGGGGAACTGGGAGTGGTTGAAGTTCTCCTGGAGATGGTCGATTGCTGTCTTTGGCCTGGGCGCACACTGGGCACGCCTGGATGAACTCATCAATGTCCCTCCTCATGTTGGGCCACCAGAAGGCGCGCTGGTAGACGAACACCCATCGACCTAACATGTCTCTTAGAACATCGTTAATGAATTGCTGGAAGACAGCAGGAGCGTTGCAGAGTCCAAATGGTATTACCAAACTTTCATAATGGCCGGTGGGAGTGATGAAGGCCGTCTTCCACTCATCGCCCTCCCTGATGTGCACCAAGTTGTAGGCGCTCAGGAGGTCCAACTTAGTAAAAATGGTGGCACCAGAGAGGGCGTCCAGGGCAGAGTTGGTAAGAGGCAATGGATGTCGGTTCTTGATGGTGATGTTGTTAAGCCCCCGATAATCGACACATGGGCGTAAGCTGCCATTGCGTTTCTTCACGAAGAAGAACCCCGCGGCGGCAGGTGAGGAGGAAGGCCGGATAGTACCTTGGCGCAGTCCACTGGAAACATATTCCTCCATCGCCTGTGTCTCGGTGGCAGATAATGAGTAGAGGTGGCCGCAGGGTGGCATGGAACCTGGCTGAAGGTCGATGGCAAGGTCGTAGGGGCGATGAGGAGGTAGGTGGGTCGCCCATCTTTTACAGAACACCTCAGCCAGGTCCCGGTAGGCACTCGGGATGTTGTCTGTGTCGACCTCGGGGGCCTCGGACTCCCTAGAACACGTCCCAGTCCGGGCCCGTAGGCAGAGTTCAGAACAAGTCGGCCCCCATTGTAAGATCCGACTTTGTGTCCGGGTCGTGGTGAAGTAACCAGGGGTGTCCGAGAATAAGAGGAGGCGAAGAGATGGGGGTAAGGTAGAAGTGGAGTTGTTCCTGATGTTGGCCGATGTTCATGGTGATGGGTTGGGTTTAAAAGGTGATGGGGCTGGAGGAGAGGGGCCGACCATCGACAGATGTAATATTTACGGGCTGGGATAACGCCTCGATCTTTACCCCCAGTTTCTTGGCATAAGAAGAGTCAATGAAGTTACCAGCAGCACCGGAGTCGATGAATGCGGTACTTCCGACCCGTTTGTGGCCAAACTGGAGGTGTACTCTTACCGTGAGACGGGAATCATTGGTCAAGGTGGTGGAGAGGGAGATGGAACCCGGTGAGTCACTCTCACTCCTCACCGGGGCTGCGCGTTTCCCGGGCGCAGAGGACAGATGGCTCGGTGGTGCGCTGCTGACCCGCAATACGCACAGAGGCCCTCTCTAAATCGGAGTTCCCGTTCTGCAGCGGTTAAGGAGGCGCGCCCTAATTGACTCTCTTGATTTCAATGTACCCATCGAAGGGCTGGTTCGTTGCGCCCTTGTTTGATCCTGATTCGGTAGGCGATAGGTGAGAGTTTGTCTATGATCTCGTGGGGTCCGTTCCAGTGAGGAACAAATTTCTTGGACAGACGATGGGGGGCGTTCTGCCTTGTTTGGGCAAAGCTGGAACAAATTTCTTGGACAGACGATGGGGGGCGTTCTGCCTTGTTTGGGCAAAGCTGTAGTACCATACTTTGTCTCCGACGTCGAGTTCCTGGCGAGAGGCCTTTTGGTCGTAGTATGCTTATTGGCCTTCTGCACTTTTCTGAAGTTGTTGTTGTGCAAAGGCGAACGTCGTTCTCAAGTGCCGATGCAACTCTTCCAGGTACTGGTGGACGGTATAGGCTGTGACGAGGTTTGCGTCGCCAGGTTGGTAGAGCAGGTGCAGTGGCAGTGTCATTTGCCGTCCCGTCATTAGTTCAAACGGGGATACTCTGGTAGACCGGTGAGGGGTAGCCCTGATGGCCATCAATACCAGGGGAAGCTTCATGTCCGAATCCTTCTGATTGGCGGCCAAATACTTTTCAGCATGCTGGTCACTGTTCGGTTAACCCGTTCGACTTGTCCCGACGAGATGGGATGATGACTTATGTGCAGCTTAGCTTGTATGCCCAGGAGTTTCCACACTTCCTGCATGACCTCGGCAGTGAAATGGGTTCCTCGGTCAGAATTCACCTTTAAAGGTAGTCCGAATCTTGAGAAGATGTGGTTCATCAGTAAGCAAGCAGTGGTCTCTGCTGTGTCGTTGGGAGCTGGAAGGCACTCTACCCACTTAGTGAACTCACAAACCACAGTGAGGAAGTACTTGTTGCCGCGTGTTGTTCACGGTAGGGGTCCCACCCAATCGATTTGTAGGTCTGACCATGGAAAGCTCAGTCCCTTTCGTTGCAGTGGTGCCCGGTGATTGGGGCTTGCTGGTTGGAATTGGCAGCACACCAAGCACCCCTTTACATACTCAGCGACGTCTTGCTGCATACCAGGCCAGTATACGACCTGTTTCAGCACTTCGTAGTTATAGCTGCCACGGATGGGTTAACAGGAAGGTTGTCGAATGTCGAGGGCTCTCCGTACAATGCACCAGCTTTAGCGAGGGCGTCGGTTTGGTCGTTGAGATTCTTGTCCTGCCCTGGCTGACGTGAGTGTGCCCGGAACTTCTTCCAATAGATGATCAGGTGATGTTTGTCGACGATGGCGTCACATGCTTGAAGAGTTCCCGTTGTCTTGAACCCGTTTAGTTTCCATCCCGGTAGGTGGCACGTGAAGCTCAGCCGGGCATAGTTTGAGTCCGTAGAGATCAGGAGTTCTTTGATGCCATGGGACGCGGCCAGTTGAAGGGTAATGAGAATTGCTGCTATTTCGGCATATTGTGAGGAGTGAGCTCCTAACTTGAACTGCTGCAGTGGGCAGGGGTCGTCGTTGAGCCAGACCACGCCTGCTCCGGCTTTAAGGTTGCCTTGGTGATTGTACGAGCAGCCGTCAACGTATGCCGTGGGCATCCCGTCGCACACATTTCGCACACATTTTCCTCGAAGTGGTTGGTTGGCTGTGGCTGGGCTATATCGCCGACTTCTGTCAGTGGGGCTGATGCGTCTGTCGAGCAGTTCTGGCAGGCGGCTAGCCCGTTCCCCAGAGCTGATTTATGGTTTTGGGCGTATCTTGCTTCCACCTCTCGTCCTTGGAGTGCCATCGGCCATGTAGCTATACGTGCATTGGTCACTATGCCATCCCTGATTCTCTGACTATTGAGGAAGGTGACCGGTTGGTGACATGTCTCGATGATGACCTTCTGTGCACCGATGTAGTTTGAAAAGCGCTGGGCCTTCTCACAGTCCGAGTATTTGCATTCTGGAGGAAGCAGCGTTTTGCTGGCGTAGGCAATCACCCGTTTATCTTTGTCATGAAGCTGGGAGAGGCCTGCGCTGAGGCAGTGGTTAGAAAATCCAGCATCCAGGTAGAATTCCTTCTCTGGGTCTGGGTATGCCAGGCATGGGGCAGAACACAAACGCTGCTTGAGTTCCCTCATAGCTGTGTCTTGCCTTCTGTCCACACGAAGGGTTCATCTTTTTTTTTCAGGAGGGTGGTCAGTGGTCGGGCGAGGTCTGCGTAGTTCTCCACGAATTGTCGTGAATAGTTACACACTCCCAGGAAGCTCCGTAGTTCGGAGACGTTAGTGGGTGTTTTGATGTTTTGGATGGCCTGGGTACGGCTGGACTGGGGTTCGAGGCCCTCTCGTCCCACGAGTAGGCCCACATAGTTCACCTTGGTCTTGCACCACTGACCCTTGTGAAGGGCGATCTTTGCTCCTGCTTCTGTCAGCTGGCTTAGCACATGATTGATTTCTGCCAGGTGGTCTGCTACATTGGAGCTCTTGAGCAGCACGTCATCCACGTAGATCAGGTTACCTCAGCCGGTATGGGGCCTATGACAGGGACCGTCAACTCAAAATCGTGGAACGCTTGGCTGATGAGCCATCCCATGTGACTGGCTTTGGGAATATCGATGTCTGTGGCCGTACAGTTGTTGAACAGCACATATACAGCACGAGACGATGCTTCGACGAGAGCTTCCAGGGTTAGTCCTGGTTTCATGCAGGTTCTGGAGGGTTGGAAAAAGCCTAATTTGTTGTTGAGGGTCTGGCCAGGTCGCATATTGAGGCGGATGCTGACACTTTTGCTGTATGCAGGTATTGTGACATGTTGTTCACTGATCATTGCACACGCATCCGGTATTGTCTGGCCTGAACGCAGATTCTTGTGAGAGATGAACCTTGTCAGTTGAAGTAATGTGGGGGGCCCAGATGACGTCGTTCAGCGTATCCACGCAGGCGTTGAGTCTGACCATGACGTCTGCTCCCACATAGATATCGTGTGGTAGGTTCGGGACGACGAGGAAATAATGACTCAGTTGCCTGTTATTCCATGCCATATCCACGGCACAGATGATTTTGGACGTAGCCATGGTGTTTGACCCTGGGCTGAGGGAAAGGCGACTGTGTCGTGGGACGTGTGTCAAACTGGGGTGTCTCCGTTTCAAGGCCCAGAAGAGTTTCTGACTGATGGCCGAGTTTTCTGCCCACAGGGCTAGTACGTCGGGTACAGGTATACCTTGGACATTGATTTCGGTCGTGATTCGATGGGGACCAGAGTGCGGGTCGTCCACCTGTATTGAACAGAGGAAGGGGTCTGGGCCACTGTGGCTCGAACATACGTCTGGTTTGGAGCTCTGTGTGGACGTCTGGTCGTTTGCCCATGACTCGGTGGCGTTGTCAGTGGTTTGGCACTGCGACTCGCTGGAGCCTACTGCTTGATGGGGCAAAGGTTCGCAGACTTGGGTCCATATTTTCAGCTGTTTAAAGTCTATGAGTGGTTCCAAACTGTTAAGCAGGTCTTTGCCAATGAGGAGCGGGTACGTGTTGAGGGGTGAAATGTATACCGGGTGCACAAGGTCCATTGGTCCCACCGTCAGGTGGATGGGAGCCACGTGTTTTAGTTGTAGGCCGGTATGGGAGTATGCCTGAAGGTTCAGCCCGCACCTTTGCAGTCGGAAAGCTCCTCAGGTCCCACTTTTCCATTCAGTGATTTCGCTGAGGAGTTCCGTGGACATTAGGGTAATGTCAGCTCCGGTGTCTAGGAGGGCTTCGACGTGGATGTGGTGTTCGAGGATGATGGAGAGGTAGAATTTCCTCGCGACCCCTCTCTCGACGAGATCGCCCAGGAATTGAGGGACAGTAGTTTGTGCCAAGACAGGTAAGGTGTCACGGCTGGGTTCTTCTGAAATATGGCAGACGAGCATTACTGCGCTTTCTGGGACGTGAGGAGTCTCATTGACAGCTGTGGGGTCGGTGCGGTGTCGCTCTGGCCCATCAGATGTCGCGACGCTCTCCTTCTCGGTCGTAGGTTGTTTGGGTAGCTCAGGTGGAGCTCCCTTTGTGCTTGGGGTTATTGTGGTTACAGTGCACTGGGAGAGTGGTGCTGCAGCGCGGTCTTTGGTGATTTGCTGGGTATTTCTTTGGGTACGGTGATCGTTGCCTTTCGTTCTGTCGGCTAGTCAGGACGACTCTGGCTTGCCTTTCTTTTCCCACTTCCGCTCCTCCTTTTCTCGTTGGAAAAATTCTTTCATCATCATTTCCATCAGTTCCCAAGTACTGGGGCATGATGATGTTCTTTGTTCTTGTGGTAGTTCACGTTGCCCTCGGTTGACTTGGGATCTGTAACGGTTCCTCTGTCTCTTCCCTTGGGAGTTCCCGTTGGTTTTCCTGGGATTTGGATTGTTCCCAGTATTTTCCCCGGTAGCCCGCAGGTGAGCCCGGTCGTTCCCGAGTCCCCTCCCAGTGCTGGTTCTTCTGTTTGGGGTCTGGTGCCAGCGTAGGGGTCTCGTTGTTTTTTGGACGAGGACCGGTTCCACTCTTTGGGCGGTGGTTTGGCTTGGTCTTGGCCTCGGGCTCCTTCTAGTGCTAACCCGGGACTCTGAGTGCTGAAGTCGAGAACCGCGGGTGATTTAGCATGTTTTTCGGAAGCCGCCTTCTGTTTGCTGTAGGCCTTTTGTGCCAGATCTCGCAGCTGCTGGATGTCCATTGTTCGTGGACAGGCGAGAACACTGAGGTGGTGATTAACTCCTGGATGGAGATTTCTTAAGAAGAGAGTCTTAAAGTTAATGTCTTCTTCCATGTCAGGTTAATTTCGAGTGCCAAAGTGTGCTTATATGAGTCGGCTCTAGTGGCCTTGCGAAGGTTCGTGACGACCTTGTCTCATTTTCAGAGCAGCCACTAGTCTTTGTTCTAACTCGGAGTCAGCAACTTCTGTGATGAGGGCTTCTCGGAGCAGATAGTAGTCAGTCTTCGTGTGAGCAGGCTGCCAGTGTAGGAAGCCGCGCACTTCAGAGCTGGATGTTGTTCGGAACAGATAGAATCTACCTTAGTCAGTGATGTGGAGTCTCAGTTCTAGAAAGAGATCGATGTCTCATAGATAAACGTGGATGTCTTGGCTGCCTGGCATATGTGGCGTGAATATGTCTACGCCGTGTGATGTCCTGTGGCTGGAGAGAGCAGTTTCTCAGTGTTCGGCCGTGAGGTAGGGTTCTTTGGAGGGTGCTGGGGTATGCGTCGACCCCGCCCCGTCACTACGTGTCGGTCCAAGAATAGGGGACCTGGTCTTGCTCAGCAGGGATGAGATGGGTGCATATCGTTTCCTCATGGCACCATTCACAGGCGGGCTTGAGTTCCTCTGTGACGCTGTAGGACTCTTCTTTACTATGGTCCAGCTGTCGCATGGAGGTAGCTGATCTCGTTACTTGCCTTGTCCAGGTGAGTTTTGAGGGCTTTAATTCTGCCGTTTTTCTCCCTGGGGCCAGCCCTGGCATTTCTAGCAGCGTTCTGCGTACCATAGCCTTTCGGAGAGATCAGCGTAGTCTGCCTTGCCTTGTTCCCCTTCATGCATAGTAGTTTCCAGGGATTCTTGCAGCCTGGTGATTTCCACTTTGTCTTGCTCTACCTCGTCACCCCCTTTCCATCGCTCCTGAGCTTCCAGTTCCAGTTGCTTAATGCGTCGTTGCACGCGTGTTGGCTTCTGCTGGAGGGCGGCGGCATGCCCTTTGCTCAGCTTGAGGGACAATGAGTGTGTGACGTAAATTGCTGGTGATTTTGGACAATTCATTGGGATTTGTAGCACTGACTTGAGACTTGTCTTATAAAGCTTGTTAAGTTGTCATCCAGCTGGTCCTGTGTCTGGTGCTTTAGTGTTTTGGCAGCCTTAGGTAGGAGGCTGTCGGTTGCAACACTTAGCGAGGTCTTCAGATCTTCGCCGCGACTGACGTGGTCTGCGGTGTGAGACATGTTTTGACAGGGTTCTAGAACCACTACTGACACAGATGTTATATTTGAGGAATAAGAAACAAACAAAACAAAAACAAAATAGGGCGAACAGATGTGTGAGTGAGGCTAAGTGTGGTTCTCTGTGACTGTGGTCCTCTGGCGGGCGTGCTATTAACTGGGAGTCTCTGTGGGAAGAGCTAGAACACAGTTAGCACAGCTAGAGAACAGAGGCAGAAACGAAGGACGCACAGAGCAAGGGATAGAGTGGTAACGATAAGCTTCCATTTTCCTATAAGAGGAGGTTCTCTTTTTTTTGTAGGGAAAGGTTACAACTGATGTTAATCAGAGAAAACAAAAAAACAAACCAAATCTGCATTTCTGACAGCAGATGCTGTTCAATACCAAATTTAAATTTAATTCCCCCTTTTGTTTTTATTATTAAAGGGGTGCTCCTGAATAAAGGGGTTTTGAAATGGGGATTTCTCTGTACCACTACGGCGATTGCTATTTAAAATTTCCTCTAGGTGAAAGAAGACAATAACGATGACAGTACTGGTTTACTCAGCCAGTAGGGTTGACAACCATACACAAACAAACGCTTCTAGATGCGTCTTCAATTTTATGGACGGTTTTCTAATTGACCTGCTTTAGCCGTGGATTGGAAGGATCTCGGCATGGCAAGGGAATGTACAGTGAGAGTCGAAGACTTTGAACCTAAGAATTCACATTTCAAAATATGTTACGTTTCTAGAGTTCTCTGCTTTGTGACTTTCACAGGTACAATCCTATAATAGCAGTAGTAGTCAAGCTAGAAGAGGAAACTGAGAAAAAGAGAAGAAGATAGTGTGGGTTTTCTCCCAGAGTTAGGATACTTAACAGGGTTGACCGAGTGGTGGTACTACTGGTTCAATACATCTAGGTACTTGGGTTTGCCGTTTTAGGGGAAAACAACTGACCTAAGTATCGAGAAGACCCTAAGTTCCCTTTGGGGTTTCGCTAACTGGATGGACTGATACGCTTATCCACTAGGCTCAGTGATGAGCTGGGTTGATTCAGTCGGAGCTCAGTGGTAGGGTCCTCCGTCTGATCGCACCAGGTGAGCTCCTGTAAGGTCTTACCGAATACTCCATCCCACCGTATTGCTGTGAACCGCTCAAACAGCCTGTGGCTTTTAGCACAACCGTGCAGGTTTTGGGGAAGGCATGTCACCGACTAACTGGACAGACGAGCGAATGGGCTAAACCTTGGGGCTACCCATCAATAGCCACCAGGTCGTGCACCCAAGCCTTCACCCAGTTAGTTTTGTTGACTCCTTCTCCACTGCACAATTGCTGATGCCTGCTGCGTGCTCACAGTGCAATACTAGGACAAAGATATTCGGTTTCCCCCCAGCCAGTCAAGCACTAGGGAAAACGTTATCAACTCACCAGACTTAAGCGAAATTAAACCTACAGTTTGGGCTCAGTTAAGTGAACTGAGTGAGGACAAGTAAGTCCTAGTTGATAGGGAGAAAACATTTTGAAATTTGAATTTCAAATCATGAATTCTAGCTAATTATGGAGCTTTAATTAGCACTAAAATTGGGAGCAGGTTATTTTAATTAACTTTTCAATCATCCATCATTGAATTATGGATCCAACTCTAATTGATTACTTAATAAAGAAAAAATTACATTTCAAAGTAATAATGCTGGTTGGCGATCAAGCCTGAATTATGTTTAAATAAAAATCATATAAGTAGTTACAGTTAAGTTAATCCACCAGTGTCTGTACGATGAATGCTAAAACTGTAATAATGTATAAAATTGAATTGAAGGGCCTCCGAGTGGCGCAGTGGTTAAAGCGCTCGCCCTATCATCCGGAGATCGCTAGTTCGAATCCCGGGTGGTGCTGTAACCTCTCGCAGCCGGAGGTCTAGAGAGAGCTGATTGGCCGAGCTCTCTCAGAGGGGAGGGATGAGAGGTACTTAGTGCTCCCACATTAATCACGGCTCTACAGCCAGTCAGGGGCGTCTGTGAGCTCGCGCAACGGAGGGAGCGGATAGCGCTGTCCTCCGAGTGTGTTACGCCGCCCCCAAAGGTGCGCGAGCGAGCAGTTCGAAAAGATGCGGTCGGCTGGCGTCACGTGGTTCGGAGGAAACACGTGATAGTCTTCGGCTCTCCCGGCTGAGTGGTAGTAGTAGCCTTAATGTGGGAGCCTACTAGTGACGGGGAGGAATTGGACACGACTAAATTAGGGAGAAAATCGGGGAAAAATCTCAAAAAAAAAAAAAAAATTGAATTGAAAATTTTGATTAAAATGATTAGAAAATTATCAACATTTTGTCATCAAAATTTCTAAAAGTAGTTTTAATTAACCCAATAAGTATCCGTGAAGTAATAAGGAGTGGGTCAGAAAAGAAAAAGGGAAAAGACCCACTGAGGTAAGTTAAAATTGAATGTAAAAAGGTTAGGTCACTAACAACGTTCATACAGTGCATTCACAACTGAAAGATGTTACACGCTAACCCCGAGCCTTCGATGCTACTAGCATGGATGCTACATGCACATAGGCTATAGGGTAAATGCGCTAGGTTTGCTAACTAGCGTAGCTTATGCTAGGCTTTGTTTACAACTGATTTTAGATGGCGCTGTCTGAAAGTTATCCCGGAAGAGGTTGTTTAGTGTTTCCGGGTCACAGTCGTCGCTATGGTTACGTACACCGCTTAAACGAGCGTGCTGGTTCAAAAGTTATGGGTGGTCAGTGAAAATGGCAGCGCGTTTACACTGAACAACCCGAAAAACACTAGTAACTCTGTAGCTGAACGACCTCGACTTCACTCGTTAGAGTGAGGCAAACAACTTGGCTGTTAACACACTTAACACCACAATGTTGCTGAGATCTCGGCGGATCTCAGCCCTTTGTCAGACACGACATAAAACATAATACGCACAAATACACATGGCTTTTAACCACACAATTTCCTTGATCGCAACTTACTGAAACACGCTAAATTCACTAGTCTCACTAGTCACTAGAGACTTTAGTTAGCTACTCTACGCTCGGTACCGGACATAGATGAATTTGAAAGTGGAAAACGCACAGACAGATTCACTATGGGAGGCCTCTTTTAAAGAGAAAAAGCAAGGAACATGCTTACTCCTCTCTTGGTGCGCTTTTCTATAGCGACTTGGTCCGCCTCAGCAGACAATAGTTAATCTTTATAGCTGAGCTTAAAAGTGGAACATGCACTTCCAGCTCGCTATGAAGGCCTTATAAGAGAAAGAACTTGCTCTTCTCTCAATGTGCTTTGTGTAGCGACTTAAACGTTCACTACTGTAGTTTCGGTTTCAACACAACTCGCGTCGTATTTCATTCATTCATTCATACGCCAACGTGCCGCGATAACCATACCGTATACAGTTAAACAACTCTGTTTCTCTGTCTCTAAACTATTTCCACTCAAATAGCAAAGATACAGTAACAATGCCTGAGTTCTATGAAATTTTAAGTCAAACAATGCCCGCTGTTATTCTCCACCATTTATGTAGGACTTCAGCTCTGGTTCAGAGGTGAATCGAATCTTTAAGGATTCGGGTCAATTTTATTAAAACTGAATTAAAATTTATAGCGTACACTTTATCAACTACCTGACCAGCGTTTAGTATGATTTAGTGTAACATTACCAGTTCTGCTTATCACGTGGCCACCGATGATAACAAAATCTAGTATTTGACAATTATGAGCAAGGTAACTTAGGATCTGCGGATGGTCAGTCGTTGGATGGCGTGACATTGGAACGTCACGTTGGAAGACGTCGTAGCACTCGCAAGGGCCGAAGCCCGAGCGGCGAGCTTGCTTCCTTCAGATGGTCAGTCGTTGGATGATGTTGGAACACGTTGGAAGACGTACGATGTGCTCGGACCGTGGCGTTTTAACCCTTTGTTATCGGTCCATCCCACGAGTGATTGCTCCAATCAGAGGGGGTTGCGGGATTATCCCCGCCTCACGTGTTTCCTCCCCTTGTGCATACATTAGGCCAGGTTATATGGCCATCACGTGGTACTTATCCGGTTGGAAACTTTTAATACCTTTATGAATTAACTTTACACATGCTCTGTTCATGTTACTAGTAATTCATGTACATAAGCATTCCTTGAATAGGATAAGCTTTCTGTAGATACCACACATCGCATGTCTCACACATTCATTCATGGCTTCATCTAGTTAAAAAGACTTTATAACTGCTGGTTACATGTTCTATGACAGATAGAGTAAACAGAGATACATATAGATATTAACATGATAATACAGGTGATATGATATAATATGATACATATATATATAGGTGTCAGTTTGTCCCATTGGTATACTTTAGAGCTGATCGGCAGCCGTGTCTCGGCCATGTGTCCCTTGGTTCGCAGAAAGGCCTCTCTGGAGGTCAAAGGGGGTATCAGTGAACTTAGGTTAGGGAGGGTGTTTCCCCCCCACTCAGAGGTGTAAAGATGTCTCCCTTGTTTACCAGATGGCCAATTTACACGGTTGGAGGTCGAGGTCTTTGGGCTTTTATAGCTTCCAGGTTGTAAAAGAGAAGAGTGGCAGGCACTCTTCTCCAGGGCCTGTTACGAGTCCTGCTTCCAGATAAGAGAGGGACTTTACTGTCTCAGAAGACAGATAAAAGGAGGAGCTGGAGTCATGTAGTTTACTAAAAGGGGACCCCTGGGGTGCAATAGAGTGATAGCCCACTCTGCGTTCTGTTCATTCCTACACAATGAATTGGTTACTCATGACACTTTGTCAAGCAATTAGAGTCATAGGGTCTGAGCTATCTGAACCACCCACAACCACCTTTCCCAGTGTTTCACAAACAGGTGGACTTATTCTGCGGTATTCTCATAGAGGTAGGGCCAAACACTTCGACCCTCGGCCCCACAAAGAACCTAGGATGATCAATCTGCTCCCTGTAGGCCCCAATTTGGACACCGTCTACTCAGATGTTCTCAGGGCAAGAGCCCAAGGGTCTAAAAGTTCCCCAAAGAACTTCCTGCTAAAGGTGGACGCCAAGAAGGCCATATAAGATACAAATAGCATTCATTTCGGTTGCTTACCACCGGTAATTCTCTGGTCAATGAAGATAAACCCCGCCACAAGCTTGCTCAAGCCAGTCCTGTGCAGCACTCTGGAGGGTACATTGAACACTTGTGGGTCTCAGTCTGGCACATACCATACAACGGTCTGGAAGTCCAAGAAGAAGCTCTCTAAGAAGATTTTTTAAATCAGCCTTTTAAAATAAAAAGAAGAAATATATTTGAAAACAACGATGAGCAGGCCCAAGCACCTGTGCTACTGGCACCCGGGCGCACCGCACAACCTGTGTGACTTTTGAGCATGCTGAGACCCCTAAAACCCACTGGACAATGATGTTATCCATTATGTTATCAAACGTCTTGCAACCACAGCTGCCGTTTTTTTACCGTAAAATTTACGGTTATTTTTTTACAGTGCAATAACGTATTTTTTACCGTATAATTCTGGCAACCACAGCTGCCGTTTTTTTACCGTAAAATTTACAATTTATTTTTTACCGTGTATCTCATCAACAACTACCTTCCCCAGTGTCTCACAAACGGCTGAACTTATAGGAGGTATTCTCAAAGAGGTAGGGACAAAAACTGCCATCCTCCCCTACAAAGAACCTACGATTGCCTGATCAATTTGCTCCCTGCAGCCAGTTTGGCTACCAAGTCAAGTCAAGTAGTCAAGTCAAGTCAAGTAGGCTTTTATTGTCATTCCAACCATATAAAGTTAGTACACAGTGAAACGAAACAACGCTCCTCCAGGACCAAGGTGCTACATACATGCAACAACATAAATTAACAACATACATTTTTTACATTTTTAAGTTACTCTAAAGAAGAACTATCAAATTTCTATACAAAAATACACAATAGACAAAGTGCACGTGCAAATGTGCAAACAAAGAGGTACATGACAGACACAACAATGTAACACATAACAGTACTTTTTTGATGAAGTATGAATTGAGGTAGTGGGAAGAGCAGCAGTAAACAGTTTACATTTTGACAAGAGGGCTATTTGTGTGCAAATAGCAGTCAAATAAATATCGTGCAAAAAATTGCGAGGAGCAGCACAGGTAGGTAGGTATGAGCAGATTGAGATGGATGTACATCAGTGTGATTATGCATGTGTGTTTATCAGTTCAGTCCAGATGTTATTTAGTTCGTCTGAGTGATTTGTGTGTGTGTGTGTGTGTGTGTGTGTGTGTGTGTGTGTGTGTGTGTGTGTGTGTGTGTGTGTGTGTGTGTGTGTGTTTATCAGTCCAGTACATTTGTGTTAAGGAGACGGATGGCTTGCGGATAAAAACTGTTTCTCAGTCTGGATGTGAGTGCCCGAATGCTTCGGTACCTTTTTCCAGATGGCAGGAGGGTGAAGAGTGAGTGTGATGGATGTGTCCGGTCAGCCACAATGCTGGTGGCTTTTCGGATGCCGCGTGGTGTAAATGTCTTCGATAGAAGGGAGAGAGACCCCGATGATCTTCTCAGCTGTCCTCACTATCCGCTGTAGTGTCTTGCGGTCTGACGGTACAATTCCCAAACCAGACAGTGATGCAGCTGCTCAGGATGCTCTCAAGCGTTCCTCTATAGAAGGTGGTGAGGATCAGTGGTGGAAGCTGTGTCTTTCTCAGCCTTCTCAGGAAGAAAAGACGTTGTTGGGCTTTCTTATGCAGAGAGCTGGTGTTGAGGGACCAGGAGAGGTTCTCCTCCAGGTGGATGCCCAGGAATTTTGTGCTCTTGACGATCTCCACAGAAGAGCCGTCGATGCTGAGCGGAGAGTGATCGCTCCGAGTCCTCCTGAAGTCAACAAGACTTTTGTCTTTTCGACGTTCAGAGCCAGGTTGTTGTCTTTACACCAGTCCGTTAGCCTCTGCACTTCCTCTCTGTACGCTGACTCGTCGTTCTTGCTGATGAGACCCACCACGGTCGTGTCATCAGCGAACTTGATGATATGATTGGAGCTGTGTGTCGCTACACAATCATGAGTCAGCAGTGTGAACAGCAAGGGACTGAGCACGCAGCCCTGGGGGGCCCCAGTACTCAGTGTGGTGGTGCTGGAGGTGTAGCTCCCGATCCGCACTGCTTGAGGTCTTTTGGTCAGAAAGTCCAGGATCCAGTTACAGAGGGAGGTGTTCAGGCCCAACAAGCTCAGCTTCCCGATCAGGTGTTGGGGGATGATTGTGTTGAATGCTGAACTGAAGACTATGTACAGCATTCTGACGTAAGTGTCTTTCTTTTCAAGATGTGACAGTGCCAGGTGGAGTGTGGTGGAGATGGCGTCGTCCGTTGAACGGTTTGGACGATACGCGAACTGCAGGGGGTCTAGAGAGGGGGCAGCAGGGTCTTGATGTGTCTCATGACGAGCCGCTCGAAGCACTTCATGATGATGGGTGTGAGTGCAACAGGGCGGTAGTCATTGAGACAGGACACAGAAGACTTCTTCGGCACGGGGACGATGGTGGTAGATTTAAAGCATGTGGGAATGACGGCGCTGCACAGAGAGATGTTGAATATGTCGGTGAGAACACCTGCCAGCTGTTCTGCGCATTCTCTGAGCACTCTGCCTGTGATGTTGTCTGGTCCAGCAGCTTTACGTGGGTTGACTCTGCGTAGAGTTTTCCTCACATCAGCCGTGGTGAGACACAGCACCTGGTCGTTCGGCGGAGGAGTGGTCTTCCTCGGTGTCACGTCGTTCTGCATGTCGAACCGTGCGTAGAAGTTGTTCAGCGCATCTGGAAGGGAGCCGTCACTGTCACAGGTAGGTGATGTCGTCCTGTAGTTAGTGATGGCTTGTATACCCTGCCACATGTGCCGTGTGTCACCGCTGTCCCTGAAGTGATTGTGGATTCTCTGATCGTGTGCACGCTTTGCCTCTCTGATGGCCTGGGACAGTTTGGCCCTTGCTGTTCTTAGGGCCGCCTTGTCCCCCACTTTGAAGGCAGAGTCTCTGGTTCTCAGTAGTGCACGCACCTCCGCAGTAATCCACGGTATCTGGTTGGGTCGTGAGATGATGTTCTTGGAGACAGTGACGTCATCGGTGCACTTGTTGATGTAGCTGGTCACTGGTGACGCGTTGCAGCCTCCCTAAACATGTTCCAGTCAGTGTTCTCGAAACAGTCCTGAAGAGCAGAGATGGCTCCTGCTGGCCAGGTTTTCACCTGCTTCAGAACCTGTTTTGAACGCCTGAAGAGTGGTCTGTATGCTGGAATTAGCATAACAGAGATGTGGTCTGAGTAGCCGAGGTGGAGGCGGGGCTCTGCCCGATATGCGCCGGGGATGTTTGTGTAAACAAGATCCAGCGTGTTTTCCCCTCTCGTTGCAAAGTCCACATACTGATGGAATTTAGGAAGCACTGACTTGAGATTTTCATGGTTGAAATTTCCAGCAACAATAAACAGTTCATCCGGGTGTGTGTTCTGCAGATTACTGATCTTAGCATACAGTTCACAGAGCGCTTCCTTAGCATTAGCGCTAGGTGGAATGTACACTCCGATAATGATACCATCTACCCACGTTCCCAGAGCAAGTCCCCAAGACCCAGAGCCTCACCTAGAACAGGGGTCTAGGAGTTCCCCAAGAACCTGCTGCTAAAGGATGATGGCAAGAATGTACATCGGTACATCGAGCCATCGGGCAATTTTGGTTGCGTACCGCCGGTCACGCCCCAGTTGATGAAGATAAAACACCTCCTCAAGCTCGCTCATGCCAGTCCTGTGCATCACCATCAATATCACAATGGGGACCCCACATGCATGGTCAGTCGAGGTCTGGTTGTCCACCGAGGCACTCTTTGAAGATAAAAGCCAGGAAGTTGGCCATGCAGCTTTTTAAAATAAAAAGAATAAATATAATTATAATCAATGCGACCATGGGGGGCGCAATCCAGTGTCTTCAAGTGTCTAGCAAATATTAGTAAGAGTGAGGTAAGGAGGGCATTACAGAGGCTGAAGAGTGGAAAGGCTGTTGGTCCTGAAGACATACCTGTGGATTTATGGAAGTGCTTAGGAGACATTGCAGTAGAGTTTCTAACTAGTTTGTTTAACAAGATCTTGGAGAGTGAGACGATTCCAGAAGAATGGAGGAGAAGTGTATTGGTGCGAATTTTTAAGAACAATGGAGATGTGCAGAGCTGTGGCAATTACAGAGGCATAAAGCTGATGAGCCATACAATGAAGCTTTGGGAAAGAGTAGTGGAAGCTAGGTTAAGGGCAGAGGTGAGCATTTGTGAACAGCAATATGGTTTCATACCTAGGAAGAGTACAACAGATGCAGTATTTGCTTTGAAGATGCTGGTGGAGAACTACAGAGAAGGTAATAGAGAGTTGCATTGTATCTTTGTGGATTTAGAGAAAGCATACGACAGGGTGCCGAGAGTGGAGCTGTGGTGTTGTATGAGGAAGTCTGGAGTGGCAGAGAAGTATGTTAGAGTGGTGCAGGACATGTATGAGAGCTGTAAGACAGTGGTGAGATGTGCTGTAGGTGTGACAGAAGAGTTCAAGGAGCAGGTGAGTCTGCATCAAGGATCGGCTCTAAGCGTCTTTTTGTTTGCTCTGGTAATTTACAGGATGACAGATGAGGTTAGACAGCAGTCTCCGTGGACTATGATGTTTGCAGATGACATTGTGAAGGACTTTAGGTACTTACAGTCAACGGTCCAGAGTAATGGTGAGTGTGGAAAGGAAGTGAAGAGGCGGGTACAGGCAGGTTGGAACGGGTGGAGAAAAGTGTCAGGTGTGCTGTGCGATAAAAGAGTATCAGCGAGAATGAAAGGAAAGGTGTACAAGATAGTGGTGAGACCAGCGATGCTCTATGGCTTAGAGACAGTGGCACTGAAGACAGGAGGCAGAGCTGGAGGTAGCGGAGATGAAGATGTTGAGATTCTCATTGGGCGTGATAAGGATGGATAGGATTGAGATGGAAGTTCATCAGAGGGCCAACCCATGTTAGATGTTTTGGAGATAAAGTCAGAGAGGCCAGATTGAGGTGGTTTGGACATGTTCAGTGGAGCGATTGTGACTATATAGATAGAAGGTTGCTGAGGTTGGAATTGCCAAGCATGAGGTCTAGAGGAAGACCAAAGAGGAGATTTATGGATGTAGTGCGAGAGGACATGAAGTTAGTTGGCGTGAGAGAAGAGGATACAAAGGATAGGGTTTGATGTGGGTGGATTAGCTGTGGCGACCTCAGAAAGGGAACAGCCGAAAGACAAAGAAGAAATATAATTACAAGCAGCGATGAGCAGGACCAAACAACTGTGCCATCGTCACTTGGTCACACCTCACAATCTGTGTGACTTTTTAGCACACAACGACCTCTTAAACAAATATGACATAAGTTTAAGGCATCGTCATGGCTGCACGTGTCTTTCTAGTTAGGCATTGTTAGCTAGCTGTCACTCAATGTCAGACGAGTTTCGTGGCAACTGTAATGAGCAGGTCATCGTTTGTGTAGGATTCTAGGATGTGTGTAGACATATGTGTAGACATGCGTAGGATATGTGTGAGACATGTGTGTGTGTCTGTTGTTCCGATTTGTTGTGTTTATTTACGATGTGTACTATGTGTGTGCTATGTGTGATTGGGATGTGAGTATGTGTATGTAGTGAGCTTTTGTGTTTATATGTGTGTAGAAAGCATGTGTAATGCTTGTGTGTATATGTAGTATGTGTAATTGTGTAGTATGTGTGTGTGCGTGTGTGTGCGGGTGTGTGTGCGTGTATTTGTGTGCATGTATGTGTGGAACTGTCCGGCTCAGCTTATCTCTTCTTTCTGTTGCAAACTTGGCTAGGAATCAGAAACAGCCGAAGAGCTGTATGATGTGCTAAGTGGTTAGCGTTCCATAATAGGCAGCAGTACGTTTGTGGAAATGAATTGGATACTCGTGGCATTTTGTTGAGCAGATAGAGTCATAGGGTCTAAGCTATCACAAACATCCACAACCCCCTTCCCCAGTCTTTCACAAACAGGTGGACTTATAGGAGGTATTCTCAAAGAGGTAGGGCCAAAAACTTGGACACCCCCCACAAGCTGCTCCCTTCAGCCAAGTTGGCTACCCAAAAAAACTCCCCAAAAGTTCCCCAAAAAAACATCCGCTGAAGGTTGAAGGCAAGAATGTCACGGATAACTAAAGATGGGTGAACCCAATAGCAGATAACTTGTGCAGAGTCTTTATTGGATACACTGGGGCTTGGATGAACAGACACAGTAGGAGCAGAGGAGAGAAGCAGTGAGCGTGTGTGCTTGGTGACTGAGAGAGTGGGGAAACTCTTAGTGACGAAAGAGGGGGCGGAGCTATGAGGCGAAGCTGAGCATGGGGAATCCTTTCGTGCTTTTGCGAGCGACTTTCTGCTGTTGATCCGCGTAGCACGCAGTGGTTGAAGGATGTGATGTAGGGGCTGACTTCCTTTGCGACGACAGAAGATTCCCGGAGATTCGTAACACGGAAGTGCTCGAACGCGGAAGTGCTCGTGCCGCCGATATGCTCGTGCCGCAAAAAGCCGACTTGCGAGGAAGGAGAAACAATGAGCTGGAAGAATGTCTTTACCATGCAAAGGTCGATCTCTGAAGATCCAGCAGCGGGGTGAACGAATCCAAATCGTGAGTACAAATCCAAAGTCTTGAGAGCATGCGAGGTCATACACGTTAATCAGTCCGATAACAACAGAAGTACCAAGGGGAGTAGACGAGAGAGAAATCCGGGGAACAGGCAGGGTCGAGAACAGGCTAGGATAAACAAACACTCACTTTACAGAAAAACAAAACGCGAGGCACACGAGTGAGATACTGCGGCGCTGAATGGTTTTCTCAGAGTGCTTATAAAGCTGGGGGAATGATTAGTGATCAGGTTCAGGTGTGCGCTAGTGACGGGTAGGTGTGCAGGGGAAGAGCTGGAGTGGAGTCTTAGGCTCTGGATGTGCTAGGTTGATCTAGCTGGTTCATGACAAAGAAGACACATCGGTACATGGGGCCATTGAAGATACAACAAAGATTTAATTTGAGTTGCATACAGCTGGTCACTTCTCGATGAAGATAAACACCTCCTTAAGTTCACTTAAGGCAGGCCTGTGCAGAACTCTGGCGGGTCCATCGACAGCAACATCACAATGGGGACCCCACATACACGGTCAGGCGAGGCACATACTATTCCCTGGTCTGGCTGTCCACCAAGGACCTCTTTGAATAGGAAAGAAATTGGCCCTGCGACCTTTTAAAATAAAAAAAAGAAATGTAGTTACAAGCAACGATGAGCGCGCCCAAGCACCTGTGCCATGGCCACTTGTTCGAACCTCACAACCTGTTTGCCTTTTCAGCATGCTAAGACCTCTTAAACAAACATGACATAAGTCATCGTTATTCCAGGACGCCTCTTTCTGGTTCCCCATTGCTAGCTGTCTTAATGTCGGTCAGTCACATACAATACCTCTATCATTTAGTCCACCGAAAGCGGCCTGCTTAACTTAAAAGTCTTAAGTTTATGTTGAAGTGTGTGTGAGAGTGTATGTAGTAACTTCACTTGTATGCGTGAATTATGTGTGTTTATTAGTTTGAAGTATGGGTGTTTATTTGTGAAATGTGTGTAATGTCTGTGTGTGTGAGTGTGTCTGATTTTCAAAAGGGCCCATATGTTTGGAAAAAAAGATAAATTAAATAGAAAGAAATAATAATTATACTTCTGCAATCACCCCAACCTCGCATCAACCCACACCATTTACGGTAGCTAGGCCACTCTGCCATAATGCCAATTAGATCAAGTGCGCAATTGCGCTTAATGATGTCTCAGGCCAAAGTAATTGACCTACAGACAAAATTTTAAAAATGATTGAAATTAAAGAAAAGTGAAAATCAAAGATATTCAACTGAATGTTATATTACAATCGATCTGTGAGATTTACTCAGACCTGTCTAACTGTTGAAAAGGCAGAAACACTGTTGTTCAACTTTAAGAATTGGGAACGTATTTGAAAGAAATCAATTTACGGTGAACAGAATGTCATGATACACGCTTTCAATACATAAATTTGAATTTAATGTTCAAGGCTTTCACTTTCCTACAGCAGATGCGTGACTGAATTTCCAATCTCTTCAATGGGGCAACAAAGTTGAAACAAAGTGAAAGAACTTGTTATTCACCATGCAACAAGGAATGCATAAATGTGTTGGACATAACTTCTTTGAGATTTAGGATGATGATGAGAAAAAGCGTTTGCTGTGTTCTGAGCGCTGTACGAGCTCAGGAAAGCGGTTTTTACACACAATTAATGCATGGTCATTTAAAACATACAAAACGAGTTTATATGTTTATATGCTCAAAATGTGAAAAAGAATAACAAAACAATTTTTACTCAACATGAATGTCATAGTACTTGAAAGTCTTGGAAAGGATCATTCCATTCACTTTTATGCGTCTCATGATGAGATAAAGTGTTTGCTGTGTTCTGAGCGCTGTACGAGCTCAGCAAAGCGGTTTTCTCACACAACTAAAGCATGGTCATGTAAAACACACAAAACTCATATGTAGTTTTTATGCTCAAAATGTGAAAGAGTAACAAAAAATTGTTATTCAACATGAATGGAATGGTAATTTCCAACACTTTCATATATTATGACATTCACTTTTATGCGTCTCATGATGTGAAAAAGCGTTTGCCATGTTCTTAGTGCTTTTGGAGCTCAGGAAAGCGGTTCTCACACAACTAAGGCATGGTGATTTAAAACATACAAAAAGAGTTTATATGCAGTTTTTATGCTCAAAATGTGAAAAAGAATAACAAAACAATTGTTACGCAACATGAATGTGTCATGGGTCTAGCTGGGGGTGCTGGCTAGACCCGGCTGATGGGGTTGCCGTGGGCATGGAGGTAGGCATGAAGGCAGAGGGGTGTTGCAAACAGAAAGTCTTTATTTAACAAAACTCAAAACAGACAAACAAACAAACAAAGGAACCAAAACAACAAACTCAAACTAAAACTAGGGCTCAGGAAAAACAGGGACGGCGCGCCAACACAGGGACAAGAGCTGACATGGGAGCCAGGAACTGACAGGGAACCAGGAGCTGACGCAGGGAACCAGGAGCTGATACAGGGGACCGACAAAGAGAACTGGGGATGAGGAAACATGGAGCTGAAGCTAACTAAGACACATAGGGGAACTAGAGACTGGAGAGACAGGGCTAGACAGGACTGGAGACTGGAGAGACAGGACTGGGAGCACAGAGACTGGAGACAGGAGAGACTGGAGACAGGAGAGACTGGAGACAGGAGAGACTGGAGACAGGAGAGACTGGAGACAGGAGAGACTGGAGACAGGAGAGACTGGAGACAGGAGAGACTGGAGACAGGAGAGACTGGAGACAGGAGAGACTGGAGACAGGAGAGACTGGAGACAGGAGAAGAGATGGAACAGGCTGGGTTAGTAGCTACATGGAATGCTGGGGACACTGGATGCTGACCTAACCAGGTTAGTATCTAAAGGGGTTAGTGGCTAACCGGGTTAGTACTGACCTAATGGTGGGGAACTGAACACAAAGGCAAAGCACACATGAGGCTACTCCAAACTAGTGGCTAACCTACTAGCGACCAGAACCACTAGCAGTCAATTCCCCTAGAGGCTAGCCTACAGGAGGCTAACCCTACTAAGGGCTAACCCTACTAGCAATTAAGGCCTACTAGCGGCTAACCCTGCTAGCGGCTAGGCCTGCATGTGGCTACACAAAACTAAACCAGAAGACAGAACAGTACTTACACAGGATACAGGAGGAGACAGCCTAGCTAAACATGAAACAGGATAGCTCCATGAATCCAGCAACACAAGGAACATAAGGAGAACAAACAGTAGAGCCCTAGACAAACAAAGGCTACAAAACAAACCAAAGTATAAACTTAAAGAAACAAGAACCAAACAAAAGGAATGCCCACATGACGGTAGTTACAAATATAAACATAACAAACAAACATACCAGACAAACAATGCTCGACCCAGTTTCCCAGAACAGACTGCTATTTATAGAAGCTTTAATGAGGCACCTCAGTCCAGGTGAGCATTCATCATCTGACTGAGGTGCCTTCTGGGAAACTGAGTCAACCAACAAGAACTACTCAAGACCGACAGACATAAACAGTGACCTCTAGTGGAGGTTCCTAACAGAATGTCATATTGCATGAAAGTGTTGGAAATGATCATTCCTTTCACTTTTATGCTTCTCATTATGAGATAAAGCGTTTGCCGTGTTCTTAGCGCTGTACAAGCTCAGGAAAGCGGTTTTCTCACACAACTAAGGCATGGTCATGTAAAAAACACAAAACGCATAAATATGCAGCTTTTATGCTCAAAATGTGAAAAAGAGTAACAAAGAGCGGTTTTCTCACACAACTAAATCAGGGTCATGTAAAACATACAAAACCCATTAATATGCATTTTTTGTGCTCAAAATGTGAAAAAGAGTAACAAAAAAATTGTTACTCAACATGAATGTAATAATGCATGCAAGTGTTGGAAATTATCATTCCTTTCACTTTTATGCATCTGTTGTGTTCTTAGCGCTGTACACTCAAAAAAAAAATTGTTAGTATAACTTAATATAATTATGACACACATTTCCACACATTTGAATTATGTTAGTTCAACTTAATCCATGTAAATGGAACCCAATATGAAAATCCATCTTGAGCCAATGAAATCAAATCATTTTCATTTGAACTATCTTGTAGCTTTAGCTTGTACGCAATTTTATCTTGTTGAGCCAATTAATTTTAAGCACATAATTTAGACAACTACAAATGGTTTAATTCAGAAATTTTATTCTAAAATTAATATTGGTATGTTTGACCGAAGGAAAAAAGTTAGTTTCATGAGTTTATTCAATAACATTGTTACTGTAACACCTGTGCCACCACAGTTCTGGGGAAGAAGATCTAGCTCGCCGGATTACTGAGCCGGCGCTTTGTCCCCAACTAGTGTGTCTATGTGTGTATTGTTTTCACCTTAAACACCAGATTAACCGCACCTGTGTTCCCTTGTGTGTCTCACTATTTATTTTTTATTTACTCGCCACCACGCCCCACCCCTCCAGGGAAAGGTATGCAGGGAATCCGGAGGGGTGCAAACACTTTCTTCTGGCCTGTGAGCTGTGTTTAGCTGATTATCCGGAGATGACGGACAGGCAAAAGATCAGCTTTGTCACGCAACAGCTCACAGGGTCGGCCATGGACTGGGCCAAAGCGGTCTGGAGCGCAGGCGGGATCGCCATGTCCAGCTATCACAAGTTTCTCAACATCTGGACCATGGAAAGACAGGGGAACAACAAGTGCTGAGGGTGCGACAAGGTAATGCCACCGTGGAGAGTGGCTGGTGTGATCGCAGCTTGCTAGCTAGGTTCCGAGACGGACTGCAGCGCAAGGTACAGCTTAAACTCGCGTTCCGGGACACTGGAATGTCCCTCGATGAGTGCATCAAAATGGCTATCAAGCTGGATCAGCACCTCCATAGTCAGAGATGTCACATCTCCTTGAAATCCGCAGCAAAGCGGCCGGAGTTCAGCCAACGCAGCAGCCTCAGCACCCCCCCCCCCCCACACCCCGATGGAACTGCGCGAAGGAGTACCGCAGGAACCAATGGATGTGAGCGCTTTCTGCCTTACGGTGCTTACTGCCTTATCGGGGTTATGCCTGTACTGTGAGGGGGACAGACACAAAATCAATACCTATCCATTACTTAAAGTATTACACCCCACCTCGCACCCACCATTCTTTTTGTTTACAAGCACAAATTTCTTATGATAATCACTCACTGTTTGTCTCCCCTCTCATAGATTTCGGGTCGGCTGGAAACTTCATTTTGTCCTCTCTCCTTTCCTCGCTGCGAGCTCCTGTGTCGAAGCTTCCATATCCCATCGCAATTAAAACTCTGGATGGTCAAAACCTTAAACGTTCGCCCATTAAACAGATCTCTGTGCCACTTCGGTTAACTTTTCCCGGTCATACCGAGGAATTAAAATTCTTTGTGTTACCTCGGTCTGATCAATCCGTTGTGCTGGGTTTACCTTGGCTCAGCTTCCACAATCCCAATTTTAATTGGGTCAACTCTCTCCTCGCCCGCTCGGCCAGGTTTCTACTAGTGTACCATCAGAGTACGAGCGATTTAAAGACGTGTTTAGTGTTAGGGCAGACTTCCCCCTCATCGGCCATGGGACTGCGCGATAGAGCTCTTGCCGGGGAAAACACTGCCTAGCTCTCACATTTATCCATTGTCCGTGGAAGAAACACGGGCTATGGAGGAATATGTGAGCGAAGTTCTCCGACAGGGGCTCATCAGCAGGTCCACGTCAGCCGCGTCGGCAGGTTTTTTCTTTATCGAAAAGAAAGGGGGGGCTTACGCCCCTGTATTGATTACCGTGGTCTCAATGCAGTCACAATAAAATATAAGCACCCTCTGCCACTGGTGCCGGCCGCTATCGACCAACTCCGAGGCGCTTCCATCTTCACTAAACTCGACCTCCGCAGCACTTATAATCTTGTTTGTGTGCGATGGGGCGATGAATGGAAGACTGCGTTTAGCACGACTTCCGGTCATTACCAATATAACATAATGGCTTATGGTCTGGTAAAAGCACCTGCGGTGTTTCAGGCGTTCATGAACAATGTGTTTAGGGATATGTTAAACTGGTTTGTTATAGTTTACTTAGATGATATCTTGATATACTCCCAGTCATATTCCGAACACGTCCTTCATGTAACCGCTGTCCTTTATCGTCTGCGTAAACACAGGCTTTATGCGAAGGCAGATAAATGCGAATTCCACAAGAAGAAGGTTGCATTCCTCGGCTATCGCATAGGACCACAAGGGGTCAAGATGGAGACGACAAAGAATGGCCGGAACCCAAGTCAGTAAAGGCACTAAGTTTTCTGGGATTCGCTAATTTTTATCGGCGATTTATTCGGGGCTTCAGCATGTTGGCATTGCCGCTCCGTGAGAACAGTCGTTTCATCCTGTGCTGTTTGTGCGGCAACTAAAAGTCTGCAACATTTACCAGTTGGAAAATTAATGCCCTTACCAACGCCGGACAGACCGTGGCCCCACATAGTTGTGGATTTTGTAACGGATCTGCCAGTGTCTAAAGGGTGCACGGCTATCTTGGTAGTGGTGGATTGCTTCTCGAAGGGATGTCGATTTTTTTTCAATGTGTAAACATTTAAATGTGACCAAAAGAATTTAAAAATTAATTTGGTACAGTACCAGGTGCCAATGAAGAGAAGCAAGAACTGGAGAGATATGTTTATTTTTACGTGTAGACATTAATAGTCGAGCAACAGAATTTTAGATCAGCTGTAGCCAATGTAATGCTGCTTGAGAAACCCCCAAATACAGAGCATTACAGTAATCAATGCGAGTGGTGATGAAGGCGTGGATGGCTATTTTCGAAAAGCCTAAAGGACAAAACAGGTTTAAGTTTTGCCAATTGCCTTAACTGAAAGAAACTGGACCAAACCACAGCAATGATCTGTTTATCAAATTTAAGGCCATGGTCAAAAATAATCCCTAAATTTGACGCTGTGGGTTTAACATACTCATAAGCTCTTAAATCCAGAGGTGGAACTCTACCCCTGGCACCAGGACCAAAAATAAATAAATAAATAAAAATAAAGGGCTAACCATGCCTTTATGTCATCTAGACATGTTAACAGAGCCTTGACAAAGTAACCTTCCTTCTGTTTGAACAGGAGATTCATTTGACTGTCATCTGCATAACAGTGAAATGAGATGCCATGAGAGAGAGTAATGGATGGTGTAAAGTGTCAAAATGTCAAAATTTTGATTGATTGCTGATTGATTGCTTATAGGTCAAAGGTCACCATAAGATCATAATTATATTGACCTCTCAAGGTCAAAGGTGCCATATGGAAGGGTCATTAAGGTGTTTAATGTCTTCTAAAAGTCTTTTTGACCAATCAGATTAAAGTAACTGATATCACGTAACACCCAGGTGTGCGATTGGCGAGATGAGATTAACATCAAATCTGTTGTGAACGAGGTGAAAGTAAAAGTTTACAAATGTTTAAGTCATTAAGGAAGTTTGGTGTCTCCTTTCCCACGAGAGTAAATGTTTTTTAGTTCTTTCCTCCGGATATACAAAATGTCAAATCTTGTTTGATTGCTGATAGGTCAAAGGTGGGTGTTGAGGGTAGGTGTCTCTTAATAGTTTTCACATGTTTAAGTCATTAAGGAAGTTTGGTGTCTCCTTTCCCACGAGAGTAAATGTTTTTTAGTTCTTTCCTCCAGATATACAAAATGTCAAATTTTGATTGATTGCTGATAAGTCAAAGGGGGGTGTGTTAAGGGTAGGTGTCTCTTAATAGTTTTCACATGTTTAAGTCATTAAGGAAGTTTGGTGTCTCCTTTCCCACGAGAGTAAATGTTTTTTAGTTCTTTCCTCCGGGATATACAAAATGTCAAATCTTGTTTGATTGCTGATAGGTCAAAGGTGGGTGTTGAGGCTAGGTGTCTCTTAATAGTTTTCACAAGTTTAAGTCATTAAGGAAGTTTGGTGTCTCCTTTCCCACGAGAGTAAATGATTTTATTTCCTCCGGGATATACAAAACGTCAACCTAATTTTGACGGCTCAAGTCAACATATGGAAGGGTCATTAAGGTGTTTACAACTACCCCTGCCTTCTAAAAGTCTTTTTGACCAATCAGATTAAAGTAACTTTCAAATATGGCAGCTCTGGGTAAGGAATAATGTTGATTTTAAAGTCTTCAACTATGGCTGCTTGTCCGGATGCACCGAAAAAGTCTAAGGCTACTTTGACAAGAATTCAAACATTTTCAGAGCATGAAAAGATTCAATATTGGGGATTGACGAATGGATGTACCGCCGGCTTCATTTTCAACGAAGAAAAAGAAGACGTGACGCTGTTTAAGTTATCGGAACCAGGACGCATACACTGGAGTAAAGCTACAGAGAGAATAACTTTTGATCAGATTAATTGGGAAAAGTTCCGTAAATGGTGTAAGGACCATGAATATTACATAGTGCAGAATGTGTTTTCACCAGAGGCTTTCAAACGTAAATGGACAAGCAAGTCATCTCCGCAGGACACGTATCACATGAGGCTAACAAATTTTGCTAAGAATGAGGTTTTGCTGCACTGCTACATCGTGTTTTTTGGTGATGACTGGTTAGAAATGAACAAGCATAGCGGTTGTGTGAGGTACGACCGAACTAGCTGGGAAGAGCTTCGATGCTGCTTTAAACAAATTGACGACTTATTTCTACAGTTGGAAAGAAACAAAGAAACATCTGAAATAAAGCTAAGTCTGACTGATCTCTTCTGATCACCTCTCCTTCCCACGAAACAACGCGCCGCCTCCAAAACACACATACACACCCTATGGACTCCTCCCCTTCTCTGTATAAGAAGACTTACCAGATTTTTAAAGATCATCGGCTTTTTGAGCACCAGCAAAACAGTATGGCTTGCGAATACAGCCCCAATTTTTACAACTCTCTCGCTACCGAGGCAGCCTGCTCGGGATTTGAAGAAGATGAAAGCTCCGGCGAAAGACTGGGAAAAAGAAATCTCACCTATCTACCATCCGGTGATGAACATGACGGCTGTCTGTCCACTACCGCTTTAGCCATCATCCGTGCTGTGACAGGGGAGCTGTTGGACAGAGTTATTGATCAGGATCTGAAAGACAACTGCCATGGATGTGCGATTGATCACCCGAGTCAACTCCAGCACGCGTGTTTGTTGGATCCTGACAACTACTATCTGCACATGAACGCATTCAGATTGCTGAAAAAACTGTTTAAACCGTGGATGAAATACACTTTAGCAAGAGCTCTGAAGTTGTGTGGAATCAACCACATGCCATCCCTGGAAAAAATTCAAGGCATTGCTGAAGCTGCTGTGTGCGATTGGCGAGATGAGATTAACATCAAATCTGTGAAAGAGAAAGCAAAAGAAATCTGTGGTGAACAAGTCTATGAAGATGTGATCGATTTTTGGACCTTTCACTCATCCCTCGAAACGGTTGACAAGTCACACACATGGGAAACCACAAAACGTGCTACATCAATGCTGACTGCAAGAAAAGCCTGAAGACTGAACTGACCACCATGCTTTAAAAAAAAAAAAAAAAAAAAATGCTTTTATCATCCTTTTGACTGCAAAACTAGTTATGTATTATGCATCTTAACCTATGTAACCGATGTGTGTTTATAATAATCAAATCTATAATAATTTTAAAAGCTGTTTGAATCATTTTAATCTGATTGAATATTTAATGTATAAAATGTAAACCTTACTTGAATTATACGTTACCTGAGAATAAATGCATAGTCTACACCGATGTTTTGGTCATTCTTGTTCTGATACTCCAAAATGACTGAGCGTTTGTTGAAGAATGTGTATTATACACCGTCAGACCCTGGGTCGTATGGCGGTATTGAAAGTTTGCAAAGAGCTATCATTGAGAAAATAGGTAAAAGAGTTAATGATTCTGAGATAAAAAACTGGTTAGCAGAGCAGGACGCATACACTCTACATAAACCGGTATATACAAAGTTTAAGAAAAACAAGGTTTTTGTAAAAAACATCGATGAACAATGGCAAGCTGATTTAGTTGATATGAGCAACTTGTCGGGTAGTAATGACAACGCAAAGTTTATGATAACATGTATAGATATTTTATCCAAGTATGCCTGGGTGCGGGTGCTGCAAAACAAGTCCGGAACCGAGGTCACTAAAGCTTTTGACTCAATTCTGAAGCAAGGAAGAATACCCAAAAAACTACAAACCGATCAAGGGAAGGAGTTTTTCAACAAACAGTTTCAAACCTTAATGAAAAAACACAACATTACACACTTTGCCACTGGCACGGGGCAGAAGGCTTCGGTGTGTGAAAGATTCAACAGAACCCTAAAGACTAGGATGTGGAGATATTTCACAGCTTTTAACACGAAAAAATACACTGACGTAGTACAGGATTTGGTTCATGCCTACAATAACAGCCACCATTCCAGCATTAAAATGAAACCTACGGAGGTAAACGAAGCCAATTCTTTTAGCGTATTTAAAACCCTCTATGGACTATCAACACCAAAATTAAAGAAACTAAAATTTAAGTTCAAAGTTGGTGATACCGTTAGAATTTCACGTTTAAAAAGACAGTTTGAAAAAGGTTATGAGCAAAACTTTACTGATGAATATTTTACAATTTCTGAACGGTTTCCGAGAGATCCTCTGGTAAACTACGTGATTACGATAATCAAGAAATTGAGGGCGCGTTTTATGAACCCGAGTTACAAAAGATTATCATTGGAAAAGACAAAGCGTTCAAAATAGAGAAAATCTTATCCGTCAAGATCCTAAACCGAAAAAAAAGTTTGTCTGGTGAAGTGGGTGGGGTGGCCTGATAAATTCAATTCCTGGGTTCCTGCCAAAGACGTGGTTAACATATCAGCTGAGCTTAAAAAAGGTCGTCACGAGCAAAATAGAAATCTATAACCGTTTAACCATGGAAGAGAGCGGATTCTACTTAACTCTTCCAAGCAACGCGTCGCTGGATATTTACCCTAATAACAAGATTTCTTACTACACAACTAAATTAGCCAAACCAATCGATCTCAAAGGTGAATGGGAGGTAGCGCTTTCAGAGGTTCAATATGTCCATAGTTGGTACTCATTACCACTGCGAGAATCTCTATGTCACATTACTAAGCAAGAGGGAGATAAAACACATAAATATCTTTTTAGTATCAGTTATGGGTATTATAACAGTATCAAGGAACTGGTTAAAGAAATTAACAAATCTATAAAAAGACTGGAACTTGACATGGAGATATCCTATAACCCTATAAAAAATAAAATACTCTTGGACGCCTTGAAACCATATACCTTCAAAACCAGCGGAAGCTTAGCCTACATGCTCGGTTTGATACCCGACATACCATTAACATCCAACCATCTAGAAGCGCCAAACCCAGCCGCTATTCATGCGGGTTTTTACACGATGTATGTATATACGGATATTATCGACTATCAACAAGTCGGTGACAGCTTTGTCCCGTTACTGAGATGCGTACATATTACAGGGGAAAACAATAAAGTAGTCACTATGACTTACGACAAGCCACATTACGTACCGCTCACCAAGAACCACATTACTGATATAGTAATCGAAGTTAAATCGGACCAGAACAGACGAATACAGTTTAGCTACGGGAAGTTTATAGCTAAACTACACTTCAGACCCTCTAAACATTCGTTCCGTCTGTAAAAAAAAAAAAAAATTATAATAATTATTAAAAATAAAAAATAATAAACAGGGGATATGCAGATCCGCAGGACTATATCTCATATTATGTCACGCAAGCGGGATCAGGGATGCCTGGATATTCCGGCTCGGCCATGATGTTCGGCGCCGGCTTAGGAGGATTATTCAAGAGTCTTTTTAGAATGGCGGTTCCGTTCATCAAAAGAGGATTCTCTATTGCTAAACCTCATTTAAAAACAGCTGCCAAGGGTGTTGTTAATGACGTAGTGAGCAACGTTATGGCCAAGATGCAATTTCAGAATCAAGACGGATCGGGTCTTGCAATGATTGCGCGTAAGCAATCTAAAAGACCTCCGGGGCAACGTCATATGATTCCTAATAAAAGGCGCAAGGTGACTAAAATCAAGACCAGTGTGAAAAAGAAGCAGAGAGGTAGCAAGACTCATCGAGTCTCTCACAAAAGGAAGCAGCTAAACATTTTTTAACATCATGGCTTTCTTACACAGTCTGTCCCCAGAGTGTACAAAGTCAGAATTGGATATTTTCACACTACCTTATACCCAAACGAGTATTGAAAATTACACTTATGTTGAAATTCCTCCACTCTCCGCACTGTCGGACAACGCGCCTTTAGAATTCTACATACCAGGAACCTCAGAATCTTATCTGGACATCAAAAACACCTTTTTACATCTGACCTGTAAAATATTTAATCCTGATGGCACCAACATAGCCGCCGATGCAAAGGTGGGGGTCGTTAATTACCCTATAGCCTCGCTTTTTTCACAAGTGGATGTCATGCTCGGAGACCGACTGATTTCTCAATCTAGCAGTACATACCCGTACCGGGCCGCTTTTGAATGTCTTCTCAACTATGAAAAAGATACATTGGAAACTCAATTTTCCTCCGGACTGTTCTACAAAGACACAGCGGGGCATATGGATGACACTGATCCAGAAGGTCGCAACGAAGTTCTTAAACAAAGGGCCAAGTTCAGCGCTGAAAGCAACACCTTTGACTTGATTGGACACATTCATTCAGATATATTTTTTCAGGAAAAACTTTTACTGAACGGCGTTGATTTAAGGATTAAATTGGTTCGCAGTAAAGATGAATTTTGTTTAATGAAGGAAGGAAATAACAATTTCATTCTGAAAATTATCAGCGCATCTCTTTTTGTGAAGAAAGTTTCCGTTTCTCCAGCGGTAAAACTCGGTCATGCACAAGCTCTACTTACCGCTACAGCGAAGTACCCTATCGAGAGAATTTGCATGAAGACCTTCAGTCTAGCCGCAGGGAGTCGCATTTGTTCACAAGAGAATCTTTTCCTTGGACCGTTACCTAAAACTATCATTTTTGGAATGGTAGACAATGATGCGTTTAGCGGAGCGTATAATAAAAATCCTTTTAATTTTAAACATTTTGACACAGAATTTGTGGCGCTCTATGTAGATGGAACACAACACCGTTTCAACCCGTCTTCCAGACGGGTAATGTGGTCCGTGAATTCCACTCTTTAATTTTAGCGTCAGGAAAACAACTAAAGGATCATGCATTAGCAATCAATAGGTCGGAGTACACGAACGGGTATACACTGTTTGCGTTCAACCTGAATCCGGATGAGGATTGTGGGCAGCATTTATCATTGATAAAGTCTGGAAACATGCGTTTGGAACTCAGATTCCGACAGGCCCTTCCGAGAACGGTAAATCTGATCGTTTACGCCAGTTTTGACAGCATTTTGGAAATTAATAACCGAAGAAACGTGCTGATTGATTACCAGTGAAGAAATGGACACAAGAGAACTAACGGATGTTATGAGAAGTTGTCCTAAAATAGATAAAATATTTCACGGAGTGGTGGCCTGCGACGACCTACCTATGAATACGCTGACTGAGTTTCCGGCCATGTTCATAGTGAATACACATCCGAGACACATGCCGGGCGAACACTGGTTAGCTTTGTGTCTTAATGATGAGTCGTCCGCAGAATTTTTTGACTCGTACGGAAACCCGCCAGACTATGAACTCTTTCCTCACTCGATTAATGATTTTCTGCAAAAGAACTGTAGCATTATAAAATATAACCCTGTACAAGTTCAAAACTTTACTTCAGTATGCTGTGGGCAACATTGTGTTTTTTTCCTATGTCGCAGAGCTAAAGGCTATTCATTTAATCATATTATGTCTATGTATAGCAAAGATTTAAACAGAAATGACAATTATGTTGTGTCTTTTGTTAAAAAAATTTACCCTAGAGTGAATAGAAATTGTTCAGTTACTTGTATACAATGTGTTAACTCTTTAGATTTGTCACGATTTCGTGTTTAGTTAAGTGTGTATTTTTTGATTAATCATATTATGTATATGTACCCTTAAGTAATCAAATAAAAATCATTTTAGCGTACCATATGTTAATCTTCCGTGATTTCCGTGTAGTGGAATATAAAATGAAAACGATTCACAAAATTTTTCAATTTAAATAGTTTATTAAAATAAATGATAAAATACATCGGTCATAGTCTTTGTAAGTCAATTAAAAATCTACCCAGTTAGAACGTTTAAGAGGGGTAGGTTTAAACATGGGATTAGGGTTATATGAATCGTCGTCACTTTTAGGTGGTGAAGAAGATGGGGAAGCAAAATGAGAAGCTGGTGATGGGTGGTAGGAAGCTTTAGATCTTTTTATGTCAGATATTTTACGTCGGACATCTCCGTTAGGCACTGTCGAAAACGGTATGTTTAATTTAGCTATAGTGTGTAATAACTCTTTCCACCCTAATGGTCTCCGTTCATCGGAAACTTTATAAGGGGCAGTGAGACTCCTAATCAAATCCACCATGTGGGATCCTTCAATAGCTTTTCCTTTAAAAACAAATTCACCGTCATCATTCCACGAAGCATCATTGCTGGACTGTAAAATTTTATCCATAATGTACGAAGCATTTTTCTTGCTCCTTGCAGAAATGTTAGAGAGCACTTCTTGCACAATTCCATCTTTTTGGGGTTGAGGAGCTTCGGTTGCTGTAGCTTCTGCTTTACTTTCCAGTATATTCGGTAGAGACAGGGTCAGCTGAGCGGTTTCCTGATCACCTACTTTAACCAAGTTTAAAAATTTCTGCAGGGCCGACGTGTAGAGCTTTGCCTTCTCATATTCGTTCAGATCAGTCCTTGACAAAATGTGTCAGATTGTCTCGTCCAAGTTGTTTTCAACAGTTTTTCTTAGACTTTCATGTTCCGCTGTCATGTTTTTAAGTTTGTCAAGCTGATGTTTAGGAACTAAATACATTTTATCCGCTGTCTCCATGTTAACTGTTACGGGATGCAATTAAACTGCTTATAAAAGGAACAGCTACGCTGAGCAGAGGCAGAAGAAATCCTCCAGACTGGTTGATAGCTTTCCTTTTCATTTCAACAGATGCTCTTTTATCTGCAAAAAGTTTGATGATTTTTTTCTGCTTTTTCAAAGACCGGTACTGTTTTGTTGTCAGCGGTATGTTTCCTCGAAGAACGTTTAAAGCTAGTTCACATATACTCAATATGAGTTCGGTCGAAGCATCACGTAAAATAACCTTTCTCTTTCGGGGGTGAGACGCATATAATGACTTTAACAACGGTAGGGTTTTTTTTTAAGCGAACAGACATTATCATCAATACTTCAAAGACTTTTTCTTAGGGACATAAACAGCAGGATTCTCCTGCGGAAACACCCCAGACCGGAGACGGAGTTCTTCTGGTGTTTGAGCTTTCAGGTCAACAAATAAATACCCGTAAGGTCTAGAAGTGGCATCTTGAAAACATTCTAAAAAATACTTGCTTTTACCGGGATACATTTGACGCGCTAGTACGCTGATCTGTAACTTATCTCTAGGGTTTTTGAAAAGAACCATGTAGTTGGTGTTCAGGTTGATCGTTCTACTTGTCTTGCCTTGAAAAAAGAGATTCTGAACCAAATAAATAACCGACAGGTTGCGATGATGTGTGTATTTAGTAAAAGCCTTTTCTACTTCATCGTTTTTACTCGCAGATTCCATCAAGTCGTCGATTACCAATAAGTTTGTTTTGCTAGGGGGAAACAGTTCATCATCACACAGAGAATCAGGGATTCCTTGAAGAAATTTTATATTTATTCTCCCCAACAATTCATCGTACAGAGGCTGCCAACATGTGTAACACCATACAATGTTTTCAGGAACTAGCAACATTACGTCTTCACAGTTTTCCAACAACATTTTTATAAAATAAGACTTTCCACTATTACTGGGTCCGCACACAATACATGAAAAAGGCACTAACATCCTCGCATCAAAAGCAGAGCCATTCATGTTCGATCAAGTTTTAAAACACTACGAAAGCATAAATCAGATATATACATATATACACATATACAATTATTTCGATCAAGTTTTAAAACACAACAAAAGCATAAATCAGATATATACATATATACACATATACAATTATACACATAAACGTATATACATAAAGAGTCTTAATAGCCGTAAGGGAGAGTTGTAAAATCAGCCAGTAAAACACGCTTATCGTACACAACCCTGAACTTTTTCAACTGTGGCTTGTTTTTCAAATGAAAGCCCTTTTTATCTCGCACAATTTGATTTTGCGCGGTTATAAGCTGACTAGTTTGATCCTGATTTTTTACATGATTATCCACCAGGTCTGTCAGTGATTTTAAATTGACTACTTTAGAATTGCTGTAATTTAAAGTGATACCTTTAGCTTTCATTGTTGTTTTACCTTTTATGGTTTTGTATCCATATGTTTTGGGTCCGGCGCTGACGAATTCAGCTATTTGATCTTCGTGATCTAATTCGCTCGTTAAACCACCTAAATAATCGCTCAACGGGGGCATCCAGTCACCTTTCTTACTTCTAAAAATTACACTATCGGTATTGGTGTATAAACACCTTTCCTGTAATCGATCGATCAAATTATAGTTCAAGTCTCGCGTATGCTGTTGTGAAAATGCCGATGAATACATTAGCATTCCCAGGTTGTATCAGCCTATCGTCTGCATAACGCCATTGCACAATCGCAACATCATCGTTCAAAAAAGAGAACTGATTCACGTTATACATATCAGAAAACATGAACTCTAAAAATTGTGAGGGATCACTGATTAAAGTGGTGTTCGATCTGTCAGGTCTTTGACACATCTTCCCCCTGTCAAGTCTATCTCTTGCAAATCAGACGCAGATGCAGGTTCCATTCTTTTTAAAATTTATTCTTTTCCTTTGCAGGTGAACACGCCAAAAAAACCAAAAGAGAAAACAAAAAAGATGCACGGCTTTCTCCCCAGCTGGGGTCTGCAGGCGGGAACAAAAGAAAAGACAACAAAACAAAACAGGCTCATAGGCCAACAAACCAGGTCCGGAGTTATGACTCCTCGCTTCATCTAATAATGCCACACCTGCAGACACCGCTCAGTCCTGGGGGAAATCGGGAGACAAAATACTTATTAGCGACATCACTCTCAGACACACAAAACGTAATGTGCACAACAGTGGACAGACAAAGTGCTACGGGTTCGACCGGAATATATAGGTAGACACACGGGGGGTACACAGGTGCTCTTCATTAGTGTTAAAGTGTAGACAGTACACACGAAGACACACTAGGTGGGGACAAAGGGTCAACTCAGTAATCCGGTGAGCTAGATCTTATTTCCCCGTGCTGCGGTGGTACAGATGTTACAGTACCCCCCCCCCCCCCCCCCCCCCCCCAGGACCGGCTTCCCGAGGGGGGTGCGAGCGCTCTCTCCGCGTCACCGGAGGGAGTCGGGGACCGCCGACCTGATGGGGTTGTCGGCGGTGGGGGCGACCCGGACGTCGCGGTGCTGGGCGATCCGGCCGTGTTTGGTGGAAATCTGAAATGAGTTCCTGGTGTAGAATGTCTCGGGCCGGAACCCAGCTCCGCTCCTCCGGGCCGTACCCTTCCCAATCCACTAGATATTGGAGGGAACCCCCTCTCCTCCGGGAGTCTAGAAGTTGTTTGACTCGGAACGCGGGGGCGCCCTCAATCTCCACAGCCCCGGGGGTTGCTGGTTCCGCTACACCTTCGTCCAGCAGCCCCCGGATCACTGGTCTGAGAAGAGAAACATGGAAAACAGGGTGAATGCGTATATGGGAGGGAAGCTGTAATTTAAAGGAGACTGGATTTACTTGAGATAGAATGGGGAAGGGCCCTATATATCTAGGGGTGAGTTTCCGACAGGGAAGATTAAGGTGAAGATCCCTTGTCGAGAGACATACCCTATCGCCTACCTGGAGCGGAGGACTTTCCCGTCGCCGTCTATCGGCATACCTTTTAAAACGATGAACTGCTTGTGAAATTTTTGTGTGCGCGTTCTCCCAAACTTTCTCCGCTCTTTTGAACCATTCATCCACCATGGGTACCTCGGTGGGTGTGGTGTCCCAGGGACATAGCGGAGGTTGATGCCCAAGCACACATTGAAACGGCGTTAGGCCGGTTGCGGAGTGACGTAGCGAGTTTTGCGCGTATTCCGCCCAAATTAAGCATTCTGCCCAGTCGTGTTGTCGGCTGCTACAATATGCTCGAAGATATTTCACGAGTTCTTGGACAGTCCGCTCTGCCTGACCATTCGACTCGGGATGATAGCCCGACGTTAGGCTAACAGTGGTCCCCAACTTCTGAAAGAAAGCTTTCCAGACTCGGGCGATAAATTGGGGACCACGATCTGACACAATATCTTCGGGTATGCCGTAGCAACGAAACACTGTGGAAAAAAGGGTTTCTGCCACTTGGAAGGCTGACGGAAGGGAGCTGAATGGGATGAATTTGCATCCCTTAGAGAAGCGATCTACTACAACTAGAATAGTCGTGTACCCCTTTGAAACGGGCAGATCCGTGACAAAATCCACAGAAAGGTGGGACCACGGTCTGTTTGGCGTTGCTAAGGGCATTAATTTCCCAACTGGCAGGTGGCGAGGACTTTTCGTCGCCGCACAGATCGCGCAAGATAAAACAACTGTTCTGACCGTCTTCCGCATTTCCGGCCACCAGAACTTTGGTTCCAGAAGCTGGAATGTCCGGATGACCCCGGGATGTCCGGATGCAACACTGGTGTGTGCTTGTATTGTTACTCGTTCTCGTAACGGTTCCGGCACGAAGGTCCTCCCCGGAGGGCATTGTCGCGGCGCGGGATGTGACCGCGCCGCTTGTGCTATCTCCGAGTCGAGGTCCCACATGATCGGAGCCACCACGAGAGACGAGGGCAGAATGGGTTCCGGTTCTGTAGTGCATTCAGGGATCGAATAATAACGCGACAACGCGTCTGCTTTTTTGTTTTTTGATCCGGGGCGATATGTAATATGGAAGCGGAAGCGTGTAAAGAACAGTGCCCAGCGGGCTTGGCGAGGGTTTAATCGTTTTGCGTGTTGGATGTATTCTAGGTTGCGGTGATCGGTGAGCACTACAAATGGATGTTCAGCTCCCTCCAACCAGTGCCGCCACTCCTCTAACGCCGCTTTAACTGCTAGCAGTTCTCGGTTACCGATATCATAGTTGCGCTCGGCAGGTGTTAATTTACGAGAAAAGAAAGCGCAGGGGTGGAGTTTCTCAGGGTCGCCCTGACGTTGTGACAGCACCGCTCCTATTCCCACTTCCGATGCATCCACCTCCACTAAAAAAGGCTTCATCGGATCTGGTAATCTTAAAATGGGGGCGGTGGTGAACGCCCCTTTGAGACGTTGAAACGCCCTGCGCGCTTCCGGGGGAAACTCGCGAAGGCGTTTCGGTTTGCCTTTTAGTAGACTAGTAAGCGGCGCTGCCATTATACTGAAACCTCGAATAAACCGTCTGTAAAAATTTGCGAACCCTAGGAAACTTTGTAGCGCCTTCACGGACTTTGGTTCCGGCCATTGTTGCACCGCCGCGATTGGTCATCTCCATCTCAACCCCCAGTGGCCCTATGCGATAGCCGAGGAATGCCATCTCCTTCTTGTGGAACTCGCATTTCTCTGCCTTCGCATAGAGCCCGTGTTTGCGTAGTCGGTGAAGGACGGCGGTTACATGTTGGACATGTTCAGAATATGACCGGGAGTAAGTAAACTATAACAAACCGGTTTAACATATCCCGAAATACGTCGTTCATGAACCCCTGAAACACCGCAGGTGCGTTTACCAGTCCATAAGCCATCACGTTGTATTGGTAATGACCCGATGTTGTGCTAAACGCAGTCTTCCATTCATCGCCTCTTCGCACACGAACGAGATTATAAGCGCTGCGGAGGTCGAGTTTGGTAAAGATGGAGGCTCCTCGGAGTTGGTCGATAGCGGCCGGCACCAGTGGTAGAGGGTGCTTGTATTTTACTGTCACTGCATTGAGACCACGGTAATCAATACAGGGGCGTAAGCCCCCCCACAGTACAGGCAAAGTCCCGTGGAAATTCTCCTCTGCCTCTCCTGGGCTGTCAGGCGGGAGGTGCCTAGGTCCATGGGTTCACCTAGCGGGGTTTCTCGCTGTTCCGTCGGGGGGATGCTGAGGTTGGGGGGGCGGCGGCCGTAATCCGGCCGCTTTCCAGTGGCTTTCGGGGGGAGATGCTGTTTCTGGCTGCGGAGGTGCTGATCCAGCCTGATCGCCAGTCCGATGCACTCATCCAGGGACATCCCGGTGTCCCTGCAGGCGAGCTCGAGTTGCACTTCTGGTTGTAATCCGTCTCGAAATCTGGCTAACAGGCTCCGATCACACCAGCCACTCTCCGCCGCCAGTACCCAAAACTTGATGGCATAATCTGCTACGGTCGCGTTACCTTGCCGCAACCTCAGCAGCTGTTGCTCCCCCGATTTTCCGTGATCCGGATGGTCAAAGACGGTGCGGAAGTCCGCGAGAAACTGCCGATAGCTGTAAGCCGCCATCCCGCCGGCGCTCCACACGGCGGTCGCCCAATCCATAGCGGAGCCTGTGAGCTGTTGTGTTAAAAAACTGATCTTTTGGAGGTCCGTCATGTCCGGGAACTCCGCCAAACATAGCTCACAGGCTAGAAGGAAACACTTACACCCCTCTGGGTTCCCGGCGTACCGTTCCGGAGGGGTGGGGCGTGGTGGTGAGGGTGTGGGGCGCGGCCCAGAGGAGGAGGAGGTTGGAGATCGTGCCTTCATGAGTTGCTCCACGCTGTGCGCTAGGTCGTTGACCGCTCGAGCCAGGCTGTTGATCTCGTGCTGCTGTCCCCTGATGTGATCTAACGTGGGGACTTCGTCCTCGGGCAGGGGGGTTCCTGCTGCGTCCTGGAGGGTCTGTCCATCTGTCAAGTCTATCTCTTGCAAATCAGACGCAGATGCAGGTTCCATTCTTTTTAAGATTTATTCTTTTCCTTTGCAGGTGAACACGCCAAAAAAACCAAAAGAGAAAACAAAAAAGATGCACGGCTTTCTCCCCAGCTGGGGTCTGCAGACGGGAACAAAAGAAAAGACAACAAAACAAAACAGGCTCATAGGCCAACAAACCAGGTCCGGAGTTATGACTCCTCGCTTCATCTAATAATGCCACACCTGCAGACACCGCTCAGTCCTGGGGGAAATCGGGAGACAAAATACTTATTAGCTACATCACTCTCAGACACACAAAACGTAATGTGCACAACAGTGGACAGACAAAGTGCTACGGGTTCGACCGGAATATATAGGTAGACACACGGGGGGTACACAGGTGCTCTTCATTAGTGTTAAAGTGTAGACAGTACACACGTAGACACACTAGGTGGGGACAAAGGGTCAACTCAGTAATCCGGTGAGCTAGATCTTATTTCCCCGTGCTGCGGTGGTACAGATGTTACACCCCCAGAGTGAATTTAGTGCTAGTTTAGCCACAGATCTTTTAGCCGGATTAACAGAAATGCATGCCGGATCCAACTCGATCCCCTCATTTTCCAGGTATTTGTTGATGTTTTCGCGTTTAGTCCTTTCATCAATTACCCAGGATGGATATCCAGAACTTTCCTGTTTTGTCTTTAGAAACATTTTAATGTAGTCTGCAAAAAGAGTATCGGATGTATTATCAAAATGCCAAACTTCAAAGACATTTAAAATTTCGTACCCTTTTTCTACAGCTTTTGCAATTTCGATAGATGCCCATGTCCCAATAAGGGCTCTATCCCGATCTGAGTGGTTACACTGCTTTTGCTGAAACTCAGCGCACATTCTGCATAAAGGAAAGAGGAGTTTGCTTTTTACACGAAAGGGAAGAACGGGCGCCCACAGACCTCGAGGCGGTAAAACTTTTGCTCTAATAAGGCCAAAGTAGTTTTCTAGAGGCTCGAAGTTACGGAAAATTATGGTTGGGTGACCGATCGGGTACGTCTTTGTCTTATTTACGTACGGATAAAGAGATGTGAAATCGTAATAATCAATTCGCTCACCCGGTTGTGCAACATAATGTAAATGAAGCGTGTTAGTTCGACCGCCATAAAGTGCATCACGAGGGTTTAAACGCTCTGGAAAATCAAAGTCCTTTAGAAAGTTTATGACACGGTTATCAGATTTCTTCATTTCATTCCAATCGTGTTCCCACATCACTGTGACTTGTAAATTATGAACTTCTCGCAATTTTTTCCATCGATTTTTGACGGACATCTCCGAAGCTAGCGTGAGATGAGCTAAGAGGATGAGGGGTCATGGAGGGAAAACACTTTTCACAACCGTGATAAAAACAACCAAGAAACTCAAAAGCCTTTCGCGTCTGACCCACTTCGCAGTAACCGTCTACAAAAAAGTTACCGAACCTTACTTCACCCTCGTTCAAAGCATGTCGAATGGGTAGATTTTGCGTGGCCGAAATGTAGTTGAGCCATTGAATTGACGGTGTTGAGAAAGATTTCTGCCTATTGATGTAATTGTCAAGAGGTGGAATAGCTAGAGTGTTTTCAGGAAGAAACACGGTCCTAAAGATTTTCATACAGACAGAGGCGATTGTTATGCATTTAAAAGGGTCGACCTTCGTACTTTGGAGTATTTCATTTCTGAAAGCTAAACACCCCTTTCTCAAAATGTCGACGTCGTTTACACAGTAATCCCTCATCTCTTTCTTAAAATCAAAGACTTTGCCAGATACCGTTGCATACCACTTGAAAAACTCTTCTCTGTCTTTAGACATCATGTTATCCACACCGTAAAATTTAGGCTCAGGATAAGGACCAACATAGTTTTGATGATCTAAGGTGTTCCAGAAATGTGGAAAATAACCTTTCTTTTTTTCTGAAAACCCCATGGCTTTAGGGAGGCTGCTAAGCTCCATGGGTAAGAAAGACAGGCTATCGATGTAGGACTGACGAAAGTCGGAATCTGTAAAACATAGAATTTTACCACCTTGCGCAATGATATCAGGCGTTATCCCTTCTTTCACCAAATGGTTTAACAAAAGGTATGAATCAAACCCTCTAGCATTATGTGCTATAAAGGTATAGCCCTTGTATTTGTTATGCCGAAACGACTTACAAAACTCAGCAACACAACTGTCTCCTTTGAACAACCACTCCTTTCCGCGAAAATCAATACAGCATAAGAAATTAGCTATATGAGTTCCTGTTTCCTGTCTCGTCTCAAAATCATAAAATATGTACTTTCTAGTTGGCATTTCTTTCTTTACCGGTTGTATGAAACAGCTATGCTCAGTATCTCGATCAAGTTTTTCACCGCAGAGTTTACACTTCCTCTCAAGACACAGGTGTTTTTTACGGTTAAAAGGGTTCTGGTGTATTACGCTATTGCAGTTACCGCAGTAGAAAGCCGTTTCACACAATGAATATTCACCGTTGCTCGACTGAAGCTTTGCTTTATGTACATCAAAACAAAATTCAGACCTACACAACCTCGAACAGTCTGGGCATTTAATTATCTTTTGAGCATGTTTGTAACAATCCGAATTACGACAAATGTTACAGTTAAATTCGCATCGATGTTTCCGAAGATCTCCAACCCCTGAGTGACAGAAACGACAAACGTAACTAGACCCCAAAAGACCTGTGATGCTTTTAACCCCGTAATAGTGGTTGTCGTGCAAAAACAAGTACAGCGTATTTTCATGCGGTGTCTTAGTGGTTTGAAAAAAAGAGTATCCGGCCTTATTGACAGAACAGTAAATGATTACAATTTTACAGTTCAAAGACGTCTCAAATTTTGATACATCAGCGAAGGTTACCGCTGTGTCCTCAGTTAACCCAACATCGTGTTGGATTTGCTTAGCGAGCTTTTCTATTTGAAAACTGCTTTTTCTAGGATACAAAAGTTGTGCGACGCATAAAGCAAAACACATGTTGTCTTTGTTGTAAAAGATGTACAGATGTCTCATTTTTTTCTGAACAACTTGAGAACTGAAGATTGAACATATTTTTCTTTTACCTATACCGCCACGAGGTGGCCGAACTATTTGGATCACTATTTCAAGAGTATCGTCCGTAAAAATTTCACGCTTACTTTGAATTGCATTTTCAAGCATGATCAGAAAAGATTGCAAATCAATGGAGGCGTTGACTAATTGAATGCGTGATGACAGATTGAGCGTATCGCCTATAATTTCAACAGTGACCACATCCTTGGGCGAAATCATTTCATTTGCCACATCTATCAAACTGTTTAAAATCTCTAAAACATAATTATAAAAATCCGCAAAGCTGTCAACATTAGCGATCGAGGAAAAATTCACTCTCCTTCTAATCTCGGTGTTATTGAATCTGTCACAATTAATTACCCTGATATTAGGATCTAACCCGTTACCGAATTGTGCATTTTGAACATCGGGAGATGGTGCATTCTCCTCATCAACATCTATTTGCACATTTTGAACATCGGGAGATGGTGCATTCTCCTCATCAACATCTATTTGCACATTTTGAACATCGGGAGATGGTGCATTCTCCTCATCAACATCTATTTGCACATTTTGAACATCCGTGTATCGGTGCATTCTCCTCAGCATTCTGAACATCAGTTACAGAGTCTTGTGAAAGGTTGGCAGGGGGGTCAAATAAGTTAACCAGATTGTGATGTAACATGATAAGACTTTGATTAAGATCATGAAAAAAATCTGGAGGAGGCAATGGTTCTTGAGATGTTTCTGGAGATGCGACGTTACTGATGGGATATTGAGGAGATAAGGCCAATGTTTCGTTCAAACAATTGACTGCTTGGATTAGATCGGGGTTCAACTGCGTAGATGATTATTGATCATTTAGGCTATTTTGCAACATTAATAAATTACGATTTAATAAAAAAAATATGTCCTGTTGCGTTGTTGGTGTATCGGATGCATTTTGAAATGTATTTTGACTGGAAATTTCACTTTGGCTAGCAGCATGGTGGGGCAGTGTTAAATTTTCATTTAACTGGCTGATTACCGCAGTTAAGATAGGGTTCAGGGCTGTGTAGTCATTATCGGTTCTGATTTTTTTATTGTTACACTCTACGTACGAAATGTTGTTAGAACGTTTCTCTGCCATAGCTAATATGAAATCTCCTTAACAAATCTACAATACTATTAGCACAACTATTCAACGATTCAAGATTATTATGCAACAATGAAACAATCTCCACAGGTGACCCGTTATAAAACACGTTATTAAGATGATAAAAATTTTCATTCATAACATACATTTGATGTCGAAAATCATCCAGTGCGTCGTTAATCCCATGTCCTTCATCAGCTGCGTGGTAGTCTGGATGAAAATCCTCTTCTACATCACGCTCATGTCTGACGCTGCTCGCACCTAACAAAGAAAATTCAATATTTTTAGTTTTTTGCACTCAAAGGATAAGGATATATATATATAAAAGCAAAATATGTGTAATATCAACTCACCTGAAACACTTAATTCCTCGTCCCTGAGAATATCTTCAAATTCGATCTCATCAGGTATAACTAGAACAAAATGTATTATTATGAGTAAAACAGACGTTTTTACATTGTATTATTTTGGTCAAAAGTAGGTTAGAATGATGGAACAAAATCATACCCAGATTGTCTGGAATTAGTGGATATGGGGTGGGGTTTCGCTCTACTCTGGCAGCGACTTCCTCTTCTGATACAACTTCTAAATTGGTAATAAATGACTAATATAATTATGCAAATGAAAAAAGACATTATAGTATGGATTATTTATACTTTTATTTGTAACTTACGCATAGGTCTCACAGTTGCTATGGGTCTTTGTAAAGAAGAGTCATGCGTGAGGGTTTCAATCTCATCATCGGAAATTACAACGAATTCATTTTCTAAAAGATCAGAAAACGTAACCTACCAACCAGTTTTAACTCACTACACACTTCTATAAGACAAATAAATTACCTAGTAAGTTTGTGTTCGTTTGGACTTCCGGTGTTGGCGATGTAGGAGAAAGTCGTGTTGGAGAGGTCTCCCGGTTAAACTTGTAATTTATCCCTGTAAACACCGCAATTATTTTAAGAAACTTACGCATTACGGTGCTATCTTTATCCCGGTTCGGGAAATGAGTAGTGTTAAGCCCAAGACAGGTAAACCGCCGAGCCCTCCGGTTACTCGTGGCGGAGCTGCTACTGTAGCCAGTAAACTTGCCAAGATGGCGGCGGAAAACCAGGTTGCAAGCAGCTCACCTGTACCCACAAGGGACGTGCCAGACGTCTTGCCACCGAGTCAGCTGGTTGTTGAACTGGAGAAACAGCGAGCCTCGCTCCGAAGCGACATGTTGACTTTAATTCAGGAGCTTATCAAGCCAATACAGACCTCGGTGGATGCTCTCCGCAAGACGGTGAATGACTTTAATGGCCACCTCGCTGCTATAGAGACCCGGGTGGGGGATAACTTTGAACGGGTATCGAGCATGGAAAAGACTGTGAAGTTGCTAGAGGCCCAAAATAAGACTCTTCGGGACCGTGTTGACGATTTTGAAAACAGGTCCCGCAGAGTCAACCTCCGGTTAATCAACATCCCTGAGGGCAGCGAAAAGGGACGTGACCCGACCGAGTTCATATCGGAGCTGCTGATGAAGAACCTCGGCCCCGCCGTTCTCCCCAAACCATTGGAGCTTGAGGGGGCTCATCGTTCTTCGGCCCCTAAACCCGGGCCGGAGGGGGTTAGGCCCAGGCCTTTTGTGATATGTTTTCACCGTTTTCGGGAGAGGGAGAAGGTGTTGCGTTGGGCTAGGCAAAACGAGCTGAAGTGCGGGGATACAACAATACGGGTGTACCCGGATGTCAGCGCCGCTACTGCAAAGAAACGAGCTGCATTCAACGAAGTTAAGCAAGCCCTCTATCAGAAAGGAGTGAAGTTTAGGCTTCTTTTCCCTGCCCGCCTGCAAGTTTCGTTCGAGGGTGAAACACTCACTTTTGAGACTCCAGAGGATGTGCGTGCTTTTTATAATGAGCGAGTGAAAGATAAAGAACAGGTTAGAGCATGATGATTCGGACGTACTTTAAGTTATCCTGGATTTAATGTTGCCTTTTTGGCCATCTTGGTTGACTTCTTGTGTATTGTTATTTTTTTGTGTGTTTTTTATTTTATTTTTTATTTTATATATATTGATTTCCAACTGTGATGCTTAGTTTCCTTAGAGGAGTCAAATTGAGTGACGAACTGATTCCCTGATTACCTTAGTTAATGTTTAAGGCTGACGTTGACACACTGTAATTTCATGTTGCTCCGTATGGAAGCGGTGTAAATTCTTATATGTTGCACACCGGAACGACCTCTAGAACAAGAGAAGGCTATGGAAGCAGAAAACGTTACCATGGTAGGATTCTGTGGGGGTGCGGGGGGGGCGGGGGGGTGGGGGGTGGGGGGGAGGAATGTGTTCATATATATATATATATATATACCCCTTTTTTTTTCTTTTTTTCTCTCTTACTTCTTTTTTTTTCTTCTTCTTCTCTTGTGTGTGTGGTTTTGTTTTGTTTTTTTCCCCCCTCTTTGTTTGCTCGGAAGCAACGTCAGTCTTGGAAGAGGTGCTACTCCTTATTTCTTTACTAAATGATGACCCAGAGTAAGAGTTTTCGTTTCATTTCCTGGAATCTGAAGGGTGTCAACCATCCCACTAAACGTAATAAGGTAATGACACATTTAAAACAGATTAGGGGTGATATCCTCTTTTTACAAGAGACTCATCTCTGCTCCACAGACGTTAACCGTATAAGGCGACCATGGATTGGTCATGTATTTCATTCTAAGTTCCCAATAAGGGCGAAAGGCGCAGCCATTCTTATACACAAGAATGTTCCGTTTGAGTTGTCCAATTCTATTGAAGACCGTAATGGTCGATTTGTAATTATTTCGGGCAGATTATGTGGCAAACCTGTCATTATGGCATGTGTTTACGCACCTACATGGGATGATGATAAATTTTTTACAAGCTTTTTCTCCTCTCTTCCCAGGGTTGACGACCATTACTTAATAGTTGGCGGCGACTTTAACCTAGTTCAAAATCCCTCCCTGGATAGGTCTTCTCCTACCTCCCAGGTGTTATCCAAATCAGCTAAGGTTCTTGATGCATACAAGACCAGGTTAGGTTTATTTGACCCATGGAGGGCCAGGTCCCTCTCAGGCAGTGCCTTTTCCTTTTTTTCGCACGTCCATCACTCATATTCGCGGATAGATTTTTTTCTTTTAGATAATCATTTCTTATCAGAAGTCCATCGGTGTGAATATCATAGCATTGTAATCTCAGATCACGCCCCAGTATCGGTAGACATTGGCTTTCCTAATCATGTCTTTTCCCCCAGACAGTGGAGGCTTAACTCCTCTTTGTTAGCACAAACTTCTTTCAAAGATTTCCTTCATATACAATCCTTATTGTTTTTTGATACTAATGATGCTCCAGAAATATCCAGACATACCCTATGGGAAACATTTAAAGCTTTTATGCAAGGGCAAATTATATCATATGTCTCAACTTTGAGGAGGACAGAAAGGACGGAGTCTGAGGCGCTCACCAAAGAAATATTCAGAATTGATGGTTTATATGCCTTGGACCCAACCCCTGCTCTCTACAAAGAACGGCTTCAGCTTCAGTCTAAATTTGATTTACTTTCCACAAATAAAACACAAAAGCAGTTATTCCTAGCTAAACAACGGTTCTTTGAAACTGGGGACAAAGCAGGAAGATTACTGGCACAGCAAGCACGTGCTGCTGCATTGTCCAGAATGATTCCCAAGATTAAATCGGTGTCTGGTGAGGCCACCACCGATCCTATTGAAATAAATAAGATATTTAGTACCTTCTACTCTAACCTCTATTCCTCAGAGTGTCCTGTAGATGTCTGGGCTGGAGATAACCCCCTAAACACGATTGTCTTCCCCAAAATAAATGAAGATTTGTCTGGAAAGCTGGGCGATCCAATTTCTACTGAGGAGGTACAGGAGGCAGTTATGTCACTTCAAAATGGTAAAACTCCAGGCCCCGATGGGTTCACGGTTGAGTTTTTCAAGCTACTTTCTGTCATCATCGCACCTGTTCTTCAGAGTGTGTTTAATGAGTCTTTCATGAAGGGGCATTTGCCTCCCACCTTGCTGGAGGCCTCCATTTCTCTCCTGCTTAAGAGTGATAAAGACCCTCTAGCATGTAGCAGCTTTAGACCCATTTCCCTCTTAAATGTGGACCTAAAAATTTTAACCAAGATTCTAGCCCAGCGCCTACAACGGGTTCTTCCCGGTGTGATATCAACTGATCAAACAGGCTTCATGCTTGGGAGGCACTCATTCCATAATACAAGGCGGCTTCTGAATATCATTAGTACTCCCAGCTCACGCACTCCTGAGGTGGTGGTTTCTCTGGACGCGGAGAAGGCCTTTGACAGGGTTGAGTGGAGCTTTCTCTTTTTTGTCTTGCGGAAGTTTGGTTTTAGTCCAGAATTTGTATCCTGGATTAAGCTGCTTTACACCGGTCCAGTTGCCTCAGTTCACACTAATGGACTACAGTCTGCCCCATTCCCCCTTTATCATGGAACTAGACAGGGCTGCCCCCTTTCCCCCCTCTTATTTGCCTTAGCTATCGAACCCCTAGCCATCTGGCTGCGACAAGAGGAGAGATTTGAAGGTATTGTCAGAGCTGGGAGAGTTCATAAATTATCAATGTATGCTGACGACCTCCTTTTGTATATGTCCAATCCAGCAGCCTCTCTTCCTGTAGTTCTAAGTATCCTGGAGAAATTTGGGTCATACTCAGGCTATAAACTTAATCTCCATAAGAGTGAAGTCCTTCCTATCAACTCATTGGCCAAAGACATTCCTCCATCTTTTTTCCCTTTCAAATATGCTGCGGATAGATTTAGATACTTGGGAGTGATTATTACAAACCCAATTAATCTTCTTTTTTCCAAAAACGTTACCCCTCTTTTGGAGAGGTGTAAACTAGACTTTGAAAGATGGTCTGGTCTTCCACTGTCTCTGGTGGGTCGTGTCAATTTGGTCAAAATGGTAGTCTTACCCAAGTTCCTATATCTGTTTTCACATATCCCTGTCCTTATAAAAAAGTCCTTCTTTAAGTCGCTCGATCAATTAATAAGTTCTTTCCTTTGGAGTAATAAAAATCCGCGCATAAGAAAATCAGTACTGCAGCTCCCAAAAGATCGTGGTGGCTTGGCACTGCCTAATTTTTTACATTATTACTGGTCTTGTAACGCTCAAAAACTTCTATACTGGGTCAACAATACAACAGAGGGGTGCCCAATATGGGTGGACATGGAACTTGCATCCTCTAAGTTTTCTCTTTCTTCCCTGGTTTGCGCCCAACTCCCGTTGGCCTTCTCCAAATTTACCTCAAATCCAGTGGTGTCTAACACTCTTAGAATCTGGACTCAAACTAGGAAAAGCCTGGGTCTTCATAGGGCCTCAGACCTCTCCCCCATTGTAAACAATTTCCTATTCTTACCCTCTTGCACTGACTTGACATTTCGTACCTGGTCCGACAAAGGACTAAAGAAAATTAAGGACCTTTATAGCCAAGGTTCTTTCATGTCTTTTGAGGAACTTTCGAGAAAATTTAAGTTGCCTAAATCCCACCTATTTCGTTTTTTTCAGATAAGACACTTCATTCGGAATCAGAACCCCAAATTCCCTAGTCGACCTCCAGAAACCTTGGTGGATTCATTATTAGCTCTTGACCCTCAACAAAAGCGATTAATCTCCAACATTTATAGCCGTATTAATTCATCAACTGATAGCCCAACACTCATTCTCAAAAATTCTTGGGAGCAAGAGCTTGGAATCTCGCTGTCTGATGAATATTGGCAACATGTCTTACAACTGGTTCATTCTTCCTCAATCTGTGCAAGGCATGGTCTCCTACAATGTAAAGTCGTAAATAAAGTTCACTATACAAATTCGAGGCTGGCACGGATTTTTCCTAATGTGACTGACTCATGTAACAGATGCAAACAGTCTCCAGCCAACCACTCTCACATGTTTTGGTTCTGTCCCAGACTAACCACATTTTGGACTGAAATCTTTAAAACTATTAGTAAAGCATACAACACAGTTATCCCCCCCGACCCACTTTTAGCTATGTTCGGCACCGCCCTACATCCATGTACCTCCAAAATCCTGCAATCTGTTCTTGCCTTTGCCACCCTTTTGGCCAGGCGATTGGTACTTCTCAAGTGGAATCAATCTCAGCCTCCAACTCATAATAGATGGGTGAAAGAAATGTTTATGTCCATTAAACTTGAGAAGCTTAGGTTTTCCCTTAATGGCTCATTAAATTTGTTTGAAAGAACTTGGAGGCCTCTCTTAAAACATTTTGATTCCTTGACATCTCTTCCCGACTGTGCTGACTGAGCAAACCCCCCCCCCCCCCCCCTTGTTTATTTATTTATTTATTTTTGATTATATTTATTTATTTTATTTTTACTTTTTTTTTTTTGTTGTTGTTTTTGTTTTACACTTTGGTTGTTAATTAGTTTGTCTGTCTAATTAGAACTGTGGGATGTGTGAACACAGGGGATTGGAAGAGGGATATAATAGGGTAAATAAAAAGCAAAATGGAAGTTTTGTCTGCTGTATTGAAATATTATGTTACCTGTGAAATAACTTCTAATAAAGAAAGTTAATTAAAAAAAAGTTTGTGTTAGTTTGTAACAATATCCTACGAGTGATCTTACTCTGTAATAAAAACATACGAATTTAACTATTAGTTAAAAGTAGAAAAGTACATGTAAATTTACTACCAAGTAGGGTAGGTGTGGTCGTGATGGGGGGGGGGGGGGGGGGGGGGGGAGGGGGGGCATGTATCTCCCGGGGTGTGAAGTGAAGAAAATTTAGTTTTCTAAAAAGTTAATTTTGTAAAATAGTTATCTTTACGACAACAGGGACAAGCAAATCAGGTAAAAATGTTTTTTGTCGATTTGTACTGTTTGCGCAGTATTTAAGTCAGAGAAATAACGAAATTGCTATTCCAGACGCTATGATTATTCTCATTCCCCTATAATCATTAATTTATTAATGTAGTTTATTCTAACATAAATTTAATTTTCTGTTATGCTTTTATAGAAAGTTTAGGAAACATTTAATTGTGTGTTATTGTGTTAATGTGTTTAATGACTTAAACATTTACATTCACGGGGAAGGAAACATCAACTTTCTTAACGACTTAAACATTTGTAAAACTTTTACTTTCACGGGAAAGGAAACTGGGTGTTACGTGATATCAGTTACTTTAATCTGATTGGTCAAAAAGACTTTTAGAAGGCAGGGGTAGTTGTAAACACCTTAATGACCCTTCCATATGTTGACTTGAGCCGTCAAAATTAGGTTGACGTTTTGTATATCCCGGAGGAAATAAAATCATTTACTCTCGTGGGAAAGGAGACACCAAACTTCCTTAATGACTTAAACTTGTGAAAACTATTAAGAGACACCTAGCCTCAACACCCACCTTTGACCTATCAGCAATCAAACAAGATTTGACATTTTGTATATCCCGGAGGAAAGAACTAAAAAACATTTACTCTCGTGGGAAAGGAGACACCAAACTTCCTTAATGACTTAAACATGTGAAAACTATTAAGAGACACCTACCCTTAACACACCCCCCTTTCACTTATCAGCAATCAATCAAAATTTGACATTTTGTATATCTGGAGGAAAGAACTAAAAAACATTTACTCTCGTGGGAAAGGAGACACCAAACTTCCTTAATGACTTAAACATTTGTAAACTTTTACTTTCACGGGAAAGGAAACTGGGTGTTACGTGATATCAGTTACTTTAATCTGATTGGTCAAAAAGACTTTTAGAAGACATTAAACACCTTAATGACCCTTCCATATGGCACCTTTGACCTTGAGAGGTCAATATAATTATGATCTTATGGTGACCTTTGACCTATAAGCAATCAATCAGCAATCAATCAAAATTTTGACATTTTGACACTTTACACCATCCATTACTCTCTCTGCCATGTTTTCTCAGGATATAACCAAGCGGCAACAAGTACAACGAGAAAAGAAGTGGGACCCCATATGTAAGAGGAGCTGATGAGGACTCAAGATCTACTACCTTCTCAATTAAATTAAATTCAATTTTATTGTCATTGTTAAAAATATGTATAAATAACAATGAGATATCATTTGGCAACATCTCCTGATCTCTCCAGAATCTTAGATAGAAATGGTAGCTTGGAGATTGGTCTGTAATTAGACAATATGTCACGGCACGCCAGGTCATGCCCCATGTCTCCAGACAGACCATGCTCACCTGCTCCTCCAATCCACACTTCACTCTTTCCATTTTGCCGCCTCAATCTCCGCTTTCTGCACACCTGTTCTCTATCTCAGTTTATCACCTCTGCATATTTAAACTCTTCATCAAGCAACCATTCGCGGCCGAATTATTGCGTGCTCATAGCCCAGTTTTCTCGTGCCTCACGCTAAGTTTTGTTCTCGCCTTCACATTGCCGACTTCGTCTCTTTTTTTTCACGTATTAAACCTGTACGCTACGCTGATTGAACTCCCGGCTTGGATCTCCCGCTTCCGCTTCATGACCAAGACTTTGTCTAGCGTGTTGGATTTATTGCAACACGGACTGCAGGTATGCGCTTCAGGAATTAGAGCTCTCCTCTTCAGCGCTTCTGTCCGCAACTGCCTTCACGCACGCACCTTGTCACTCTGATCTCCAGTGCCTCCCGCTCGTCACCACCTTTGTTGAATACTCAAGCTTTTCTTTATCTCTAACCAGTGCATAATGTACATTTAAACATAAGTTTTAATTAATAAAAACTTTCAGTTCAGTTGTTGTCTGCTTTTGGGTCCTCCATGCCTGCCCGACGCGGACCACTCGTGACACAACCCAGATGAGATATTAGTTGTTGTTTTTTTTAATAAAGGCTGCATGTTTAAAATTTCTGGGTACCACCCCAGATCCCAAGCTGCTATTTATAATATTTAAAACTATAGAATCTAGAATGGGAGCCAACTCTTTAAAAAGATGTGGAGGAATGGGATCAGCAGGAGATCCTGCAGGCTTCATAATATTAATAATCTTTAACAGAAAGTAAAGAGAGATGGACTGAAACTGGTTAAAAACAGCAGAGCTAGAGACAGAAATGGAGATCGATGAGTCACATGCAGGAGATGTAATAAGAACCCTTGTAGAAAAAACCTTCTCACTAAAACACTGGAGAAAGTTTTCACACACTCCATAAGAGCTTTCGAAACTGACAATTTGGGGACATTAAGAATTGCATTAAACGACAAATAAAACACAAGGCTTATGACAGTTAGCTAAAATTAACTCAGAGAAATGTTTAGTTTTTACAGCTTTTACAGTTTTCTGATAAAGATGCCAACTATCTCTCAACAAAATAAAAGACACTTGCAATTTGTCCTTTTTCCATTTTCGTGGACCAGGGTTGGGATTTAACTTTGGGGCACTTGATTTTTTATGGACATAGTCCAAGGCAGCCTTACAGGTGGAATGGAACCAGGATGCTAGTGCCTCATTGTTGAAGCCAGCAACAGAAGTGTACCCCCGAGATGTCATCATCACAGCTCCAGTTAAATGCATCAGAGAACTGAGTGATGGTGGAGGAGTTAAACAACCGACAGCGCCGTACATGCACACAGGGTTTAACATCCTTATTCCGTAGAACAGAGTTAAACAAAACAGGCATATGATCAGAAAATACTGCATCACAGATTTCAATGTTAGAAATAGATGATCCATGAGATAAAATAAGATCAAGGGACTGCACAAAACCAAATTAATCAATTAAACTTAAAAAACTCTTTGGCCAGCAGATTTTCAGGGCAACAAACATGAACGTTAAAATCACCCACAATAAGGACACTATCATATTAAGGCATCATTTCAAGTCAATTAAAAAGTCCTTATTATACTTAGGTGGATGATAAATCACTCCACACAGCACTGTGTGAGAGCGGCCAAGCTCAAATAAGTTTAGTTTAGTTTAGTTTATTTATATAGCACATTTACAACAGCCACGAGACTGCCCAAAGTGCTAAGAAAGGGGGGGGGGGACACAGAAGCTTAATAAGCACAATAAAGCCTAGTAGGCCAGTGAAAAACAGATGGGTTTTTAAAAGGGATTTAAAAGTAGTCAGACTAGGAGCCATTCGGATATCAATTGGCAAACCATTCCAAAGACGAGGCCCAATTACCGAAAAAGCCTCTATGCTTAAGTCTGGAGTGTGGAATTAAAAGGAGGTGCTGGTCACAGGATCTCAAACTTCTCAGGGGGGTGTGTTGGTGCAGCAATTCAGATAAGCAGATAGGCGCATGCTGCTGTAGCGATTTAAAAACAAATAGTAAAATGTTAAAGTGTATTCTGAAATGAACAGGTAGCCAATGAAGGGCCTTTGTGTCATCTAACTAAGTTCCGAACCTGTGAGGACCTAAAGGCTGATAGAGGACCCAGATCTTCATGTGTTCCAAAGGGGCGAAGACTATCACCTCAGTTTTCTTTTCATTAAGGGATAGAAAGTTTTGAGATAACCAAGATTTAATCTAAACATTTTTCTTAAAAGGTAAATAGATTTGTGTGTCATCAGCGTAAAAATGGGAGGATACCCCATGCTTTTTAAAAATGCAGCCTGTACAATGAAAATAGAGTAGGAGCCAGCACAGCTGAAGACCACTGGGAAAAGAAGAAGCCGATGAGGAGAAATTCCCTATTCTAACCACATATTTTCTGTCAGATAAAAATGACTGAACCCATTTTAAGACTATGCAAGAGAGGCCCACCCAAGACTCTAGTCTATTTAGTAATATTGAATGATCAATAGTGTCGAAGGCAGCTGATAAATCTAAAAGAACAAGGATCACAGAATCCCCCGTATCAGAGGCTAAAAAGATGTTGTTTAGCACTCTCAGGAGAGCTGATTCGGTACTGTGGGCCGCCTTAAAACCAGATTGAAAATGCTCACACAAACTGTTTAAAGCAAGAAAAGATTGAAGTTGAGAAAACACAATCTTTTCCAAAACCATAGACACACACAGAGATAGGGCGATAATTATTTAGGATAGACGGATAAAGTGAAGGCTTCTTGAGGAGAGGGGTAGTAGTAGCCACTTTCAAATTAGTAGGAACCACACCTGTTGAGAGGCACTTATTAAAAAAGGACACTAGGCCCGGTCCAACCGAATCAATAATTTGTCTTAAAAGTCTAGGAAACAGAAAACCTAGACTGATTATGCAAAATGAAATTCGAAAAATAGGTTGCCTACCTTAAACAGCTGTAAAGAAATGTGTAAGTTCAGCTCAAAACTGGAAAAAGTCAATAACAACAGCTGCTTACATTAGAAGTTATCCCACTGCAATTCCTCCTCCTTGGCCCGATGTTCTCGGGGAATTTAGATAGGCATATGATGTGGGGAGAAGTTCAGAAAAGGCCCGGTTCTCACCAACATTCTGTCATGCTCTCAGCGCTTTCGCGATGATCAAAGACCGCTTCCTCCTTTTGACATTCCCGTTCCCACGCTGTCATGCTCTTCACCATGCTGGCATGTTTTCCCATGCTGTCACATCACCTCCCACGCCCAAGGACTGCCCCGCCTGCACACCGGTTTCTCATCCGGCGCTGTTTTCCCTCAGGTTAAAAGGAAGCGCTGCATGCTGGTTCTTCGCCAGATTATTGTGAGTTTCTTCACCTCAATATTCTCGCGTTTCGTGATTTTCACGTTATCGACCTCGCTTTTTTTTTTTCGTCTCACGATTTGGATTCATTGCTTCGCTCCGATTTCACGGCTTTTGAACTCTCGCTCTCTTTTCCTCGACTACAACTCTGCTTAACGTTTTAACGCCACGCCCTTGCTGACAGACCTCACAGCTTTTGGACTCTCGCTTTCATTTCCTCGATTACAGCACAGCTTCACGTTTTGGCTCAACACATCGCGGACGGACGTCATGGCTCAGATCACGTGCTTCCACCTTCACGACCACGACTCAGTTTAATGTCTCAGCATTATCACATCGACGCTACGTTGATGGATCCCACGGCTCCTTCTCCTCGACAGCGATTCAGCTCCACGCTCTTGTCACACTTCCAATGCTAGTGGATTTCACGGCCCAGTGCTCACACACCTGTCCTGCAGCCTGGGAACAGTACCCGCACCGCCTCTGCACCTGCATCTGGATCCACCTCTGCAGCTAACAAAAGCCACGCCCCCTTGATAGAATAATCTGGCCATACTATGGATCCAGCGGGAGAGGACAGGATGAGACAAGCACTGGAGAATCAAGGCGCTCTCCTTGGTAAACATCAGGAGGAGCTTGTTACCACCAGGCAGACACTCGCGGACGTCACTGCCCAGATGCAGCGTCTTCAGGCGTCTACAACTCAAACCACGATCACGTATCCCCTGCGAGAGCCACGCCTGCCAGCCCCTCCCAAAATCGGAGGAGATCCAGGTACCTGTAGAGCCTTCCTATCCCAGTGTTCTCTGATTTTTTAGCTTCAGGCCTCCACCTTCCATTCAGAAAGGTCTCGAGTGGCATACGTTATCTCTCTCCTCACTGGCAGGGCCAGAGAATGGAGCACAGCACTCTGGGATTCTCACAACCCATGTTGTGATAGTTTTGAGGCGTTTTCTGGTGAGATGAAGAGCAGGGAGGCTGGAGCTAAACTTTTACGCCTACTCCAAGGATCACGCTCTGCCTATGACTATGCCATCGAGTTTCAGACCTTAGCTGCCTTGAATGGATGGAATGACAGAGCTCTAACAGACGTCTTCCTGGAGCAACTGTCAGAGACACTGATGGATGAGCTAGTCTCCCGGGAACTGAATCTGATCTCCATGAACTCATGGACCTCGCCGGGAGGAACGACTCACGTCTTCGTTCAAGACGACCGACCCGGAGGTCACCCCCATATCATCCCGCCCATCCTCTCCTCCAACACAGGCTAATCAGGTGGAGCCCATGCAACTGGGCAGAACCCGCAACTCAGATGAGGAGAGATGCCGCCACTGCCTGGAGAGAGCCTGCTTCTATTGCGGGAATTCAGGTCACATGCTCAAGAGCTGTCCGTTAAAAGGAGACGCCTCTAGTCAGACTGGGAGCTCTAGAGGGCGCTCCTTCCGACAAACTCCCAGAACCTCGCCCCCTGCTCTCTGTTACACTAATTATCAGCGGCCAAGCTTATCCCATTCAGGCACTGATCACCTCAGCTACGGTCAGGGCATTGCAGATCCCTTGCACTTCACTGGATATTCCACTGGCAGTCCGAGCCCTGGCCGGAAGCCCCCTACTGGCCATCACTCACCGGACTCATCCACTCACTTTAAGAACATCGGGGAATCATTCTGAGGAGATTTGCCTTTTTGTGATCAATAAATCACACGCCGCTCTGGTTCTCGGTCTCCCATGGCTACTGGATCAAGCATTTCATCACAGGTTGGAGCCCCTCTTGTGCCACGTCATGCCTCTGCTCTTCCGCTCCCTACACTCCCCACTCCTGTCACACCCAAAGACACTCCGGATATCTCCAAGGTTCCCTCTCCTTTTCATGATTTCAAGCAGGTTTTCAGCAAAATCCGAGCCACATCACTTCCGCTCGCATCGACCCTACGACTGCCCCATTGACCTTCTCCCAGGCACCTCTCCGCCTAAGGGCCGACTGTACTCTTTGTCTCGCCAAGAGAGAGAGTCGATGAACACGTACATCACAGAAGCCCTTGCCGCTGGAATCATCCTCCCCTGCGGGGGCAGGATTTTTCTTCGTGAAGAAAAAAGACGGGTCCCTTCGTCCATGTATCGATTACAGGGGGCTCAACGAGATCACCGCCAAGTTCTTCACAGGCTCTTGGAGAATAACCTCTACATCAAGGCAGAGAAGTGCGAGTTCCACACATCCTGCACTACCTTCCTGGGTTTTGTCATTTCCCCGTCCAGGCTAGAAATGGAACCAGCCAAGGTCCAGGCAGTCACTGACTGGCCCACGCCAGTCCCACAGTGAGACCTTCAACGATTCCTTGGTTTTGCCAATTTCTATTGCTGCTTCATCCGAGGATAGAGTATTGTTGCCGCCCCTCTGATCTCGCTAACCTCAACCAAAACCTGGTTCTGCTGGAATAAGGAGACGAATCAAGCCTTTGCTGATCTTAAGAGAAGATTTACCTCTGCTCCTCCTCACTATTCCCGACCCGTCTCGCCAGTTTGTGGTTGAGGTGGATGCCTCCAATATCGCCGTTGGGGGTATTCTTTCCCAAAGGTCCACTCAGGACAACAAGATGCATCCTTGTGCATTTTACTCCCGTCGCCTATCCCCAGCTGAGAGAAACTATGACGTAGGTGACCGAGAGCTCCTGGCCATCAAGCTAGCTCTGGAGGAGTGGAGACATTGGCTGGAGGGGACTGAGCTCCAATTTCTAGTGTGGACCGACCATAGGAATCTGGAGTACCTGCGCACTGCCAAGAGACTCAATGCTCGTCAAGCTCGGTGGTCATTGTTCTTCTCCAGATTAAATTTTATCCTGTCCTACTGGCCAGCTCCAAGAATGCTAAGCCAGACGCCCTCTCACGTCAGTTTTCTCCCACCCAGGACACCACGCCACGCGACACCATCCTCCCGGCCCATTGTCTCATTGCAGCCATGGAGCTGGACATAGAGACCAGGGTTCAGCAGGCTCTGGCCCAAGAGCCCGGGTCAAGCAATGTCCCACCAAATCACCTCTTTGTCCCTTTTCGCCTACGCTCGCAGGTCCTGGAGTGGGCTCACGGGTCCAGACTATCTTGCCACCCGGGTGCCGCCCAAACCTGCTTCATTGTCCAGCAACGATTCTAGTGGTCCACGCTGAGGAAGAATGTGTCCAGATTCGTGGCGGCCTGTGACATCTGCGCCCGCTGTAAGAGCGACAACCGACCGGCTGCTGGCCTTCTCAGAACCCTACCGGTTCCTCAACATAATTGGTCTCACATCTCTGTAGTCTTTGACACTGGCCTACCTTCGTCCGAAGGCAACTGCTGTATCATGACCATTGTTGACCGTTTCTCCAAATCAGTGCATCTCATCTGCCAAGGAGACTGCGGAGCTACTCATCCTCTACGTGTTTCGGCTCCATGGCCTTCCCACGGACATCGTGTCAGACCGCAGTCCACAGTTCACCTCTCGGTTTTGGGGCTCCTTCTGCAAGCTCATTGGAACCACTCCCAGCCTATAGTCAAGTTTCTATCCCCAGTCCAACGGACAAACCAAACAGATGAATCAAGCATTAGAAGTTTCCCTCTGTTGCATGACGACTCGGGACTCAACCACCTGGAGCAAGTTTCTTCCTTGGGTCAAATAGGCCCACAACTCTCTACCTTCCACTTTGACGGGTTTGTCCCCGTTTCAGTGTTGCTTAGGCTACCAACCTAAAAAAAATTCTTTCTAGCCCAAGAATTAGAGGTGGAGACTCCCTCAGCCCAACACTTTGTCCGCCGCTGCAAACAGACGTGGCTACGCGCAAACGAACCCTGCTATGACCATCTCCTCTTACAAGATACAGGCGGACTGCCACCGCAGCAAAGCCCCCAGATACCGCGTAGGATACAGTCATGCTCGCCACAAGGGACATTTCTCTAACGACATTGTCATGCAAGCTCTCTCCTAGTTTCATCGGCCCCTTCACAATAACCAAGGTTATCAACCCATCTGCTGTCCGACTCTTACTCCCCTCTTCCATGCGACGTATTCACCCCACCTTCCATGTGTCTCAGTTACAACGCATAATAAATTGCCTTCGATCAAATTTCCGCTGATCAAAGACCGCTTCCTCCTTTTGACATTTCTGTTCCCACGCTGTCATGCTCTTCACCATGCTGGCTTGTTTTCCCATGCTGTCACGCACCTCCCACACCCAAGGACCTGCACACCGGTTTCTCATCTGGTGCTGATTTCCCTCTGGTTAAAAGGAAGCGCTGCGCGCTGGTTCTTCACCAGATTATTGTATGTTTCTTCATCTCAGTATTCTCGCATTTCATTTCATGATTTTCATGTTACCTCACTTTGTTTTCTCATTTCCCGTTTTCCAGAGGTGGAAAGTAACGAATTACATTTACTCGCGTTACTGTAATTGACTAGTTTTTTGTGTACTTCTACTTTTTAAAGTAGTTTTTAAAATCTGTAATTTGACTTTTACTTAAGTATGTTTTGTTTGAAGTAATTTAATTCGCTACATTTTAAATCATAAGCGCTTCTGAGTAAAACAAATGAATGAAAATGCAAAAAATATTATGCTTTGTATAAATGTTTCGTTGCGCTCGCGTGTGTGTATCGCGCCGCTCCAGACTCCACTCCAGGTTTTCTGACTGTCCCCCACATCGGCATCTACCTGACCTTCCACACTGGCGCTTGAGAGTGACGTCATCAACCAGCGCGACCATATATAAACTGGAAAGAGACACAGGAAAGAGGAAAGAGATTGTGATTTTGGCGTTTTGGTATTTGGTTGTGACTTTTTGCCTCCCATTGACTTTGATTATTGATTTGGTTAGTCTTTTATATTTGTAGATAATTTCACTGTATGTTTGTGCACTCACCAGTAGTAGCGGCGTGGCTGCCATTTATTTTGGGAAGAGGGATCGATTCACTGTTTTTGGTTTAGGGAGTCAGGGCAGGTACCTGTATTTTTGCAGGTAATCTAGCTACTAAATATAAATATCATTTAGTTTATTATTTTGGCCTGGGTCCACCCTGAATTTGATCCTCCTCCTGTTGTGTGTATGTGTGTATTTTTTGTAAAGCAATACAAACCTCATTATATCATCAGTTAATGACTGGATCTAGTTCTTTCTGCCATATACCACAATTTCCATACAGTTTAAAATAGAACCCTGAACCATTCTTTTGCTGGACTGCCCAACCCTAGACTGGGACGTAACACCATATTTAATTGATCACTTTGATTTTCAAGCACAAGAAAGACAACAGCTTTATTATGCAAAGGTGTTCTTTCAGTTAAAAACAATTAGTTTGAGATTTATATCTGCTCATCTTTTTTGAACTACACTAGAATGCCTCATCACACCCTCCGCTGTTAAAAAAAAAAAAAAAAAAAGTTACTCAGTAACGTTTACTCTGAGTAAATTTTTTATGAGCTACTTTTTACTTTTACTTGAGTAGATTTTTATAATGGTAACTTTATTTGTACTTCAGTAAAATTTCACTGAAGTAACAGTACTTTTACTTTTACTTGAGTACAAAATTTTTGTACTCTTTCCACCTCTGCCGTTTTCTCGTCTCTTGGCTTTATTGCTTTGCTCCAATTTCACGGCTTTTGAACTCTCGCTCTCTTTTCCTCGACTACGACTCTGCTTAACGTTTTAACGCCACGAACCTCACTGATGGACCTCACGGCTTTTGAACTCTCATTTTCATTTCCTCGATTACGGCACAGTTTCACGTTTTGGCTCAACACATCGCGGACGGATGTCACGGCTCAGATCTCGCGCTTCCGCCTTCATGACCACGGCTCCTAGCCACGTGAGGTGATAAACTCCTTTAGAATGAAAGATTTGTTGGTTAGTGACCTCACATTTACCAGGCCCATCTTGGTCATCCTGTTTAGAGTCGGGGGCGGGTTAAGACCAGGGCACCCGACAGAGCGAGCGCAGGTTCCCTCTATTCACCCCTCACAGCCGGCGACATAGACATAATACGGTACTGATCAGTTCCATAGATCGGTCGGAAGGTCTCAAGAAAACACGCCAAAAAGGCCTTAAGCTTCACTTGACGAGCGCTGCATTTGCCTCGGCGACGGGAGCGGTTTCTCCGGCAACCTGGAACTGCACATTGGTAGAGATGAGCAGGAATTCCTGATAACAGTGGGAGCAAGTGATTTTGCTCATTATTCTCAAACCGTGTTAAATTTTCTACAGCAAGCCGAAGGTTCAAGAGTGTTTGGCGATGATACATCAACAGAGACCTAACTTTTTGTCAACAGAAAACAGCAAGCTACACACACTGGCGCCATCTAGTAACTAATAATGGGTTACTTTATTAGTTACTTTACTCCTCATTCCTCTACAAGAACAGCAGGGGGAAACTATCAAAAGGATGCCTCACTGCTGAGACATACTAAAGAAGCCACATCTAGGGGCACTCCCATCATGCACGTCATTGATCAGAGGACAAGGCATATGGCTTCCTCAAGAAAGTAATAGTTTCCATTTTTCAATTTTCATTGAAAAAAATAATAAAAAAGTCATAATGTTTAAAAAAGTTTACTTTAATTGACTTTGTTTTCTTTCTGTATGTCAACACATTTTACATGGTTTAGACAGGGCTTCAGAGGGGAGGAAATTACAAAAAAGAGAGATAACATGAGTTTATTTAAGAAGAGATACAACAATGAACACATTACTCAAACATTAGGCATCAAGCACCATATGTTGCCTTTAGACAGAATTCTCGTCACAACATAAACAAAGACGACCAGTGGTTATGTTTGAATCGAAATTTTGAGAGACCCTTTCATCTTTTGTTGTTGTGTATGCAGGTACCCCATCGATGATGTGATATGTGTGTATGGGAGTGGCAGGGAGGTGATGGACCCACCAGAGTGGTACACAGCACTGGCTTGATCAGCAAAAACGTGGAAGGTAGGGTTTATCCTTATTGCGCCGGGGAGTTGTAGTTCATTCTGGAACATAATTGTACATATAAATATCAAATTCTGTACACTCTTTGATCTCATTGACCTGAACAATTTTTCCTCTGCATGTCATGAGCTCAATCCAACAAGAGTTCAGACATTTTGGGTCATTTGCAGAACGCACATTCATGACATCATCAATATTAAAAACAGACACTACACATCACACAGACACACGTCTTACACACACTCACTAAACATTCTACACACACAATGCACATCCTTCACATACTACACACACGCACGCACACACACACACACACACACACACACACAAACACACACACACACACACACACACACACACACACACACACACAGGTCCTGCACACACACACACACACACACACACACACACACGCACACACACACACACACACACACACTTCACAGACACACATGTCCTACACATACTACTTGGTCCTGCTCATCGTTGTTTGCAACTATATATATACATTAGATTTTTTTCCTGAAACACACCCTACACACACATATTCCACACACACTAAGTATACACATACTACACACATACACACCCTACATACACTACACAAATGTTGACCGTTCGAAGCATATGAGCCATTGTGATTACCAACCCCTATTAAATGACATCAACAACCTGGGCTTTTTGGTGGTCTTAACATGTGAAAAAGGCACACTAGATGAAAAGTGCGCCCGGGTGTACACTCGATCAACGGTCAACATCTGTTCTCATATAAACTGTGTACTTTTAGGTGCATTTTTTAAAGCAGCATCAGATGCTGAGAAAAAGCGTTGTAGGCGCTCAGAATCATGTGGAACTTGCAACAGCAAAACCTGGTTATGTTGGCCACAAAATACTGTATATATTATATATACTAATATACCAACTTCCCCTCCTACATACTCTCAATTTACACTCTACTGTATGCAGGGCCTGTAGGAGAAGAGGCTGGTCTTGGGTCGCAATGTTTGACTCATTAAAGCAAGCAGAAATTTTTAAGATACGATATTGATAACACTAACTTTGTCTGTTCACAAGTTTAAACACTGGTGTCATCAAGAAGAAAAAGTAGACCTCATGTTTTGAAACACATGCAAAAATGACAACTTCTGAACACTAAAATGTTTAAAACTCTTAAGGCATCATTGATTAAAAAAATTATCCACCAGTCAAGGACCAGTAACTACACTGTTATACCCAGACTGCTTCTATTTCAAAGTTGGAGTAAAATTTGACCATGTGTAGACAAATTGTAGACACAAACAAACTGGGGCAAGTGTTTCATGTTTACGTTCTGTTTATGTAACAATTTATATACTGTAGTTTTCCCACAGAGGGGCAATGTTTTAAACACCTTGGGTCTCATCCTGAAAAGCATGAGAATGTTCTCTGTGTTTTCTTAATTTTTGTTTTTGTGATTTTGAATGATGTGTTTAATGTTTACAAAATTAAAAAATAAAATACTGTATTGTATTTTTTTTTGTGTTATTTGTGATCAGTTAAATGAGAGAAAATTGTTACATTTATTTGGTACCTATTTATCATAATTAATAACATTTACATAATTATAGTTAATTAAATAACCACAAACCAGTTAAATTACCTGATCATCTAAAATGCTTAAACAGAAATACAACAAAATATGATTTACATAATATTTTAATAAAAATGTAATCAAACATTTTAATATATTTTTTTAAATAAAACGTTTAGTGGTAAGAAGATTTTACTTGACAATCACAAATGAGATGTACTTGATAGTTAAGCAGTAAAAAAAAAATCTTAAATGCTATGTATCCAAGTTGTTACAGTTTTTCAGTATATACACACCTATCAACCATAACATGACAGTGCCAGGTAAATAACATTATTATCTTATTACACCTGTCAAGAGGTGGAACATAGTATGAAGCAAGTCAGTTCGCAAAGTTCATGTGTTTAAAGCAGGAAAAATGGGCCATGAACTAGGTGTGGGCTTCTCCTCTGCAATAAGGTGATCAGTATCTACCAAAAGTGGGCCAAGGAAGAACAACTGGTGAAGCAGCAACAGGCTCAAGGAAGTACAAGACGGGAGGTGGGGAATTCACGCTGTGCCCAATAGGCTCATAAACATGCATGTCTGGTGCATATGAGGTAGCCAGATTCTAGTTAACAGAAAAACAATGAACTGTAAACAAAATCCAAACTGGTCTGATGGAATAGCAAACACTTGGCGTACAGTTCACACACTATATGTAATACTAAATATACTAAAGCTCTTATCACAGGTTTTGTAGAAGCACATAGACATGCACTTTGTGCCTGAAACAATTTCACCTTATATAGGCAACTGTTGAAACTATCCTTCTCACTGTAGAGTGGAGAATTTTCAATAGTTTTTAACTTGTTGACATTTTTTCTGCCAGTTTTTCAAGGTTACTTTTGTTTTCCTGTGGATATTTGTGTGTGTGTGTGTGTGTGTGTGTGTGTGTGTGTGTGTGTGTGTGTGTGTGTGTGTGTGTGTGTGTGCGTGCGTGTGTGTGTGGGGGTGTGTGTGTGTGTGTGTGCGTACATACATACGTATGTAAAAATAAATGAATGAATAAAGTGCATGCCATAAAGAGGTCATAACTTCTTTTTGTATTATCCTTACTATACATTTTTCATGTTCTTTAAATTGAAGACCAATTTGGTTGATAATAAGATAACTTTCTTTAAAATTATCACTATAAACCATTTAAGCTCAGTCTATTCCTATCTCAAAAAACAACAACAACAAAAAAGTTATAATATTTGTATCCACACACAGACACACTGTATGACCCCTGGATGCAGATCCACTCCCATCACCTGTAAATCATGTACCTGCACATATCCAGTATAATCCTGCAAGACAAACCTGGATTTACAAGGTGCACTGTAATAAAACAATTTCTGAAATATTTTTTTCTTCTAAATGAATCACTGCTCACTTATGTTTTGCCAAATACATGTTTACTTTTATTGATTTCTTTATTATTTCTAAATATATTTAATTCGTATATCATTTATTTTTATTTAGTAATTTCTGATTATTAGGACAGATATTATCAGTCTTAACATTATCAGACATTATCAGTCATAGGGGACATAACACTTGGACACATATGTGAAAATATATACAGACTTAGGAAAACAAATTAAACAGGCAAAGCTTTGCAGACATGTAGTAATAGGTTTCCTTAGATTTCTAATTGAATGTATGTTTTACTATTTAAAGCTGTATCTTCCTTTTCAACCATTTCAATCATGTAGTCTTGGTCTTGTATCCTGAGGGAGAGATTAAATAAGACAGTTACATTTTGATAAGCTATAAATAAATTAAAAAGTGCTTAAATAAAGTGCTTAATAAACTTAAGTAATAGTTTATTTGTATTATTTTATATTATTTTATACATATGTAAATAATAGTGTTGTGCCCTTTAAAAACAATCAAGGACTTTGACCTTTAAGTGTTTTTTCTTCTTTTTTTCAGTAAATTGTAAGGCGTTTGTGACCCATATGCACATGCCTCAATAATATATGAGAAGGGTCCTGTTGTATGCACAAATTTTAACATATAGTGCTTTACCTGAAGCACTCAACAAAGAAGTCACAAGACGTCTGTCAACAGAAAGCAGATGAATTGTATGCAGCAGCTCCATATGAATTACGCTAATATTAATTACTATAGGTTACTGACAGCACTGGTCATAATATCAAATTGTATTACTAAAAAGAACCGGTTTTATTTATTTATTTATTTATTTTACTCTTCTAAATAGATTAAAAATTTGCATGTTCATGATCTGGCACAAAGTCAAAGATTGCTCAGTGGTTAAGGCGTTAAGGACTACAGATCGGAAGGTCCAGGGTTCAAATACCAGCTTGCTACCGTTGGGCCCTTAACCCTCAATTGCTCAGATGTTAATAAATAAATAAAAAATAGATAAATATATAAAGTAGTTTTTGTAAAAAAGTGAATCTTTTTGTAACAGGTGAATCTTACCTGTCTTTAAGTGGTGGCATCTGAAGTGTGCGTGCAAACACAGCTCCTGGATTCCTGATCAAAAGGTTTCGCTTGCCAAATCTCTGAGGAAGTGTTGCTGAAGGTGGACTTTCAGCACGGCGGCACATTGTACACTGTAGACCAGAGCTGGGCTTGGTGTTTCTTGAGCGACCAAACCTCTGTGGTAGGTTGATAGATGACTTGGGCATTCGTTGCATGTGTACAGAGTCACGGCCAAAGCGGAGAGGCAGATTGGCATGAGTATGCGCTGGTTTCGCAAATAGTGGATGCAGGCGAAGGATGGTAGGTGAGTCAACTCTGCCACTGCTGGTTGGAGCCATGCTCAGTGTGGAGTCGTCCATTTCTAAACTTCGGGGAAGATCTCCATTGCTCTTAAAAAGAAAAACAAGTGTGAAATAATAGTTGTGAAATAATAAATATAGGTAAGCTTGCCTTCATTTGGTTAAGAACAGAACAGCAGTTTTCATTAATCAAAAAAAAGTTTAAATTTTTCCTTTTAGATTAGCCTTTTAGCTGACCATGCAGGTCACTGAGTCTCAAACGTGAACAAAAACTTAAATTAAACTGCATTCAGTGACATGGAAGGTGAAATTATTACATCTTTCTAGCAAGTGTAAAAGTGTTTTCCACGGTTGCATGCCTTAAATGACAGATTCAACCATGCCACAAACATTAAAACTATAATTTTCAGTTTTCTTGAGTAATTTAAATTATTCTATAATTATGCCACTATGATGATATAAAAACTGGAGTTGTTTAAACATGATAATGAGCTACACTAACTGATTCACCCCTGATTTTTTTCAGTCGCTTATAAACAAGGTTACATCAACCTAAACATTTAACAGACATTTATTGACTACCTTGCTGTTATATGTTTTTGTGAGTATTAACACCAGACGGTGTTATTTCCTTGGATTTCCTAGCTTTTTTAGATGGCCATGCTTTGCTATATTTTGTGCTTTATAGCTTGCGGTAGTGCAGTCTGCTATTGCAGTGCCAGATTGCAACTGGGTCATTTACTATACAAAAAAACCCTACTCAGGAGTTCTTTTTTCCATTTCCTTTCGTTCTGCTGTTATGATCACTCTATACAGAACACCAGACATCTAAGTAAGCATCCAGGATATGTTACTTATCTAAGTAACATATCCTGGATGCATACTTATGGTTCCTTGTCTTACCCCAGACTCAGAGACATTGAAAGGAGCCTAGACACTGGTTCCATGGTGTTTATTGATGATGTGACTCCTTAGATTTAGTGAAAAATGCTTCGGATAGGACAGCACTTAACAGATGGATAATGACCCAAAGCATATCATAAAATCAACAAAAGAAAAATAAATTAAATATTATTTATTGGTCAAGCCAGTCACCGTATCTTACTTAATGAAGACAAAAATCAAGTCCGAAAAACCCATATACTAGTAGAAACAGAAAACAACCACAGTAAAATCCTGGCAAAATATTTGTAGGAAACTTGATGTCCATTTGTTTCTGACTTTAGTCGTTAACTTCAAAGGTTTTTGGCATCTAAGCATTATTAATAATTCTTATATTTATTATTATGCTCCTAAACAGTTAATGCAGTGTTTTTGTTAAAAAAAGTTAAAACTTCAAATACATCCTAATTTCTTAATTAAAAAAGAGAGAATTGTGTCCTATTTAGCCTTGTCTAAATATTTTTAGCCTTGTCTAAATATTTTTAAACATTACTGTGGATCTCACTCTCTCTTCGTCATTACCGCTTAATCCTGTATTCAGGGTCGCCGGGACCCTGGAGCCTGGAGCCTATCCCCGGAGACTTAGGGCACGAGGCAGGATACACCCTGGACAGGGTGCCAATCCATCACAGGGCACACAGACATACACTCACTCACACACTCTACAGCCAATTTGGGAATGCCAATTAATCTAACCTACATGTCTTTGGAATGTTGGAGGAAACCCACCAAGCACAGGGAGAACATGCAAACTCCATGCACACAGAGATGGGAATCGAGCCTGGCCGGGGATCGAACCCGGACCCTGGAGGTGCAAGGCGACAGTGCTAACCACTACACCACTGTACCGCCTACTGTGGATTGAATAAATTTAACAAAACAAACCTGAGTACCTGAAAATTAAAATATATATATATAACCACAACTTGGCCCCAATCTTGTGCAACAGTATTGTTACTGATGGCCATTGCCTTGCAAAGAGTTCTATAAATACAGTATATATTTTTTTATTTTTATATCTACAGTAGCATGTCAATAGTACTATTTAGAAGGTCCAAGTAGTACTACTCAAACTTACTCAAACAACATACTCAACAAAAAAAAGATATTCTAGAATATTTACTGCAAGCACAAAAACAGCAGTCAGAGTATTCCTTTCATAGAATAGACACCTCATGAAAGCAGCCCTCTGCTAAGATACTTAAACCAGCCCATCTGAGACCACCAACAGCCATTTCATGCTAAACTTAAAAAAGCATTTCAACCGTTCAAGCTGATAGGTTGGAAGAAGTAAAATTTTCAACTTTGTTCTCCTTGAACTGATTTATACAGTTATTATCTATATTATGTTGGGTTAAAACACCATTAAATGCTATTACTTTCCTAACACAGCTGTAATTCTGGCTTATGTGTAGTACATGCATATTATAATACTCTTAACCCAGCATTTTTTCATCAAAACAAACCATTCAAACTTTTTTAAACATACAAGTCAATAGATCATGTTTTTCGGTAAAGAAAAATAATATATAAATCAGTCAATAGAAATTATGGTTGTAATATAAATCAATGTCATATATTTTGGTCTTTGAAAACTTTTTGGAGTTATACCTAATACCTAAAGCTTAGTAAGTCTAAAGCTTTTAAGCCTAAAATGCAAACAACTAAACCCACTTATGTTTATACTTTTAATGTCATAGTCTGTGGAAAGATTAGCTTACCTTTGAAAATATTCTTCTCATGATTGTGTTGTTGTTGCCAGTTAGTGGAAGCTTGACAGTACTAACATCAGGAAAGACCAAACTACTGAGGATGCCTAGTGTTAGAGAGAGTGCAGAGCAAGACATCTTCCAATCTTTGTCAGAATGCAACATAATCCAGACTATTTATATTTAAACGCACACACACACAGACACACAAACACACACACACACACACACACACACACACGCGCACACACACACACACGCGCACACACACACAGATAAATAGATTCCATACAGAAATTTGTGAGCAGTACTATTTTGTGCATTCACTAATTGCATTCTTTGGTGCATCATAGCAACATGAGAAAGAAGACGGGAATTTATAAATTTTTTGACTCTGTTAGGATGGTTCAGGAGGGTAATTTTAGTATGCAGCAAATAATAGGTTCCCCTTCTTTTTTAAAAATTATATTTTACTGCTCTCATCCTAATTCATAATTATCACATCCAGTTAGCCATTAAAATCCTTGTTCAATATTTCTGTAAAAATCCTCTAAACCACTGACTGTATTTATGTACTTATATAAATAAATAATCAAGTGAAGTTTTAAGGATTATATTGAAATTTTATTTATGTAGAATTGTTCAGTTTTGTTGACACTGCAAAATGGGTAAAATTTGATGGGGTGAATACTTTTAAAAGTACATGGGGAAAAGGTTATTATTTGGAAAATCTGACAATTTATTGGATTAAGCCTCTGGGATGCCCTCAACATCTTAAAGTTAGGGACATTGAAAACCTGTTTGGTAGGTGGGTTTTGGAACACGAACTGCATTGCATTGACCTAAATGTGAAACATGAATTGTCCATTTGGCCATGATGATTATGTGATTCTAAAAATTATCTTATTTTTAGGGCTTTGTAGGAGAGGGCCAAAAATTTGACACAAAAATGAATGACATATATTAGGTTAGTTTGCACATGCCCAGTAAAGTAAATATTGCTAGCCATACCTGACCCCGTGGATAGACCAGGTTCTCGAAGAGCCACCACATACAATTGCCTAATTGTCTCCAGACAAAAACAGTAACACAGTTAATGTATTTCCAGTGTATGGCAGTGTATGTACAATATTGTCATTTCTAAAGCGTTATCAATGCATGTGCATTTAGCATTTGGTCAGCATATATCTGATCATAATGGTTCCATTGGTGAGGCTGCAGGCAATTGGCTGAGATTGACCTGCTTAAATAGCATAACAAATTCTGCTGCAAATCATTAGGATATCTCCAGTGCACAGCCTATTTTAAGAAATTGTACATTTTTTCTGATTTACTGTACATCCGGCTTTTATTGGGCTATTTCAAAACTGTGGTCTTCTTCAGTCGCTTGACTTGGATTTGTGATTTAGAATGCTATTGTGCTGGATAGTGAAAGTGTTTTTTTTTTTCAGCTGTCTAAAAGGTCCATCAACATTTTGTGTTAAAATATATTGGTATTTGGACCTGTTCATGAATTACACGATCATGATAATTCTTTGCAAGTTCAGATATGTTCATCGACATATGCAGAAGATCCTACAAGACAACTGGTGTTTTGCTCACTTTTGTAGTTAATAAAAATGATTAAATTTCTTGTGTGATTAATGTATGACTACTTTGAATGTAATTTGCTCAATTTTAAATGTCCCATCGTGGAGTACTAGGGACATGTTTTTCATGGAAAAGAAGTTTGTTTAATACAGTATATAACAAATAATTTTGTCTTTAAGTCTCATTATTTGTTGGTTGGTATAGAATATTGACAGTGGAGAAAATACACATACAATTACTTTAAAATATATAATTTAGATTGGTATTATTTTAAATAAAAAATGCTTTTCACAAGGTTCTGTATGTAGAGTTTTTATTTGCTCTTCAAAATGACTATTGTATCCTGCATTCTTCTGTGTCAGTTTTTGGTTTACTAAACACATGCATTACAAGCACCAATTATTCTGCTTTACGCCTAAAATCCTAACAAAGGCATTATATTTTTTCTTTCAGGATATGCTTACCTCATACCTCTAAGTCTGTCTTGCTAGTGGTTTACAGTAACTCCTTGCTATATACTGTTTAAGATTAACATTGTACCCTAAATTTGACAAGTTACAAGGCCAGAATACTGCACATAATAATGAATAATACACTATGTATTATTAAAATTATGAGATGACTCAAGTCTTCTTTATTGCACGTCCAGTGAATAAACAGTAATTAGTGATGGTAGAAAGTGTTTGATCTGCAGTTGTAATCCAATGAAACTAAAAAACAATCACATGCTTAGACTAATCAACATGCCAGCATTCAGGGTAGGGAAGATAAACATGCTGTGACGTTTGCGGATAAAAAATGAAGTACCTTTCTGAGACAACGGAGGACATTGAGTCAACCCTTTAAACAGACTGGCATTTTGATTCAGGTATTTTCTAATTGCAGTTTGTACTATGTACATTTTGGCCCTTGCATTCTCCAGATATCATTTAAATCAATGGAAAGCAAGCTTACTTACTATTATCTGTTTTTTTATATTTAATTTACAAATGCTATAATCCATATTTAAAATACCTTGCTACCTAATTAAATAAAACCTGGATAATTAGCAGTTGTATTATGCATATCTTGAAGAAAACTCTTTATTTGCAAAAGCAATATGTTAACTTTAAATAATGCTACCACAAATGTAAAAAAACATACACAGTCGTGGCCAAAAGTTTTGAGAATTACATAAATATTGAAAATTGGAAAAGTTGCTGCTTAAGTTTTTATAATAGCAATTTGCATATACTCCAGAATGTTATGAAGAGTGATGAGATTAATTGCATAGGCCTTCTTTGCCATGAAAATGAACTTAATCCCGAAAAAAAAATTCCACTGCATTTCATTGCTGTCATTAAAGGACCTGCTGAGATCATTTCAGTAATCGTCTTGTTAACTCAGGTGAGAATGTTGACGAGCACAAGGCTGGAGATCATTATGTCAGGCTGATTGGGTTAGAATGGCAGACTTGACATGTTAAAAGGAGGGTGATGCTTGAAATCATTGTTCTTTCATTGTTAACTATGGTGACCTGCAAAGAAACACGTGCAGCCATCATTGCGTTGCATAAAAATGGCTTCACAGGCAAAGATATTGTGGCTACTAAGATTGCACCTAAATCAACAATTTATAGGATCATCAAGAACTTTAAGGAAAGAGGTTCAATTCTTGTTAAGAAGGTTTCAGGGTCGTCCAAGAAAGTCCAGCAAGCGCCAGGATCGTCTCCTAAAGAGGATTCGGCTGCGGGATCGGAGTGCCACCAGTGCAGAGCTTGGTGTGAGCGCATCTGTACGGACAATGAGGCGAAGACTTTTGGAAGATGGCTTGGTGTCAAGAAAGGCAGCAAAGAAGCCACTTCTCTCCAAAAATAACATCAGGGACAGATCTTTCTTTGTGCAAAAGTATGGCGAATGGACTGCTGAGGACTGGGGCAAAGTCATATTCTCGGATGAAGCCTCTTTCTGATTGTTTGGGGCATCTGGAAAAAAGCTTGTCACGAAAAAGGTTTGTCACGAAAAGGTGAGCACTACCATCAGTCCTGTGTCATGGCAACAGTAAAGCATCCTGAGACCATTCATGTGTGGGGTTGCTTCTCATCCAAGGGAGTGGGCTCACTCACAATTTTGCCCAAAAACACAGCCATGAATAAAGAATGGTACCAAAACACCCTCCAACTTCTTCCAACAATCCAACAACAGTTTGGTGAAGAACAATGCATTTTCCAGCACGATGGAGCACCGTGCCATAAGGCAAAAGTGATAACCAATTGGCTCGGGGACCAAAACGTTGAAATTTGTGTCCATGGCCTGGAAACTCCCCAGATCTTAATCCCATTGAGAACTTGTGGTCAATCCTCAAGAGGCGGGTGAACAAACAAAAACCCACTAATTCTGACAAACTCCAAGAAGTGATTATGAAAGAATGGGTTGCTATCAGTCAGGATTTGGTCCAGAAGTTGACTGAGAGCATGCCCAGTCGAATTGCAGAGGTCCTGAAAAAGAAGGGCCAACACTGCAAATACTGACTCTTCGCGTAAATGACATGTAATTGTCGATAAAAGCCTTTGAAACATATGAAGTGCTTGTAATTATATTTCAGTACATCACAGAAACAACTGAAACAAAGATCTAAAAGCAGTTTAGCAGCAAACTTTGTGAAAACTAATATTTGTGTCATTCTCAAAACTTTTGGCCACGACTGTACACCAGTCAAAAGTAAACACATGTAATACCATCATAGACTCTTCTGATTTTTGGTCAGATGGTCAGGATGGTCTTCATGTTTTATCATGGTGCTTGATAGCAGGGGTAGCTCATTGGTTAAGGTACTATTAATGGAAGATCCCCTGCTCAAATCCCAGCACCGCCAAGTCACCACTTTTGGGCCATTGAGCAAGACCCTTAACCCAGATAAAAATGGATGTTGCTCTGCGTCTGCCAAATGCTGGATGGGTTTTGCAAATGCACCTGTTCCAGTTCCAAAACCATTCCAGAACAGCTGAACTGTCATGCACACTCGTAACAGGACCGGCACTAGGACCTGGAAGTAATACGGTCGGGTTTCCAGGAAGCATAAAAGGAGACAAAATGGCGCTTCACATTGCTCAGTCATTGAGTTCGCCCATGCCTTGTCTGACGCTTCGCCGACTATTCTGTGAGTACTCACCGATTCGGGTTGCTTCTTTGATTGAGTGTGTGTTGCTAGAACGCGGATTTATTTGTGTAGATCCTAGCTCTTTGTGTAAGAGAGTTCTTAGATAAATTGCGTGGTTATCCTGCCTACTCGCGTTCCTTTCGCGTTTGGGTTTACCATCCATGCTACACGGGCTAACTGCTAAGGCTTCTGTGCATACCCCCCGATAGCTCGTGACAGAATGACTGAGCCAAAAGCAGTAAACCCAGCGGAGTTTGCTCGCCTCTGTGATGTGGTTGACCAGCCTGCCGAGCTGATCAATAAGCTCCGTGGAGAAGTCGTGTCTCTCCAAAAGGACCTCCAAGACGTCGCGGCTTTGCGCCACGAGGTAGCGGAGCTACGGCAGGAGAACGCGACCCTTCGCGGGGCGGCTGCTCACTCGGTTGTTGCCACGCCCATCGCAGTGGCTGCGGCACCACCACCCCACCCCCCTTCTGATGTTTTCATAGCTCTACCGGATAAGTGGGATGGCACAGATGGGAGGTGCAGTGTCTTTCTAAGGGCATTGGATCTTGTGTTTGAGTTTAATTCCACCAAATACTCCACAGACCGACTGCGCGTTGTGCTTCTCGTTTCGTTGCTATCCGGGCAGGCAGCTGAGTGGGCCACGGCGGTCCTCAGATCAGATTCAGACACGGCCTACTCATACGGAGAGTTCACCCATCAACTGAAACTAACATTTGAACATCCTGCTGCTGAGGTGGAGACCGACACCAAATTATATCATCTGTGGCAGGGAGGGTCGTCCGTGAGTCGCTACACAGGGGACTTTCGTACTCTAGCCGTGCAGACCACCTGGGGAGACGCCGCCCTCAGACGGCCTACTACGAGGGACTGGCCTCACGGATTAAAGATGAACTCGCCGGGCGAGAGATTCCCGCCACGCTGGAAGGACTGATTCAGCTCACCCTTCGCATTGACCAGCGCCTGCTCTCTCGTCCGAGGCCAGCCCCCCGGACCCTGCCACCCACTACATCACCTTCATACCCTCACGCCCCGGTTCCTGAGATTCGTCCCTCCTTCACCACCACCGCCATGGCACCCGTCGGACCTCCACCTCCCACCGTGGTTAACACCGGAGCTGGGGAACCCATGCAAATAGGACGCGCCTCCTTGACTGCTGCAGAACGGGAACGACGCTTCAGAGAAGGGCTTTGCGCCTACTGTCGGTCAGCGGCGCACCACAGGGCCCTCTGTCCACTTCGCCCGGGAAACGCTCAGGCCCGGTGAGCAAACGGGGCAGTTCACCGGGCCCCCTCCACCTCTCGGTCACGACACCCAATAATTCCCGTCTCACGGTCCAAGTACACCTCTGCCAAGTACTGCGTTCATCGATTCCGGTGCTGCAGGTAACTTTATTGACTCTTCGTTTGCCAATGAACTGGGAGTGGAACTTAAGGCGTAATCCCAGCCCGTTCGTATCACATCTGTCGACGGTCGGCCCCTTTCCTCCAGCCCCATCACCACTCACCCTTGTCATCGGCCAACATCACGAACGGATCCAGTTCCACCTCACCTCCATTTCATCGCCACCTATCATCCTCGGACACTCCTGGCTGCTCCAACATGACCCCCTCATCTCCTGGACGCAAAACCGGATCCTGCAGTGGGGGCCGACCTGCACCGAACTCTGCCTGCGGGGCCCGGCTGGGACGTGTTCTAGGGAGTCCGAGGCACCCGATGTCGACACCAACGCCATCCCCGTCATCTACCGAGACCTGGCTGAAGTATTCTGCAAGAGACGAGCCACACACCTTCCTCCTCATCGCCACTATGACCTGACAATCGAACTTCAGCCAGGCTCGGTCCCCTCCCGCGGCCATCTTTACTCCCTCTCCGCCGCTGAGACGCAGGCGATGGAGAGATATGTTTCTGACGCCCTTCGCCACGGCACCATCCGACCCTCCTCCTCGCCTGCCGCCGCGGGGTTCTTCTTTGTGAAGAAGAAAGGGGGCGACTTGCGTCCCTGTGTCGATTATCGGGGGCTTAATAACATCACCATTAAGAACAGACACCCTTTGCCTCTTACCAACTCAGCCCTGGACGCCCTCTCTGGTGCCACCATTTTCACAAAGTTGGACCTCCGGAGCGCCTACAAGTTGGTGCGCATCAGAGAGGGCGATGAGTGGAAGACGGCTTTCATCACCCCTACTGGACACTACGAGAGCTTGGTCATCCCATTCGGACTCTGCAACGCACCCGCTGCCTTCCAACAGTTCATCAATGATGTCCTTAGGGACATGCTAGGGCGGTGGGTGTTCGTTTACCTGGACGATATCCTTATTTATTCACGCACCGCCGAGGAACACACCCAGCATGTCAGAGCGGTCCTTAAGAGACTACTCGCCCACCAACTGTACTGTAAGTTGGAAAAATGCGCCTTTCACGAGCGCTCCACCACGTTCCTGGGTTTTGTCATCTCGCCCCTGGGTGTGGCCATGGACCCGCAGAAACTGGAAGTTGTGCGTCATTGGCCCCTACCCAAGACCCTCAAGCAACTTCAACGGTTTCTCGAGTTTGCAAACTTCTATCATCGCTTTATCCGGGACTACAGTACGGTTGCCGCCCCTTTAACCGTTCTGACTCGACCCTCTTCTCATCACTTCAGCCTCAACCCTGCCGCCATCACCGCCTTTCATGACCTATGCCACCAACGGCCCAATTCTACTGCACCCAGACGCAAGTAAACCATTCGTTGTGGAGGTGGACGCTTTGGATGTGGGCGCCGGGGCTGTTCTCTCTCAACGAGGTCCAGACCAGAAGCTACATCCCTGTAGTTTCTTTTCCAAAAATTTTTACCCCACTCAGCAGCGATACGGGGTAGGGGACCGCGAGCTGCTGGCCATAAAGTGGGCTTTGGAGGAATGGCGACACTGGCTCCAGGGCGCCAGAGAGCCGTTCATGGACCGACCATCAGAACCTGATCACCATCCGCAACTTAAAACAGCTCAACCCGAGACAGGCGCGGTGGGCACTATTTTTCGAACATTACAACTTCCACCTATCCTACCGCCCGGGGTCCAAGAACACCAAAGCTGACGTCCTCTCCCGTCAACACGAAGAGGACGTTCCCCGGGCGAACCCCGCGCCTGTCATCACACCCACCAAGATCATTGCACCACTTCACTGGGAACTGGAAACGAGGGTTCGCCGTGCACAGGCGATGGAGACCGCACCAGCAGGTGTGCCGCCTGGGCGACTCTACGTGCCGAGCACTGTAAGGACCGAGGTCATTCCTCGCCATTATCCGGACACCGCGGCGCCAACCGCACCCTCCAATTCATCAGACGTGCCTTCTGGTGGCCATCTATGGCGAGTGACATCAAGGAGTACGTCCAGGCGTGCCCAGTGTGTGCCAGGTCCAAGAATACCAACCAACCGACACCGGGGGAACTCCAACCACTCCCCGTTCCCCATCGGCCCTGGACGCACATTGCCGTCAACTTCATCACGGGCCTGCCGGCCTCCGAAGAGAAAAACACCATCTTAACCATCGTCGACCGGTTCTCCAAAGCCGTGCACCTGGTGGCCCTCACTGGACTCCCGTCAGCCAAAAAAACAGCAGAGCTGATTTTAGAACACATAGTCCGACTGCATGGGTTCCCAAAAGACATCGTCTCGGACAGGGGGCCCCAGTTCACCGCCCGGTTCTGGAATTCCACCTGTAATCTATCCTCTGGTTATCATCCCCAGACTAATGGTCAGACGGAGCGGACCAACCAACAACTGGAGCGCTAACTGAGATGCTACGCACAACCGCTACGCGACTCAACATCGCCGTCGACACCCGCCGGGACGATTGTACAATGTAGGTGACAAAGTATGGCTTTCAACCAGAAACCTTCACCTTCACACAGAATCCAAAAAGCTATCACCCAGGTTCATCGGTCCATACCGCATCACCCTCCGTATCAATCCTGTCACCTACCGGCTCCAGCTGCCTGCGGCGCTCCGGATCCATCCGGTATTTCACACCTCCCAGCTCAAACCCTTCATCACTTCACCAATGGTTCCCCCCACCCACCCTGCTCCTCCTCCCCGTATCATTGAGGGTGGTCCAGCCTACACCGTTCGCCGGATCCTTGACTCACATCCTCGGGGCAGAGGGCTTTTTTGAATCAAAAGGTTATATACTGAAGATTGTTGCGCTGTTTATAAGAGTGCTATAAGAGGGCGTTAAAGTCACTCTTTTTAAGCAACATGTGATCTTCCTTTCAAAGTTATAAATGTATGAAAAATGCAGTTAAAAATGCAATAATTTATTGTTGTTTATATTAAAATGTACAATTTTATATTCATCTGTTACAAATAATAAAATAAAAAAGGGGAGGAAAAAGTTGGTGAGGAAGGTGCAAAGAATGCAATTTCTTGGCTTCAAAATTTGGCAACGGGGGATTGTTGCTGCTGTCAGAGACTGAACTTGAGGAACCAGAGGAGGGGGTTGAACCCTGGCATTTGACCCACTCGCCCGTGAGTTTCCAGCACCGTTAGGTGCAGGAAGTATAGAGAAACAGAACAATTGTAAAAAAAAAAATTTAACAGACGACCATACTCAAAATACAGCTAGCCTTTCATAGGTATCCCATGACTGAGGGATGATGGACAGAGGTGCATTGCCACCCCAGGCAAGTTGAGCCAGTTGGTCAAACCTTGGATTGTGAGTAACACGGTTTACGAGAGTTCTGCAAGATGAGCAAATATTTGTGATAAATCTTTACTTGAAAAATGAGCAAGTCTTGGTTTACAAATACAGAGTATAATGTAGCACGCTTGCACTTTTGACGTCGAGCATCACATGATCACAACTGAGCCTATGGTTTTTCTCTCTCTTGCCCTGACACACACAAACACACACCTCCTCCTCTCGCCTTCTCACACACACACACACACACACACGCGCACACACACACACACACACACACACACACACACACACACACACACACACACACACACCTTCTCTTCTCGCCTTCACACACACACACACACACACAAACACACACCTCCTCCTCTCGCCTTCTCACACACACACACACACACACACACACACACACACACTCTGCTCTACACAAAAACACTGCTCTGTCGCGATTCTTTTCCAAGGTAAAGTGCAGGTTAATTTTTTTATTTTTACTTTACAGCAGTGTTTCCGTTAGTATGTGCTCACTCTAGTGTCATTAGAGAGATTTCTTGTTTATTTTCCCGATAAAACAGTGTTTCCCTTGAGTGTGTGCGTGTGTTTGAAATTCAAATAAGAGAGGAGGAAGGGTTAACGTGTAAGACGAGAAGAGGGAGAGCGGAGGGGCTTATTCCTCCTCTCCTCTTACTTTAGCTTCACACACATACACAGCGCCTGTGCGGGAACACTTATCTGTCGGGATTTATTTTTACTTATTTTAAAGCTAAAGTGCAGGTTAATTTTTTTTTTTTTTTTACTTTATATTGTGTATTAGTTATTTTTAAGTATTTATTTTTTGGGGCTGTGAAACAAATAATTTGAGTTTCCATTCCATTCTTATGGGACAATTTGATTTGGTTTACGAGTGTTTTGATATACGAGCCTGCTTCTGGAATTGATTATGTTCGTAATCCAAGGTTCCACTGTACTTCTACGACCTCCTCTACAGCCGATTTAGGGCAAAATAAGACTCACAGGGCCTCCTGATGGCAGCAGATTCCAATCTGTGTGTCAATTTTCATACTCGCCGGGCAAGAGATTTTGCTGCATGGCTCATACATGTCAAACTCAGTACAATTCTAGATCTACATACACACACAGGCACAATTGATGTTTTCTTGCTTTTGTGGGTCTGATACTTAGAAAATCGTTTCCCAAGGTCTAAGCATTGTACAAGCTTAGAATAATGGAAAACTTGCAACAGTAATACATGGTTATGTAGACAAAGAAATATGAGTTCAAAGGCAGTTTTCAAGGCAATAATGTGATGCACGATGCTTAAAAAGTACTTTTCACCATACATGATGGAAGTCATGATTTTTTATACTGAGAAGTCCTTTCTCTTTTGAATGTCTGATGTTCAGCGTTTTTCCGAGGTGTAAGCATCGTACGAGCTCAGAATAATGGAAAACTGTAATACATAGTTATGTAGACCATGAACGAGTGTTGAATGGTAGTAAGGTGGCCCAAAAGGGCAAAGCATCTTTCCCATAGATGTGTATGATTTTCCCGTGTATGCGCAATTACTTTTCCCCGTGTGAGAACTCTTCTTGTTTAAGTTGCAAGCTAAATGCTAAAGCTATTTCGCAAGGCACTACGGGATTTCGAGGCTGACGAGAACACCATGCCGGTGCAGCTCCAGGACTTGTATCATGGTGGAATACACAGTGAATTATAGCGTGTTACATTATAATTTTCACTAATTTTGCAACTAGGCACACTTACTAGGTACTGTTTAATATATAAAATTAATCGGATGTTACTTTTTAGAACAGTAAACAGTAGCTTTATAGCTTTGTAGTAGTGCTGTTGGAATATGTGGGGAAAATGCAGAGCCGAGTGTGAATGGCAGTCATTAAAAGGAATAGCAGGCTCATGGCTCAGGCTCATGGCATTTCTGTAATATACATTCAAATATGGATTTATAAGCCAGCTAAAGGCATGTGACTATGTGGTTAGTACTGCTACAAAACTAGCTTGTTTATTTATTCATATTTGGACACATACCTTATGTAAACAATTAGCTCCATTGGTTCTGTAAAATGCTTGTCCAAATATGAAGTAAAAGCAAGCTAATGACTATGCTAACTGCTAGCTTACTGAAAAATTTGCCCTGAGCTTATTTTTAGCTGCTCCTTATGGGTAATGTTGCAGATGATTAGTTAAGTCATTAAATGTGAGTTCCTACTGCTTATAACATGTATGTTTTCCTTCTCACAGTAAGCTGTATGTAAATCATCAACTGCCTGTGTATCAGCTTATTTCTACAACAGCTTTACATCCTGAGCAGAAGCTGAGTGATAACAAGAAATCAGCTCTCTTTTTCTCTCTCTTGTGCTGCGGAATTGTGGGTAATTGTCTCCCCTGCTGGGTCTTAGTGCTCATCTCTCACTGGTATAATCAACATCTCCCTCTCTGTCAACATCTCCTCCTTGTACAGTATTCGTTACTCCAGTACTCCAGTATTTTTCTTATGTAATTTATTAAATGAATAGAGAGAAATGTATTACAAGAAAGTAAATCAAAATGTCAAAAACATTCATACAATAAACTCTGTATTGACCATTAAATAGAAACTTGTGACTTAACTGAATGTTTTGTACTGTTCCCCTTGCATCTACTCATGCAATTTTTCCAGTGCTCGGAAAGACTTTGGACACAAAAGCCATAGGCCACTTGTTTTGAGGGCTCTGATTATCTTTTAAGAGAACAAGATCTCCTTCTTGAATGTCAGGTCGAGTACTACTCCACTTGCGACGAATTTGTAGTGTTGGGAGATATTCACGTCTCCAGCGATACCAAAAGTTGTCAGCAAGACTCTGCACTTGCTTCCATTGTTGCCATAACATGTCACTACCTGAAAAGTTTCCACGAGAAGGAGGATTCCCGACCTTCTGAATGAGGAGCATGGCAGGAGTTAGTATAAGAGGTGAGTCAGGGTCTGATGAGATTGGAACTAAGGGCCTTGCATTAATTATTGCAGAAATTTCGGCCATGAATGTGCATAAGACCTCATGTGAAAGGGGACGAGATCCAGACTGCATCAACATTGAGTCCAGGATCCTCCTTACTGTACCACACCTATCAAACATGTGTGAAGCGTGGGGTGGATTAAATTCCCATGAACAAGAGCAGCTGGTGCGGTATTCTTGCATCTTTGGGTCTTTTGCCATTTTTGAGAATCCCAGTTCTTTGCCGCTACAAAGTTAGTTCCACAATCTGACCAAAATTGCTTCACAGGCCCTCTAATGGCAAAAAATCTCTGTAGTGCATTTATACAACTAGAGGCATCAAGTGATTCAATTACCTCTATGTGAACAGCTCGTGTGGACATGCAAATGAAGAGAATGGCCCAACGTTTGCTCTCTGCATAACCTCCTCTTGTCCGACAAGCCGAGACTGAGAAAGAACCAAATACATTCAAACCGACATATGTAAAAGGTGGGGACGGACTGAGGCGCTCTTCTGGAAGATCAGCCATTTTCTGACTTTCTGTATTCCCACGCAACTTCCTACATACCACACACTTATGTATGACACTACTAATCGATCTCTTTCCATTATTTAGCCAGAATCCTGCACTGCGTACAGCCCCTTCAGTAAAGAGGCGGCCCTGATGCTTTACTTGCTCATGGAAGTGACGAATTAGTAAAGTAGAGATAGCATGACGTCCAGGTAAGACAATGGGATTTCTCTCATCACTGATCACAGGTGCATGTGTTCAACGACCACCAATTCTGATTAGTCCGTCTTCACCAAGGACAGGATTCAACTTAAGTAGAGGACTGTTCTGAGAGATTTCAACATTTCTCATAAGAGCACTATACTCTTCAGGAAAGACAGACTTCTGAACAGAAAGAAGGATGACCTTTTTGGCTTCAGCCAACTCATTTAGACAGTAAGGTTGATCGCACTTATGCCAGCCCATATGTTTGCATGTCTGCCCTTTCGAATTAGAATGAAATGACCTGGCGACATGTATCAAGCATGTCACTGCTCTCAACAGGGACTTCCATGTTGTTCAAAGCATTCAAAGCGTTCCGGGGTAAGTGGTTTCTCAATTATACTTGAGGCAACAGTGTTCACTTGAGGTAAAGGACGAACATCTGAATCCGTCTCTGGATCCAGTAGCTCAAAAGATTCCTGCAAGGTTGGATTGCTTTCTGAGGCTACATAAAGAAAGTTTGGTCCTGTCAGCCACTTGGTGCTTGTAAGAAGAGAGGCCGGAACAGACCTCGAAGCGCAGTCAGCTGGATTATGCTCAGTAGGAACATAGTACCATTGTCAGCCTTCAAAGATTGCCTGATTCTTTGAACGCGATTGTGTACATACACATAGTACCTCCTGCTTTCATTGTATATGTAACCTAATACAACCTTGCTGTCACAGAAAAACTTAACAGAGTCTGGCTCAAGGTCAATTTCATCCAGGGTCAGATCTGATATCTCAACAGCTAGCACAGCTGCACAAAGTTCTAACCTAGGGTAGGTGGTAGGTTCGTCTAGAGGTGTCAATTTAGCTTTACCCAAGACAAAAACAACATTGACCCGTCCATCTTCATGAATAGACTTGAGGTATGCTACTGCTCCAATGGCCTTGCAAGAGACATCTGAAAATATACACAGCTCTGTGTGCTTGGCTTTTGAGAATGATTTCAAGCTATATGTCCTCTGAACATGAACCTTTTCTAGGTCTTGCAATGAATTTCTCCACATTTCTCACTCCCTGCATTTCCCTTTGGGGAGGGGCTCATCCCAGTTATTTACTCCCTCTGACAACTCTCAACAGGAATCTTCCATAAATAATAACAAGGGCCGCGAACCCTAAAGGGTCATACAAGCTGTTGACTGTAGAGAGAATTCCACGACGAGTCAGAGGTTTGCTGTTATCCGGAGAGTGGAACGTAAAAGTGTTTGTCGATATTTCCCAGTTCAAGCCGAGACTACGTTGAGTAGGCAAAATTTCATCTCCAAAATCCAGATCTTTGACGCAGCTGGAAAGGCTGCTAACACTGATGGACTGTGGACTGACATTATCTTGTGAAGCCTTAAATTTGATTCTGCCAAAGATGCTTGTGTTCTCTGCAGTAAGTCGATAGCTTCGAAGGTGGTGGGAAATGACCTCAGACCATCGTCCATGTAAAAGTCCCTCTTCACAAAGTTATAGGTGTCAGTTCCATACATAAGCTGTCCCTCTTTGGCAGCCCGATGAAGTCCGTAAATCGCCACTGTCGGCGAGGGGCTGTTTCGGAACACATGGACTTTCATCCTACATTCGATTACATCTTTGTTGAGATCATTGTCACGGTACCACAGAAACCTCAAATGATCTCTGATGTCTTCCTTTACTGTGAAACAGTGGAACATTTGCTGTATATCGGCGGTTACAGCAACAGGCTCTTTCTAAATCAAATCAGCACTCCTAACAACTAGTATGTCACTGCGATTTGGATTGTGCCTGTCTTCTTTTGGTTCTGTTTTATTTTGTTTTTCGACATAGTCTTTTATGCACTTCACTTTACCGTGGGAAGACACTGAGAAACTAGCACTGGAAATGCTACTACAGCTGCATCTAGCACCTCTGCCTGGGCCAGAGCAGCAGCTTGCTCCTTTTCATGTTGGAACACCTCCAGATCTGCCTCTATTTTAGCTTTGTCCAATTTATGGGCCATTTCTAATTTAATTTTGTCCAGTTTAATCGCATTCTCTTTCTTCACAAAAGAAATACGAGTTTGTGATGCTTCTGCTTGAGCCCTCGCAGTGGCTGCTGCCATACTAGCTGACATCCTTGATGATCGCGATGAACGAGAAAGTTTTGAACCTGCCTCAGAAGCTCTGACATCAGAGGCTGCTGGCTTCCCATCTGAGTTCATAGTACCAATGTGACTGCGTTCTTTTGCCATGTTACTTGATTTGCTTATAGTATTATAATCTTTTTACTGTACTGTTCTCCTTGCATCTACTCATGCAATTTAACAGCCAGCCAAACTCCATCCATAAAGTACAGATGAGTCAGGATTCATCTTAGTGTTTAACGTTTAATAAGATGCCAGGTACCTTATGAATTAAGAGTAAAACTGAAAAAAAAGCAAATAAACAATAATCAGAAGGCAAAGAAAATAGCAAGAAATACTAATATAGTAAGCTAGGCTAATAGCTAATGGATATCCCCATATTACATAAAATTGAATCTTTGAATAAACACAATATTACAAATATATGCAAATATATATAACTAAGTATTATATAATGAAAAATTAACTTACAGATTATGCGTTTATAAACACAAAACAAAGGATGGCATTCAAACATGGAAGTGCAACCAACCGCATGTAGAACTCCACTCGCCTTTTTCAAAGGTAACTGCCACTAGGGGGCAGCAAACTATTTTAACGCACCAAGTTTGGAGTGGAACAGTTTATTAAATAGACCACATACAGGGCCTTGCAAAAGTATTCATACCCCTTGAACTTTTCCACAAATGTTAATGTATTTCATTTTATTATAAAATAATATTATTTATTTTTTATAAATGTATTACCTAAGTGCTGTAATAGATGTGTGAACAGTGGAAATAAGGGATGGGGAGATGTTGGGGGTGTTTACAACATTTAAACACCCCCTCACTCACTACAAACTTCATCCCGGTTTGATTTGGTTTGATTCATTTCCTGGTTTGATTTGATTATACATTTGATTATGAAATATACATTAATGCAATGTTATTGCATTAATGTATAATCTATACTCCACACTGTGTAGGGTACAGGTTTGTACAGTATACATTAAACCTGTACCCTTACACAGTGTGGAGTATACATTATAAGACATGTAAAAGCAAAACATGTAAGACATGTCAAGTCAAGTCAAGTCAATTTTATTTATATAGCGCTTTTAACAATTGACATTGTCGCAAAGCAGCTTTACACAATAAAAAGAAGTAAGTTTTTATGTAATGTATATGAATCAAAATGACAAAATGACAACATGTAAAAGTTAGTTACAGAATGTATGTATTACAAATAAATTTGTCAGAAAAAAATCATAGTAGATTATGTACAGTACAGACCAAAAGTTTGGACACACCTTCTCATTCAAAGAGTTTGAATTTGTATTATGGCAAGAAAAAAACAGCTCACTAAAGAAAAATGAGTGGCCATCATTACTTTAAGAAATGAAGGTCAGTCAGTCCGAAAAATTGGGAAAACTTTGAAAGTGTCCCCAAGTGCCGTCACAAAAACCATCAAACGTTACAAAGAAACTGGCTCACATGCGGACCGCCCCAGGAAAGGAAGACCAAGGAAGACCTCTCCTGCGGAGGATAAGTTCATCCGAGTGAGCAGCCTCAGAAATCGCAGGTTAACAGCAGCTCAGATCAGAGACCAGGTCAATGCCACACAGAGTTCTAGCAGCAGGCACATCTCTAAAACAACTGTTAAGAGGAGACTGTGTGAATCAGGCTTTCATGGTAGAATATCTGCTAGGAAACCACTGCTAAGGACAGGCAACAAGCAGAAGAGACTTGTTTGGGCTAAAGAACACAAAGAACACAATAAAGAAAACTTTTTGAATGAGAAGGTGTATCCAAACTTTTGGTCTGTACTGTATGTATTCATTAATGTATAATGTATACTATAAATTACATTAAAATATGGTACAATTAAAATGTTTATTTTGACAACATTAGGATCGCCAATGAATGACGAAAACATTTAAAAACACAATGAAAAGTCTTATGCTTTTTCAGATGGGCTTGGTGTCCAAAGTAACGCCTCTCTGAGTGCTAAAACAATATGAATTGCATCGAAGACATGAAAATGGAAAAATTTGCATTAAACCTTAGGAGTCTGGAAGTCTTTTGGGGCCCTGAAGAAGTTCTGAAATGTCATGACATTTGTGTATTTTTCAGTTACTTTTAAACATATAAATGGCTAAATATGCGTAAATGGCTAAAAACACAGCAGCATGTATGTATGTATGCTGAGCAGCAAAAACATGTGAGCAGCATGTATGTTTAAGTTTATATTTTGGAGAAAAAAAAGTTATGCATGATTATTGAAAACAACACAAAAATAAGTCACTGAAATAAGACCACAAAACACATTCATAACATTTGCCTACAAGTCATTTGAGACCTGGATCTTGCAACCTGGAGTTTTTGCTTCAAAATGATGTGACAATCATCCTGCTCACTCATTCACAAAAAAAGATCAAGACATTTTTGTTTAGAAAGGCCATATGTGAGGTGGTGTGAATGTTCATGAATAATGCTGTATTTCACACCAGAGAAGACAAAGACGACTTGACCTGTGAAATTCTGTGCCTCTCCTTAGTTCCACATGGATTACATAAACTGAGAATGTTGAAATAGGAGTATGTGAGAATGCTTGTGATACGCACGAAAAGACCTTCCCGTTTGGAGATAATGTGGGATTATTAATTATGGAACATATTTCAAATGTTTATTTCTTTTAATTGAAATGATTATGGCTTACAGCTAATCCCCCCCAACCCCCCAAAGCTCAGCATCTCAGAAAATTTTATTTTTATTTAATAAAATATACAGTACATCTTTAACACAGATATATAACACTTATGAACATGTACAGAACTCAATACTTGGTCGGGGCTCCCTTTGCATGAATTACTGCAGCAAGGCTGTGTTTATCCTTGTGGCTAGTACAACTTTTTCTACCACGTTTTTTACTTTCATTCAACTTTCCATTAAAGCGCTCGGATACAGCACTCTGTGAACAACCAGCTTGTTTAGCAATGACCTTTTGTGTCTTATCCTCCATGTGCAGGATGTCAATGTTAATTTTTCTGGACAACAGAAGATGATATGATGGTGCAGCCTACTGAACCAGACTGAGAGACCATTTAAAGGCTCAGGAAACGTTTGCAGGTGTTTTGAGTTAATTAGCTGATTACAACACTTCAGCTGTTGTAAGGATAAACTCCTATGGGTCACAATCATTTGCTAGTGGATTAGCTATTAAATAAAATAAAAGACCTCACATATAACAAAACATAATTACCACAAAGAGGCTGTAAAATACCTTGAAATTATTATGGTATACCTTGTGTGCATGAGTGAAGTTTGATTTAAGCCATATATAGCGCCTCATATAATTATATTGTATTATATAATTAAAAAAGCAACAGTAGTGTGTAGTAATATAGGAGGAGAAACAGTGGGAACACACAATTGCTGGGAAAAATTCCACAAACCTCTAGAGACACCTTGCATACACATATATGAAACAGTCACACATACATATATACTACTAAGTGCGGAAACAACTACATATATGAAATGCGCGAGTGCAAACACAAACTCACACACAAACTCTATGCTGTTTCAGCACTTAGTACTGTATTTAAAGCAATTTTATATACTGCAATTTTGAACTAATTATGTGACTGTATTCATTAATACAAATAAACTACCTTTTTGTTTTTTGCAAATACAGGATCCCCACTAACTGATAAATTATATTTTTAAAAACATGATAGCTCACAATGAAGCAGTTGTTCTAAACAAATTGCATGCTAAACTAAAAAAAAAAAAAAAAAAAAAAAAAGAGTGAAGTTACTTGGAAAGAAGGAAAGACAGAAGCTAGAACTCGCCCTCACAACTTTATTCTTATTCAGTCAGACATTCTATTTATTAGGACAAAAATAAATAAATCCAGTAGTAATTTTTTAATGGAATAAAAGTATTTTACTTTTTTTTTATATACAACATGATATAACCATGAATACATAGCTAAATAACAGCTTATCACAATTTGTTATTGTTTAAATAAGCTGTTGTTTGTAGAGAAGGAAATTATATTGCAGTACTTGGAATTGTGAAATTAAAAATGAGTTGTGCATTAAAAAATAAAATTATGTTTTCTGACGGTCCATTTCAAGCCACAGAGGCACTTGATGAGCTGAAGAGCTACCACCACTTCTCATAACGGATTCTGTCCATAGACAGGCCAAGACTTTGCAGGTCTGTACTCACACTCTCAATCATGGGAGGCGGCCCACACAAATAACATAATGTGCGCCCAGGGTTAACGTGGTGCCTAAGCATCTCCAGTGATATTTTTCCACCTGCAAGTAAAGACACACAGTCAAAACATCTCCTAATAGTAAATCAAGGATGCATATTGCCTGCTGAATTTTTTTGTAATGATTCAAAACCCATAAACGTAATTGAAGCTAAATGAGCTTATGTGGAACTCACTAGCTGCATAAGACTGGAGGGCCGGCTCAATTTCAAAATCTTGCTGTGTCACTCGGAAGTCACATGAGAATTCATCTGGAAATTCACGACAGAGATCAGTGATGCTGTTCTGAAAGTGAAAAAAATGATAAGAATTGTGTTATGGCTGATTGGTTCATATATTATTTTATACAAAAAACAATGACTATGTACTGTACATACAGTTTTGCATACCCTGAAAGAAATTGTTTAACATTTATTTAGACATTACTGATATTTGTAATATTTTTATTTGTAATATTACTGATAATACAAAATGTTTTTTTAAGGATAGTGGTCACATGAAGTCATTAATTATCACATAGTTGTTTGATTCTTTTTAAAACCTAATGATAGCTGAAGTCACCCAAAGTTTAAAATACCATTAAGCCACTTTGGGAAGATCTCAAACATGCAGTTCGAGTAAAAATTTACACAAACTGGAAACATTTTGCCAAGAAGAATGGGCAGCCATTGGCAAAATCACCTGAAAAATAAGGACCTCCTGCATGATTATTACAAAAGACTGAGTGCCATCATTGATGCTAAAAGTGAGCAATAAATGATATTAAAAACTAAAGAGGTATTATTTCTGCATTCCCTTTATTGTCATGTTTGATAATTGTGCCATTCTGTTATGCCTTCCATATGTACAGTACATATAGGAAATAAAATAAATTTGATTTGCCTTCTCACTCACAAATGGTACACATCTTGCAAATTCTCCAAAGGAATGCAAACGTTTCAGCACAATTGTACATATTACACAGCTGAGAATATGTAAACCTGTCCTGTGATCATGCCGTCAAGCAACGTGTGGTGTAATATAAACACAACAGAGAAGATGTAAAAGTTTGTTATTTCAGAAAAGAATTAGTTCTCAGTGCTTTATTTGACATAGACAGTTTGGATTTTCTGAAAGTGCAAGGTTTGCTGTTAGGATGTTTTTCCAGTCCGTTTTGCATCACTTGTCTTCACAAGAGACTGAGTGGCATATGATAATTCAAAACAACAATGATTCAAACACCAGCGACTGTAAAAAGTCTATACACCCCTTTTGCGAAGTAAAAAAATGCAATCATATAATGTATAATGTAATATAGCAATCAAAACAAATTAAAACATTTCAAAAACAAATAGAAATGTTTCAAAGAACAGAAAAAATCTTATGATAACTGTACACATCATTTATCTAACACTTTATTAAAGCAGTTTCTGTTTGTGAAAGAGCACCCAAACTGGTTAGGTAGCAGTATACCAAGTTCGCATATACCTGGATCTTTAAAATTTACCTGGATTTTTAAAATTATTTTATTGCATTCTTCCTTGTAAAAATGCTACATACCTATTAGGACACTTGAAATAATGCCACAGGTAGGACTTAGATGTGTGCTCTGACTGGCCCATTACAAAATGCCATTCTTCTAAAGCTGTTACTTTGTTAACTTGGATTTGTGCTTTTGGTCCTTACCATGGTAGAAGATGAAATGTTTCTTAATCTTAAATTCTCCAACAGATGCTTACAAGATTTGTGCCAAAATAGGTTACTGTATTCGGAGCTGTCCATGATGAACTGTAATTCATCTCTCTGAGCCTGATGTCAAGGACATTTTACAGAAATGGCTGACATTTATTTGGCGTTAAAATAAATTAAATCAGTGATGGCAAGTGTCTTGAAAAATGTCTTTTAAACCTGACCTTTAATGTGATAGGTTAATTCTGAGCACAGTCACATGCCCTATTGTAAAAGGCTGTGCACATCCGCAACATGGTTTTATTTTTTTTTTAACATCCTGAAATGTAAAATCCTTTACCTGGGTGTGTAGGCTTTTTATATTCAATGTACAGTAGCTCAGTGAAGAAATGTAAAATGATCCGATATGTAATTAAAAGGCTACAGCTTATTCTCATAAACACTCATTCATACTCACTTTAAACAGTAGCTCCTTTGTGTTCTTGGCACTGTAACAGAGGTGCGTATGTCCTGGTATGTATGCGTTTGGCAGTCGGAGAAGATCTGCAGTGTGCATGAGGATGGAGTAAAGTGGATTGATCCCAACGCCACCAGCCACCAGAAGCAGGTTCACTGTGCAATCAGATGGCATGGGGTCGAAATAAAAATCGCCGCCAACCCGCACTTCCACATGCGATCCTAATGTACACTGATAGTGGGAAAGACAAAGAGAGCTCAATCAATTCAGTTTCTCAATAAACTGCAAAGTGATAGCTTGGGTTGTTAATGTAAGTCAAACTTCTAATCTTTGCATTTAGAAAATGTATTTTGAAATGTTTAAACCACGGTAAAAAAAAACAAAAAACAAAAAAAAAAAAAACACACACCAATTCTTTTTCTCAAAAGTCCAAAGCACAGTGACTGCGCTGTTCTGGAGACTGTTGGAAAGGAGTTACATATATTTGGTGTTAATCACAAAACAAATGTAATGTTACTGATGATGTTGGTGATCAAAGACGTTAAATAAATGTCTAAATTAATTATTTTTGGTTTATAAAATATATACAGTATGTCACAAAAGTGAGTACACCCCTCACATCTCTGCAAATATTTAGTTATATCTTTTCATAGGACAACACCGCATAAATGACTCTTTGACACAATGAAAAGTAGTCAGTGTAAAGTTTGTATAGCAGTGTAAATTTATTGTCCCCTCAAAATAACTAAAAATACAGCCAATAATAGCTGAACCCCTGGCAACAAAAGTGAGTACACCCCTAAGTAAAAATGTGAAATGTCAATATTTTGTGTGGCCACCATCATTTTCCAGCACGGCTTGAATTCCCTTGGCCATGGAGTTCACCAGAGCTTCACAGGTTGCCACTGGAAACCTCTTCCACTCCTCTCTCACATCACGGAGGTGGTGGATATTTGACACCTTTTGCTCCTCCACCTTCCTTTTCAGGATGCCCCAGAGGTGTTCTATGGGGTTTAGGTCTGGAGACATGCTTGGTCAGTCCATCACCTTTACCATCAGCCTCTTTAGCAAGCCAGTGGTCATCTTGGAGGTGTGTTTGGGGTCATTATCATGCTGGAACACTGCTCTGCATCCCAGTTTCCGGAGGGAGAGGGATCATGCTCTGCTTCAGTATGTCACAGTGCATGTAAGAATCCATGTTTCCCTCAATGAACTGTAGCTCCCCAATGCCAGCAGCACTCATGCAGCCCCAGATCATGACACTCCCACCACCATGTTTGACGGTAGGCAAGACACACTTGTCTTTTTACTCCTCACCTGGTTACTCCTCAAATAGGTTTATCTTGGTCTCATCAGACACAGGACATGGTTCCAGTAATCCTGGTCCTTAGTTTGCATGTCTGCAGCAAATTGTTTGCGAGCTTCCTTGTGCATCATCTTTAGAAGTGGCTTCCTTCTAGGACGACAACCATGCAGCGTACGGTCTGAGCACTGACAGGCTGACCTCCCATTCCTTCAATCTCTGCAGCGATGCTGGACACACTCATCCGTCTGTTTTCCAAAGCCAATCTTTGGATCTGACGCTGAGAACGTGCACTCAGCTTCTTTGGCCGACCATGGCGAGGCCTGTTCTGAGAACCTGTCCTCTTATGGTGCTGGATGGTCTTGGCCACTGTGCTGCAGCACAGTTGCAGAGTGTTGGCTATCTTCTTATAGCCTAGGCCATCTTTATGTAAAGAATCAATTCGTTTTTTCAGGTCTTCTGAGAGTTGTTTGCCACGTTGAACTTTCAGTGGCCGGGTTGAGAGAGTGGAAGAGCTTTTAAACTAAATTTAACTCACCTGCTATCTGGTGACACCTGAGACAGTTTAACACTAATGAGTCACATGACAAAGGGGAAGGAAAATTATTAATTGTGCTCAATTTGTACATTTTCACTTAGGGGTGTACTCGCTTTTGTTGCCAGGGGTTCAGCTATTATTGGCTGTAATTTTAGTTATTTTGAGGGGACAATAAATTTACACTGCTACACAAACTTTACACTGACTACTTTTCATTGTGTCAAAGAGTCATTTATGCAGTGTTGTCCTATGAAAAGATGTAACTAAATATTTGCAGAGATGTGAGGGGTGTACTCACTTTTGTGACATACTGTATATCAAAATATACAAAATCTTAAGGATAGGGAAAACATTACAAGTATTCACATTTCACACTGGTGGATCGTAACCAGGTTGTAAGTACTTCTTTAAAAAGTCAACAGAAGAAACAAGAGCACGAGACAAAAAATAGACAGTAGGCAATTCATTGAAGACTGAATTTAAACTCAAACAGGCTGATCATCAGTTGGTCACAAGTTTAAGACCATGGCCTTTAAAATCTGTACTTCATTGTCCTGAGGTTTTAATTCATGATCTCCTGATGGCAAGAGCAAAAAGGCTTTCTGAGGATTGCTGAGCTGCACAAGTGAGGACTGTAATGCCCCATTGCTGCCGAGGTTGGACAGTAATTTAAATTTCTTAAAAGAGTTGTGGTACAAAAAAAATCAAGTGGTAGACCCCAAAAAATTTCACCGGCACTGAGCCAGAGGATCCAACGGGCTGCCTGTGAAGACACGGGCCGATCCTCGACCCAAATTAAGGCCCTTAATGATGCTGACTGCAGCCCAACAACCATAAGACAGCATTTGCGAGAGAAAGGCTTAAAGAACAAAAAACGTATTCGCAAACTTGTCTGTTTGGAGTTTACAAAGGAGTACCAAACATGGGACATTGAAAATTGGAAGAAAGATTTATTCTTAATAAAAAAATAATCTGGATGGTCCTGATGGCTTACTGGCATGACAAGGAGATCCCTGTGCAGATGTTTTCCACGCAGCACAGGGGAGGAGGTTCCATCATTATCTGGGGTGCTTTTTCCTTCAAAGGGTATGTTGCAGCAGGCACCCATCTTGACTGAGGGTCCTGTGTGGTAATGACTGGGTCTTTCAACAGGACAATGCTGCAGTTCACAACGCACGCCTGTTGATGACTTCTTCCAGGGATTTCTGGAAGAATTCAATTCTGAATGCAATTCTGGACCATCCTGTGTCTTCCCCTGATCTAAATCCCCTTGATAATGTTCGGGGATGGATGGCAAGGGAAGTTTACAAAAATGGACGTCAGTTCCAGACTGTGGATGCCTTTCGTGAAGCCAACATTCCCACCAGCCTCCTGGAAACAGTTGCATCAAGCCTGCCTAATTGAGTGTTTGAAGTGATCAACAAAAAACTGTCTCTCCTCACTACTGAGTCCTTTTTTGACACTTTTAGTTTTATTCTGGGTATTTTTGGGTTATCGTCTTAAACTTTTGATAAGCTGATGAACAGCCTGTTTGAGTTTAAATGCAATTTTCAATAAATTGCCAATCAATTTTTGCTCCTTTTTCTTCTTTTGACATTTTGAAGCAGTTTTACAACCTGGTTAGGATCCACCAGTACAAAATGCGAGTACATGGAATGTTTCCCACAGTCCTAAGATTTTGTTCAGGAGTGTATATGGTGTAGTACAGCTGTAATGTTTTAAAGTTGCGTAGTGGAATAAGCGAGTTGCTCTGTCCGCTGTGCTTCGATAAACTTTTCTGACCATCGAAGGACAGAGTTTCAACCTTCCATCTACAACTCTGTGAGCTGATTTATATTTCTTTGAGCAATGGCAACCATGTCAGGATGTCATGCAAGGAAACTTGCATGGAATGTAGTTTTCATATGTACACAATTCTAGCATGTCCAACTGGGATGGTGTGTGACGAATGTCACAAGAAATTCCAATAAATAAATAAGCTTTTATCATGTCAATTCTCACTGAAAACATTTACAAATTGGATTAATTTGCCTGTATTCATCAGGATTAAGCAGCCATGTATAAGAAAGTGTAATTCTTATTACACATTCAAGCAGTTGAGAGGCTGCTTTTTTCCGAGCTCCGGCAGACTGACCAATTTTCCAGCTTAATCCAGATTGACGTTCTAACTTTTTGTCTTCATACGAAGAGGGAACATATTACAGATAAGTATTTATAATATATTCACTCGAAACTCCTGTTATATCGCTAAGTTTTAATAGTTTTGCCACGCACCCGCGTCTAGCCAGTGTTCTCCCATTAGCATCGCTAGCCCGTTATTGACACCATGTCGGTTGTGTATCTGCCTCTGAGTACAGGTGAGGACACACTGGAGCTTCACTCTGCGGATTTGGAGATGGAGGCCTTGGAGAAGCAGATCCGCAACCTACAGGTGAAGCTGGCCCAGCTACGACAGCGGAAAGCCGCGCTGGAATCGTCACGGACCGACGCTCACCTGTCCCAGGTAAATTGTCGGCATGACACACATCCTTCCACAACCTCTACTCAGCGTGCTTTTCTGCCCAGGTCCAATGCACCACGGACACAGCCTGCCCAGGTTTCCTTCACCCCGGCGCCGGGATACCACGAAGCCTGGATACAGAAGCAGCGGAAGGCGCGCGCCAGGCCCCGGGCAAGGACCTCTCCCCCTCCGCCCGTCTTCGAGATCCCGACCCGAAACCGCTTCGCTCCTCTACGCGAGACGGTACACGACGCGCTGGTCATCGGAGACTCCATCATCCGGCACGTCCGTGCTACCACGGCTATAGGTAAGGTGCGCACTCGCTGTTTACCTGGTGCTCGTGTTCTTGATGTTGATGCACAGGTGCCTGCAGCCCTGAGGGAGAACTTTGGAGCTGTGGTCCTTCATGCTGGCACGAACGACACCAGGCTGAGGCAGACGGAGATCCTGAAGAAGGATTTCAGGAGCCTGGTTGAGAAGGTCCGCAGCACATCACCCACGACAAGGATCATCGTATCCGGACCGCTTCCCACATTCCAGCGAGGAATCGAGAGGTTCAGTAGATTGTTTGCTTTTAATGAATGGTTACAATCTTGGTGTCAACAACAGCGATTACCCTTTGTTGATAATTGGAATGTTTTCTGGGAGCGTCCTAGGCTCTACATGGACTGCACCCTAGCAGAGCTGGAGCAGCAGTCCTCTCAGACAACATCTCCAGGACACTATGAACCATCTGACTGGCGATAAGTCGTGTCTTAGATTCCAAACATAATAGCCACATTGCAACTCACCATACTGATAGATGCGCGCACATAGTTTGTCCTATAGAAACTGTGTCCGTTCCCCGAATAGTGAGAAAAAAGAATCAATTCGTTAAAATCGCTCGAAATAAATCAAATAACAATAAAACCAGAAAAAAGCCAAATAAGTAATCAAAATATACCTCTAAAGTTTGGGCTTCTCAACATCAGATCCCTCGTGCCTAAAGCACTGATTGTTAATGAAATTATCTCAGATTGCTGTCTTGACGCACTCTGTCTTATTGAAACCTGGCTCAGACCAAATGAACATATTGGTAAATGAGTCTACTCCGTCAGGATATTTCTATAAGCACGAACCCCGTCAAACTGGTCGTGGTGGTGGTGTCGCAACTATCTACAGTGATGTTCTCACTGTTACTCAGAAAACAAGGCCCAAGTTCAACTCGTTTGAAGTGCTTATCATTAATGTTGCACTTAGCGAAATACATAATAAACATTGCTACATTTTGTTCTGGCCACCGTGTACAGACCCCCGGGGCCATATGTCGATTTTCTTAAAGTGTTTGGACATCTGCTATCAGACCAATTGGCTAATTCTATTGACCTATCAGCTAAGTGCTGATAGTAGGAGACTCTAACATTCATGTAGACGATGCTAACAACGCTTCAGCACTCGCATTTATAGATTTGCTAAATTCCTTTGGGGTTAAACAAAATATAAATAGACCAACTCACCGCTTTAATCATACGCTAGATTTAATTATATCCCATGGTATAGATGTCTCTAATATCTATACCATGATATCATCACTTCTACCTCAAAGTGATGATATCACAGATCCTCATCTCTTAGTATATACTCTACCTGTAGAACAGCGTAGCTGTAAGACAGAGATATTACTTATTGGCCCAAAAACCAGTACACACCAGCTCTCACAATTCAGCCTGCGTTTAGAAGGATGTACTGTTACCATCAGCTCGACAGTGAAAGACCTGGGCGTAATATTAGACAGTAACTTATCCTTTGAAAATCATATCTCCAACATCACAAAAACAGCCTTTTTCCACCTTAGAAATATTGCCAAGCTTAGGAACATTTTATCTGTATCTGATGCAGAAAAGCTGGTTCATGCATTCATGACCTCCAGACTGGACTACTGTAATGCATTACTGGGTGGCTGTCCTGCTTCCTCAATTAACAAGCTACAGTCAGTCCAAAATGCAGCCGCCAGGGTTCTCACTAGATCCAAAAAATATGATCATATAACCCCAATATTATCATCCCTGCACTGGCTACCTGTTCAGTTTAGAATTAATTACAAAATAGCATTACTTACATACAAGGCTCTAAACGGTCTAGCTACCACATACCTAACCAGTCTTCTGATACATTACAATCCACCACGCTCCTTAAGATCAGAAAACTCCGGACTTCTGGTAGTTCCCAGAATATCAAAATCTACAAAAGGAGGTAGGGCATTTTCATATTTAGCTCCAAAACTTTGGAATAGCCTTCCTGACAGTGTTCGGGGCTCAGACACAGTTTCCCAATTTAAAAGTAGACTCAAGACGCATCTCTTTAATCTGGCATACACATAATTAATTTCTTTACCTCATACTCCAGTACATCTATCAAGAATGGCAACCACTCTAATTCTTTTCACCTGCTCTTTATTTTTCCGCCCATCCCGAGGCATCTGGAGATTGTGCCAGCTTCAGTAGACAGAGGCCAACCCTGCAAGGTTCCTGAGGCATCCAGAGAAGGACCAGCTCCAGCTGAATTCTTCTTCATGTTGGTTTGGAGCTACACATGCTGCTCCTGAGCTCCCAGTGATCCAGACCCCCATCTGCCCTCTGCACCTGCTGATTCATCCCTGTGCTGAACTGGACTTTGTGTTAATTTAAATAACTTCTGTTATATCGAACTTTCAGCTGCATAACACACATGATGTTATACAATTTTTGTTATCTGTTATCACCGAGATGAGGATGGGTTCCCTGTTGAGTCTGGTTCCTCTCAAGGTTTCTTCCTATTGCCATCTCAGGGAGTTTTTCCTTGCCACTGTCGCCGTCACCCTTGGCTTGCTCATCAGGGACAATCTCATTATCTAGACACATTTTTCTTACACATATATACACTTCCATAAATTTTCTTTTCATTTTCTTTTCATTTCTGTAAAGCTGCTTTGAGACAATGACCATTCTTAAAAGCGCTATAGAAATAAAATTGAATTGAATTGTAATTAATCTGTTAAAATAATTTAATCACTCATGACCAAGCTCATGATCTTTACAAGAGTGTTTTATCATAAAGGAGACAGTTTCTTAAAGACAGCAACCTGAGAAACTAATTGGGTTACTTTGTCCAAACTGAGATTCTTGGAAATCTTTTGCAGTTTGTGTCACAAGCTCCTATCTATTACAGTTTGACAAAGTAATATGTTTTTTTTTCAAGTTGCTGTCTTTAATAAACTATCTCCTTTATGATAAAAAAAAATCGTGAGCATCATGAACTACTGTACTTTGAGTCAGTTTGTTCACATATTTAATTATTTTAACAGATTAATTACCAGCACTACAATCATGATTTTAATATATACTGTGGTGAGGTTTTAAATAGGCTTTAGCTGTCTTTTATTTTGGCCAATTTAATCTATTCTTGCAAACTATTTTACCCCCACTAAAGAACCAGAGCATGCTGATCATTTGGATTGTTAACCCAGCTGCTGTGGTTCTTTAATGGGGATGCTACAGTTTTCAAGAACAGATTAAATCATTATATGTAAAAGAAATTGACCCAGTAGCGCGTGACAAGAGTATTTTACAGGATATCATAAATAATACAATTTCTAAAAGACAGTAACCTGAGAAACTAACAAACAGTTTTGTCCAAAATGAGATTCTTGGAAAGCATTTGCAGTTTTATCTATTACATTTATAATGGAGTACACATCTGATTGGAGAGGTTGTACCTAACCTATAATAATTACTGATATATTATTCTGAAATCTTTGATTAAAAAGATAAACATAGGCAAATATTTCCAGGGATACACCTCTCCAGAAAAATCAGTGGGAGCCTAAAAACAAACATACAGCACCGCAGATGCACACACACAGAAAGTGACTGTGTGCAACATTTTCTCACTCAAACAGATTACATGTCACACTGCCACCAGAAGGGGGCAGCAACTTCAAAAGTTAAGGAGCAGATTTTTTTAACATACAAAAAAATGAGTAATCCCCCTTTTTTTTCTCACGGGAACAGGGGACATCTTTGTCATGTTTGGTGACAAACATTAGAAAGTTCTTAAAACAATAGCTTCTGGGGAGTCAGAACAACTTTACTTTTGACATTAAATGACACAGCTGCTTTTAATTGCTTTGTCCAGCAGACCACAGTGAATTTTAAATCTGGATGAACTGTCGCTACAGTCTATGACATTACTTGGAATTTTAATTTCATAGTTATAGTAGCTATTTATTAGCATTTCCATTAGCTTTATCAAAAAACTTTTTTTTTCCAGGTTGTGGTTATTACTTTCCTGTTGTGAGAAGCTAAACTATTTAGAAAAATGCCTTTAGAAAGCAGTGTGGTGATTGTTATTGCTCTCACCTCAACTAATAATTTTAACTAATTTGCTATTTTAATTCCTAAAAAAATCTAAATAAGTAAGCCAACATTATATGAAGCCGATTACCTATTAGGATTGATTTTATGTGAGGGATTAGTTATTTATAATAAAACCATGCCCATTTGTATGTATCTTTAATATCTAGGGTTTCCTGTATAAATATACCCATTTCTCATACTCTGCATTTCCTCAAGGTCGACAGGCCCGGAAAGATCTCACTAATGCACATTGATGCTATGTAATAAATGATGATTTCTGTTGTTTGAAACACTGACAGAAAATGTGTGTATGTTCTCATTATGAATTGCTCATTTTCTGCTGCTTGCCGTTTTGACTTTGTGCCCCCTGTTTCAGTTGCATTTTACTATTTTGCACAATCCCTACTTATCTTTCTTCCTGACTGTGTATTATTCACTTCTATATATCCCTGTTTTACACGCATACTTGTATTTATTTATTGCATTAAATCGTATTATTAAACAGGTGCATGCTTTACTCATGAGATTAATTTTATTGAAGCAGATTTATTCTCATATATTAGGCAAATTGTTACTATTTTTTTCCATGTTGAACATCAAGCTTATTCTCATTTCTAATAATTAACAGTTCTAATAATTAACCTTATTAATAGTAATAATGATCAAAATCTCTTACAGAAATTCTAAGGAAATTCACTCGGATGTCTATCACTCTTGTGTCTGTCACACACTTACCTCAGTGTGTATCCAGTGTGCAGGTGGGTGCTGTGTGTATTTCACTGCAAGCTCTATGACTCGTTCTCTACAGAGAAGGCCGGGGCTGGAGCACACAGAAAACCCACCCACTTTCTCCACACCAGGGATGAAAAAGTCCACCCTAAAAACAAGTCAATTTACATAAATAATAGGAATAGGATATTTTTACTTCATACAATTCGACATACAGTATATATGGTGATAATACAATAATACAAATTATCACATAATATGTGATGATAAGTTCGAAGACAACAATGTATGACTACATATCCTGTCAAGCACATTCTGCAATTAAGACAGGTTTGACAGAATATTTAAGTAAGACCAATCTATGCAGAAAAGTGCAATAAAGGTCGTCCCCTACTTACGAATGAGTTCTGTTCTAGGAGCACGATCGTAAGTCGGATTTGTTTATAAGTCGGACAACATGATTCTTATACTCCTTTGACACAAATATACAATAGAAAACATAACAATCCGCTTGACTAAATCCGTCCCCTTTCCCAACACTGCAATCATGTGGCCAAAAACCATAATATTGCCTAAGAATCTCACAGTGAAATGTAACAGTGTTGTCTCTGCACCTTTAAATCAGGAGTGGAATTCCCGACGTCGTTTTGTCTCAGAGCGAATTTCCACATAAGAAATAATGGAAACTCCAATGACTCGTTCCACAACCCAAATATATTCATATAAAAATGATTAATAGAAAATCTAAAGTAAAAAAAAATAAATAAGTACAATTAACCATCACATTACCTTTGAGAAAAGGAGGAGAAGGGGGGTGATTGTGTAGAATGACTTTCTCACACACACACACACACACACACACATACTCAAACACATACTCAAACGCATACTCAAACGCATACGCATACGCATACGCATACGCATACGCATACACATACGCATACACATACGCATACACATACGCATACACATACGCGGACAAAATTGTTGGTACCCTTCGGTCAATGAAAGAAAAACTCACAATGGTCACATAAATAACTTTAATCTGACAAAAGTAATAATTTTTAAAAAAATCTATGAATGTTAACCAATGAAAGTCAGACATTGCTTTTCAACCATGCTTCAACAGAATTATTTTAAAAAATGAACTCATGGAACAGGCCTGGACAAAAATGATGGTACCCCTAGAAAATACTGAAAATAATGTGACCAAAGGGACATGTTAATTCAAGGTCCACTAATTAGCATCACAGGTGTCTATAATCTTGTAATCAGTCAGTGGGCCTATATATAGGGCTCCAGGTAGTCACTGTGTTGTTTGGTGACATGGTGTGTACCACACTCAACATGGACCAGAGGAACCAAAGGAAAGAGTTGTCTCAGGAGATTCAAAAGAAAATTATAGACAAGCATGTTAAAGGTAAAGGCTATAAGACCATCTTCAAGCAGCTAGATGTTCCTGTGACTACAGTTGCACATATTATTCAGAAATTTAAGATCCATGGGACTGTAGCCAACCTCTCTGGACGTGGCCGCAGGAGGAAAATTGATGACAAATCAAAGGGACGGATAATCCGAATGGTAACAAAAGAGCCCAGAAAGACTTCTAAAGAGGTCCAAGGTGAACTTCATGCTCGAGGAACATCAGTGTCAGATCGCACCATCCGTCGTTGTTTGAGCCAAAGTGGACTACATGGGAGACGACCAAGGAGGACACCATTGTTGAAAACAAATCATAAAAATATGCCAAACTACATGTTGACAAGCCACAAAGCTTCTGGGAGAATGTCCTATGGACAGATGAGACAACAATGGAACTTTTTGCCAAGGCACATCAGCTCTATGTTCACAGATGGAAAAATGAAGCATATCAAGAAAAGAACACTGTCCCTACTGTGAAACATGGAGGCGGCTCTGTTATGTTCTGGGGCTGCTTTGCTGCATCTGGCACAGGGTGTCTTGAATCTGTGCAGGGTACAATGAAATCTCAAGACTATCAAGGGATTCTAGAGAGAAATGTGCTGGCCAGTGTCAGAAAGCTGGGTCTCAGTCGCAGGTCATGGGTCTTGTAACAGGACAATGACCCAAAACACACAGCTAAAAACACCCAAGAATGGCTAAGAGGAAAACATTGGACTATTCTAAAGTGGCCTTCTATGAGCCCTGACCTCAATCCTATTGAGCATCTTTGGAAGGAGCTGAAACATGCTGTCTGGAAAAGGCACCCTTCAAACCGGAAACAACTGGAGCAGCTTGCTCATGAGGAGTGGGCCAAAATACCTGCAGAGAGGTGCAGAAGTCTCATTGACAGTTACAGGAATGGTTTGATTGCAGTGATTGCCTCAAAAGGTTGTGCAACAAACTATTAAGTTAGGGGTACCATCATTTTTGTCCAGGCATGTTCCATGAGTTCATTTTTTTAAAATAATTCCGTTGAAGCATGGTTGAAAAGCAATGTCTGACTTTCATTGGTTAACATTCATAGAATTCTTATTTATTATTACTTTTGTCAGATTAAAGTTATTTCTGTGACCATTGTGAGTTTTTCTTTCATTGACCGAAGGGTACCAACAATTTTGTCCACGTACACACACGTACACACACGTACACACGTACACACACGTGTACACACACGTGTACACACACGTGTACACACACGTGTACACACACGTGTACACACACGTACACACACGTACACACACGTACACACACGTACACACACGTACACACACGTACACAGATGTTGACTTTACTTAGACTGGAAACTAAGTTAAAATGATTTACTGGAAGTTCAGGTTGCTCTGATAGCGGCCTTCAGCTCTTTCACAATACTCCACAGATTCTCTACGGGGTTTAGATCGGGCGAGTTTGCTGGCCAATCAAGCACAGGGATAATTAAACTGGTCCTTAAAACAGGTATTAGGACTTTTGGCAGTGTGGGTAAGTCCTGCTGGAAAAGGAAATCAGCATCTCCATAACCCAAATCACCCAACTCCCCAAACTTTACACTGGACCTCAAGCAACTTGAATTCTGTGCTTCTCCTCTCTTCCTCCAGACTCTAGAACCTTGATTTCCAAATGAAATGCAAAATTTACTTTCATCTGAAAAGAGAACTTTGCTCACTGAGCAACAGTCCAGTCCTTAGTATGTATATACACATTTCATATATTGAAGGATCCAAATCCAGCCTCGGAAAAAATTCTGTATGTATATCTGTCCAGACAGTTCTTCACAGCATCTCGTAAACCTGCATAGACAATTTTATGAAACTTTGGCAGTACATAACCTGAAGTTAAACCTGCGCCATTAGTGATGTTAAAAGGCACTGTACTTTTATTTATCTATATATTTACTTACAGTGCGTTACAAAAGAATCACTCCTCTTTAAAATAATCACATTTTGTTGCTTTGCAGCCTGAAACAAGGGCAGACACATTTTTTTTGTTTTATCCATCAAATTTAGCACTGAGCAATTTAGTTTGAGCAGTTCTGCAAAGAAGAGTGGGCAAATCTTGCAAAGCTTTGTGTGCCATTGAAAAGGTGATTAGCTTTACCTGATGAGTTTACAAGTCATTTTAGGAGGAGGTGATCCTTTTGATTCTGTTGTTTTCCCCCCTAATTTTTTCTGACATGATGGTGTTATATATTTCACATGGATGCTAAAAGTTGCACTGAGTAAATACAACTGGATAAAACACAAAACTGTGTCTGTCTTCATTTCAAGCTGCAAAGCAACAAAATTTTATTATTTTGTAATAATTAAGTGGGGTGGTTCTTTTCTATCCAGTGTAATTCTGTTCTTCATTCATTCATAACTGGGTGTTTGATTGTAACACAATAACTATTTAAAATTCTGTTTCACATTTGATTTGGTTTGAAATTAGATTTGGGTTAAGAGTTGACCAATAGATTTTTAAAAACTGTAAGGATTGTGCTAGACTTTTAACTTCATGAAAAAGAATGTGGTTAGAAAAAGAAATCATGAACGCCGATCACTTAAACCCTTAGTAAAGACACACTGATGGTCAAAACTGACAGTAGAACTCTGAGCTACAATTAATAGTGAAAGTAAAATAATTTTTATATGCATACAACTCACAGGAATAGGACTAAATAACTGAGTGTCAATGAGCAACTGTGTGTGTTAGTGAGACTAATCAGTAAAAAAAAAGGCTTTAATGTGTTAGGGAGCATAAAGATTTATACAATGGAAAAAGGTTATAATGAGTCCCGATTGACCCTATTCCATAGTCAGAAGGGTAACAAGAGAAGCACATGAAGTGATGCACACATCATATAGTGTACAATCCTCTGGAGGCAGTGTTATGATCTGGGGTTTCTTCAGTTGCTTAGGTCTAGGCTCAGCAACATTATGTGGCAATACAATAAAGTCAGCTGACCACCTGAATGTATTGAATGACCAGATTATAACGTCTATGGATCTTTTTTGGCGGCACAGTGGTGTAGTGGTTAGCACTGTCGCCTTGCACCGCCAGGGTCCGGGTACGATCCCCGGCCAGGCTTGATTCTCGTCTCTGTGTGCATGGAGTTTGCATGTTCTCCCCGTGCTTGGTGGGTTTCCTCCGGGTACTTCGGTTTCCTCCCACAGTCCAAAGACATGTAGGTTAGGCTAATTGGCGTTCCCAAATTGCCCGTAGTGTGTGAATGAGTGAGAATATGTGTGTGTGTCTGTGCCCTGCAATGGATTGGCACCCTGTCTAGGGTGTACCCTGCCATGTGCCCTAAGTCTCCTGGGATAGGCTCCAGGCCCCCCGTGACCCTGAATACAGGATTAAGCAGTATAGATGATGAGTGAGTGAGAGGATCTTTTTTCATCATCTTCCATGATGACACAGAGCATATTCCAGGATCTAAATTGTGAGAGAGTGGTTTTGGGAGCATGGGAATCATTTTTACTCACAAATTCGCCACCACACTGTGCACTCACCATCTGTGTCTTGTATGAGGACAAGCAGCACAGTGAGATTTTAAGCACTGTGTATTAATACTAGTCACTCTACTGGACACATCTTATTGTTTCATCTTCCAACAAATATACAGTAGTTTGTGTTAACTGTCCTCAGGCCCCTCCTTGGTGGTCGGTTTCTGATAACAGGCAGACTTTTTTCAGACATTTAAATCAAGTTAAAACATGAATCGAACTTCATCTGTACTTATTTTCTCATTTTCTTTTCTTATGTAGTTATAAAAGAGCAGTAGTCTAAGATAGTATAATTTTATATTTTAGTCCTACAGCACAAGAGGATAGTTTTCTTTTGAAAGCACATCATGCATATTCAGGTGATATGTGTCATCTATTCAGTTTAGGTCTGATTGGTTGGTGGGGGAACATGCCTGAAAACATCATGTTAAACATTAAGTTATTTCTTCTGCTGGATTAATCAAACCCAGGTTAATATATAAAAAAAAGAATAAAATTCAAAATAGATCTCAGATGTATACAAATGTTGCTCTTATCATAGTCACTACTTTATCATCTATAAATCTTATTGTGCACTTCAACACCTTTTTAAAAGCAAATTTCTGTTTATAAGATTGTGAAACAGAAAAACATATAGTAAACTTAAATAACTTAATTAAAGATAAACCATTCATTAATCCTTCAGTGGGAAAGTGGGACTTGATCGTGTTTCCTTTTTCCCCCAGCACATTTTACACTGAAATTACCCGTTATCTTCTTTTTACTCCCGCAGTCAACCATGGAACCGTCTTTCGGTTATCTTTCTCGCTGTCTCAGTATCAGTGACAACTCATGTGGTCCTTTAAATACTGGACTCTAGTGGACAGGCACCTTTCATGAAAGTAAAAAAGACCCCCCTACCCCCAGCATTGGTGCACAAGGCCTTGACATGCATACAAGTGTATAAACACACACAGAAGCCGCCCTGTGATCTGGGCTATTAAGTATTAACATTACATATTTCCTTACCATTGGCCAGCACAGAAAGTAAATTCAGGATTTGGGACCTCCAGCTGCAGTCTCTTGACTGTGTCTGACTCATCTGTAATGGCACAAACTCTTGCTGAGAACATGGCCTGCATGCGCGCACACACACACACACACACACACACATGCATACATACATACAAGAAGGTCTAATAAAATTACAAAACATATTCAGCATCCAAACATGACAGAATTAAGAGATTAAAAGCAATATTTTACTGTTTACTGATAAAAACAATCAGCAATTCAGTTTGCACCAGAACAATGACCGGATTCATAAACGCTAAAGCAATCAGCAATACAGAAACAAACAGCTCCAAACCTCGTCTGTAAAACTCTACACCAGGGGTCCTGAATTAAAATCTAAGAATCCAGGTCAATACAATTTTCTTCGAACCTTGGTCTGAATTTCATGTTTGTGTCCGGATTCAGATTTCTACACATCAAGTTAATGTAAGTCTATAAAAATAAGGAATTCCCAAAAATTTCCCTATCATTTCAATAATATATTGTTGTTGTCAATTTTCAGTAACTCTGTTAAACATTTGGACAGATCGAACTTTGATGGTTGTGTATATTTACTTTTATTTATATGGAATAGAAACAACAATCTGTAATCAATCTTTAGTGATTCTTCAGTGGCACACAACTGGGCTGTAAATCAGTGCGAAAGGACTCTGTAAAACCCCGCTCTCAGTTTGGGTATTTTACACGCCTGCGCCAGACTACTGCTGCTCTCTCTCTCTCTCTCTCTCTCTCTCTCTCTCTATATATATATATATATATATATATATATATATATATACACACACACACACACACACACACACACACAGTGGAACCTTGGATTACGAGCATAATTCGTTCCGGAAGTGTGCTCGTATTCCAAAACACTCTTAAACCAAATCATCATTTCCCATAAGAAATAATGAAAACTCAAAGTATTCGTTCCACAGCCCCCAAAAATAAATACATAAAAAAAATTTAAAAAATACAATCTATAAAATGAAAATAAAACAAATTCATCTGCACTTTACCTTTAAAAAAAGTACAAATAAATCCTGACAGATAAGTGTTTCCATTGGTGCGTGCACGCGCCATGTGTGTGTGTGTGTGTGTGTGTGGCATTAGCCCCTTCCCTCGCCTCGTTTTACACAGTAACATTCCTCCTCCCTCTCCCCACCTCGCTTTTTCACAACAGTTTCACAACAAACACACGCACGCACGCACACACACACACAACGGAAACACCGTTTTAACAGGAAAAAAAGAAATCTCTCTGAGACTGACATGAGCGTATATTAACAGACACACTTTTTAAGTTTTACAACAAGCGCATAAACACAGAGGAAACACCGGTTTAACGGAAAAAAGGCGAGAGAGTGACGCTCGGTGTCAAAATAAGAGTCGCTTGTGTGAAGCATGATACTCGGCGCTCGTAAACTAATACTTGCTCGGTTTCCGAATAAAAAATTATTTAAAATCTTTGCTCAGTTTGCGGAACACTCGTAAACCACGTTACTCGCAATCCGAGGTTCCACTGTATGTATTTTTTTTCCCCCTAGATCGCCTGGTGTTTTAAAAGGAAAATCAAGTAGGGATCTTGATACTTATCGTCATTTTAAAAGAATCGACATTGGATTGTACCGTGATAGCGTCGTGATTCCCCTTCTTTATATGCAGTGTTCAGGCGTGTGAGAACTCACTGACCTTTTGTCTGTAACCTCTGGCTGTCCTTACAAGGTGGTCAGCTGGTCGTGATGAAATATTTCTGGGCAAAAGAGAACAGACAGCACAGTGGGGCCACTGTGAACATCTCTGCAATTAATACATGATGATCAAATCTTCCTGCATACACACAGGACTAACCTGGATGAACAGAACAGGCTGGTTGTGGTGTGTAGTGACCGAGTAACTCCAGCAAAACACCGAGCAGTAAATAAAACACACCGCAGGCTCATCGCGCTGGGGACTTACTGTAAAACTGCAATATAAGCGACAGTAATGGATACCGGAGAGTGTGTGCTGCTGGCTGGTCTAATTTTACGTACTGCTGTTAAAACAACAACGACTAAAAGTAGCTAAAAACACCTGAACTGTTAAACACAGTTATCTAACGTCTGTCATCCTCACACAAAACGTAGACGTGAACCGGAAGTAGTTATCGGTAACCAGCACTTAGGACCATGTTTCATATAATCAGTTCTGCAAAAGACTTGCACAGACTCAGACACCTCCTTCAGGGACTTGTCTAAAACAAGCGAAGCTATTGTTTCTTTTGCATGTGTATATTAATATTTCCCTCCTGTACGAACCGATTCAGTATTTAACCTTTGAACCAAAAAATACGGAAATGAGAGGGTTGTATGGAGACGTGCGCATATTCGCGGCCGTAACGTCAGTCCTGACCGAGAGGTAAACTCCGCCTCTGAGTCAAGAAGCCAAAACCTGCAGTTCCTCGAGTGACCACAGTGAGTCGCTTCCCGTAGAGCCCCATGTTGGTGGTTGAAATGATATCTAGTATATAAATAAAAGAAAAGGTTTTGTCTGTACATCAGAACTTGCTATTTCAATCTTATAGTTTCATACACTGGAGAACCAGAAACCAGTCTCAGGAAAAGTCTTTATGTCTGTCCAGCCAGATTTTGTCGGACATAATTTAATTAAACTTTGGCTGTCTTTAGGTATTTGCCTGAAGATAAACCTGTGCGAAAATTCTGAATCAAAATGTTGAGGATAAGTAAAACTATGAGCAAATATGTGGTTAGAAAAGCGTACTGTACATCTGTCAAACTGTGGCCGCGTTAAATATCTGCCTGAAGTTTAATCTTCACCATAAGTAAAATGTAGAGTAAAAGCGATGTTACGTGTTTATTTACTTATCTACTTTAAAATAAGCAACTAATGCGCTACTTGCTGAATGTAAACAAACACCTGAACCAATAGATATTAATTTGAAAAGCTAAACTGAATATTTTCAATGCTGAAATAACAGCGCTGAAGTGGTATTTAATGAGTGAATTTTAATGCGCTGAAACTTCATCCTCATCCAATCTACTTTTTCATCTGTGATTCACTCTCCGATTACTGAACAGGTAGTGTATTTGACTGACGATGAAAGAAGTACAACTTCGTGTAATCAGTGCTGTCCAAGTGAGACTGCCCATGGGCTTCCATATCATTAAGGGTATCCTTGAGGTACCATCCGCATCAATCTTGTCAGTCTTTAGGCCATCTTTAGAAGCAGATTGGTTCTTTTGCCTTTGAGTAAATTAATTAATAATAATAATTATTTAATTATTTGTTACGTCTATTTTACAGCACAATGAAATAATTTTTTCGCATAACCCAATTATAAAGCTGGATTCAGAGCGCAGGAGTTAAGGGCTCAATGGCTCAACAGTGGCAACTTGGTGGACTCCTGACCTTCTGATCAGTAACCCAGTAACCCTCAGCCTTGACCATTTAAGCCACCATTGCTCTAAAAAAAAAAAAAAAAAAAAAAAGGTAGAGCAGAGTGTGAGGTGGGAGGTAACATTAGGTAAAATCATTAGGTATGCTTTTGTCTTGTAGCGGCTGAAGAGGAAGTAGATTCTGCAAGCAGGGACTCAGGCAAGGATCAGCTATAACAGTTTAACTAAAAGACAGAGCCAGAAGGGATTAAAGGTTGGAGAGCATCCAGACATCCCAGTTTACCAGAAGTCTCCAGATATGTGCCTTTACCTAAAAGAAAGCGAAAGCTATTAACAAAAGGTCTGACTAAACTTGATTTTAAACCTAGACTTAAATATTGAGGCAAGTTTCTGAATCCTGAACAATAATTTAAAGGCTTTGTAAGAAAAAGCTCTACACATGCTATTGCATTCATTACTCGAGCATGCACCATTAAAAAAAATTATTTTTAGTTGTAGTAAGGACCCTGTCTGCTGCATTCTGGACTAACTGGAGGTTGTGCAAGCATTAACTAATCTTTCTGCATCATGTAGTGATCTAAAGCTACTAGAGATATCCTAATACTCACAGTGTGTGTGTGTAATGGAAACCTAGATGATTCGCTCCACAACCCAAATATATTTATAAAAAATTATTAATACAAAATATAAGGTAAACTTTTTTTTTTACCTGCACTTTACCTTTGAAAATAATTATCGCTTTAAGGGAGATGACATAAAGAGCTCTTTTCTTGTATTGTTTGACCTTTAGTGCAGTTTTGGGGTCCATTGATCATACAATTCTCCTTGATAGATTAAACATTGTAGTAGTTAAGTTGTAGTAGGTAAGGGTGAAGCCCTCCTTCTGGTTGAGGACTTATTTGACTGATCGTTATCAGTTTGCAGATGTAAATGATAACTATTCTGCATGTACTATTCTTCCTCTGGACAATATAATTTGTAAGCATAGTATTAGTTTCTTCCACTGTCATGCTGATGGCTCACAGTTATATTTGTCACCAAAACCAAATGAGAGATACCAGCTTAATGAAGCTAAGGAATGCGTGAAAGGCATAAGACAGTAGATGCTATTTACATCCTTCTGTCTGAGAAGACAGGAGCACTGGTTCTAGGACCACATGTAGTTAGAAGTCAGCTTTTTGATGACTCAGTACCACTGGATAGCCTTTCTGTTTCATCATGTGCAGCAGTAAATTCCAGTCTTTTCTTTGAAACTCATGTAAATAACACCAGGATAACTGTATTATTGCCAAGATAAGAATGCAGAAAATTTTGTACCTTTGTCACCTCTAGGATGTTCTACTAGGTGCATAAACAAGGAAGATATGAGCACCTCACCCCTATCTTATCCACACAGAATGGCCCTGTATTGTTTTCCTAGGATGTGAGTGTGTTGACTGGGGATGGTTCCACTTGACCACAAAGATGGTCTTAGGACTCTGGACTGGAACTGGAATTCACACAAACAGTTTCATACCCGAGTCTCTAACAATGGAAATGAACTTCATCTTAGCTAAACCCTTTCCCATTATACAGAACTTCCAGCCTGTTAACATAGTATACTGCAGATCAATTTCTGCTATATCACCCAAATAAGAATTTGTTTCCTGTTGAGTCTGGTTCCTGTCTGGTTTCCTCTAAGGGAGTTTTTTAAGCCATCATTGCCATCGGCTTGCTCATAAGGGACAACCTGATCATTATGATTTACAGACATCCTCCCACTTTTCAAACTTTCCTTTTTTTTTTTTATCTGTAAAGCTGCTTCGTGGCAATGACCATTGTTTTAAAGTTATGTTTTGAAACAATAATTGGTTTTGTACTTAATAATGCAGACATTATAAGCATGTGATGATATGCAAATGCAAAACCCCCACCCAAACAATACAAATGAGCTGAAGCCTGCTTTTAAAGCAAACAGGTCTTCAATAATGCCACAGCAGGACCACAGGCTGATTGTCCCCATGCCATGCTGCATTGTTACAGTAATTCGTGCTAAAGGAGCCCTGACCAAGAACTATTGATAAGATACTTTTTCTTCTTTTAGGGTGGAGAGATACTGCATGCCTACCTGTAAACACTAAGAGCCATTCTGTGGTTAAGGAAGCTTGCCTTGAGTGCACTTTGCAATATTACAAATTAATGAGTTGTAGTAACGCATTAGTTTAATTCCATTTACAGGTGCATCTCAATAAATTAGCATATTTTAGCAATATTTATTTCAGTAATTCAATTCAATGGGCTACAACTGTCACATTCCTTGTATCATTCCACTGTTGGACTAGAGACAAAGTCAGGGGCGTCTTACCTGGGCTAAGGACAAAAATCACTGGACTGTTGTCAGTGGACCAAAGTCCCCTTTTCAGATGAAAGTAAATTTTGCATTTCATTTGGAAATCAAGAGTGTGGGGAAGAGAGGAGAGGCGCAGAATCCAAGTTGATTGAGGTCCAGTGTAAAGTTTGCACAGTCAGTAGCGGTTTAGGGAGCCCTGTCATCTGCTGGTGTTGGTCCCCTGTTTTGGACAGGTCCAAGGTCAGCACAAAAAAAAAAAAGCATCCCAGATGCCATATTTGCTTTGAGAATGCTGATTTAGAAGTATATAGAAGATCAGAAAGAGTTGCATTATGTGGTTGTGGATCCAGAGAAAACAGGACATGGTTCCCAGAGAAGCTTATTGTCTTTGAAGAGCTTTCAGCTGTATGTGACAAGTAAAAATTTTGGATGAGGCCTCTCTTCACTTTTTGAGATGGCTCTATATACAGTTGTGGCGAAAAGTAGAGAGCGAAAAAATATGCATTTTTATGTAGTCTGGTGCTGCAGTGTTTTTAGATCTGCTTCTCAGATATTTCTCTGGTATACTGAAGTATAATTACAATAAAAGGCTTTTATTTGACACTGATAAATTTTATGCAGAGAGTCAATATCTGTATTGATGACCTCAATTCACCCTGGAATGTCATCAGGAATCAAGAGAGAGCAAAGACAAAAACAATGCCTTTCCAGCATAATGGGGCATTTTGCCACAAGGGAAAAAAGATGGTTTGGAGAAAAAAAAATTACATTTTGGGTCCATGGCCAGGAAGCGTCTCAGACCTTAATCCCAATGAGAACTTGGTCAATTCTCAAGAGGCGGGTGGACAAACAAACAAATTCTGACGATCTACAAACATTGATTATGCAGGAATCAGTCAGTGTGGCGTAGAAATTGATTGACAGCATGCCAGTGTGAACTGCAGAGGTCCTGGGTGGGGGGGGGGGGAGGGAGAGGATCAACACTGCAAATATTGACACTCTGCATAAACTTAATGTGTCAATAAAAGCCTTTGATCCTTAATTGACACTTATGAAATGCTTGTAATTATACAGTATACCAGAGTAACACCGTTACGCCGCCCCCAACGGTGCCTGAGCGAGCACTTCGAAAAGATGCAGTCGGCTGGCGTCACGTGGTTCGGAGGAAACACGTGATAGTCTTCGGCCCTCCCGGCTGAGTGGTAGTAGTAGCCTTAATGTGGGAGCCCCCTAGTGACGGGGAGGAATTGGACACGACTAAATTAGGGAGAAAATCGGGGGAAAAAAAAAAAAAGATCTAAAAACATTGAAGCAGCAGACTTTTGAAAATGAAGGTCACAGTCTTTACTTTTGACCCGCCAGACAACAAGATCATTTCCTACCATTGTAGAAATTGACACAGGCAGGTATTGCATGCAGATACAGTGCAGAACACAGCAGGTCACTTAAAGTAGACACATAGAGGATTTGTGAAGTTAAGGCTATACCTTAATTAAATAACCTTAAATAGTCCTTGCTTGAGCAAACACTGCAACCCAACTGGTGACCAGAAGCACACATGGACTGTATTGTCTCATATTTCTTTTCAGCACCTTAATGTACCAGCATAGTTTTAAGATCTTTTTGCCCATGCATAGCACTAGATGTAAAATATTTGTTTACAACAGTTCTCAAAGCAGCATCCATAAAGCTTAAGGACTGGGTGAGGCAAGTATATTTTGCTTTGAGACAATGATCATTGTTAAAACCCTATACAAATATTTAATTGAATACCATCAATACATTAGTTATAATCCTTACAGAAAGGGGGGGGGGGGGTAGAATGCAGTTTATAGGCAGCGTTACACCAAGAGTTTCTAGGAGCCAACATGAATTTTATTAATTTTTTTCTCTGAGGCATTTGACAAGTAGAAGTGTATGAGGGCACAAGCACGGTTGAAGGGGGTCGTGGTTCATGCTGAAACTGGACCACTTTCTGTAAATTCCACATCACATTCTCACTGAAACATGACTCACCACACAACATAGGCAAGAAATGGTATATTAGAATAAACGGTAGCATCATTTTTACATAAGTATTGAGGGAAACCCTTGACTCATTTGTAAAGAAAAACAAATTTGAAACAAAAATCTGTACTATTGATCAAATACCAAATGAACAATGTCTTGATATATCTATGCATGAAATAAAGGCCAATACATGGAAGCCACACCACCAAAAAAATAGAAAAAGCAACACATTGAGTTTTTAAGTCAGTAATCAGATCACAATGCAGGCAAACAGAAAAAAAAAAATCACTCATTTGTCAAATATAACCATACGTGATCTTTTTTACATCTTCATTTTTCTGTTAGGGAAAATAACTGAGAATTGACCCTAAATTCTAACAAATAGTAATATGTCTCTAATTTAAATGTGTTCAAGAGGTAGATCAACAATAGTGTAAGGACAAAAACAAAACAACAACAACAAAAAAAAAAAACATATTGTGCCCCTCCTGTGAACGCAAGGCACGACACACTGAGCCAAGCCAGATCAACTGCTCAACTCGTGCATCAGCACATATGTATTTTTACATTTCCCCCCCCCCCCTAACATAGCGAGAGGCACAAGCTCCAACGCCATGCACCTTTGACTCAGCTGAGGTAGAAATCATTACTAGTGTGGAAGCATGAATATGCTATTTTACCACAATCATATTTACATTCGCTTGTAAAAAAAAAAGAAAAAGAAAAAAAACTCCATATTTCTTCTAAAAGGTTTAATTAATTTTCTTTCTTGCATCTCTAATTCTGAAAAAAAAAAGTCCATACATTTCTACATTAATGCTGGCTATAAACACATCAATTAGTATTGTAACATCAAACTAATTTGAAACAGTGTCTCCCCCAACCCTCACCATGCAGTGATGGACACTAAACACAGATGTTTGCAGTGTGGAAAAATCTGGTGTGTTGAAACCCAGCCCACAACTAACGTCAAAAATAAAGGCTGGCAAAAGAAAAATGCACATGTGCCACAGGGGGCTGGGCTGCGGTAATCTGATGAAGGCTCATCAGTGCGTTACAGCAGGACTTCACACGATCCCTGAACGCTGAAGCTAATCCCTGAATGCTAACTTAACGTTTGTGGGACAATGTACCTGGCAAAATGTGACTAGTATAATTGCTAATTTAAATGGCATTGATGCAATATGCATGGTCGGCAACTATAGCGTGTTTTTCTTTGTTGATGTTTCCAGAAGATGGCGGCTCCTCGGCAACACTGAGGTGCTTTACAATATTCCTATCTGCACACAGCAAGCCCTTAAAGCTCACCCACCCACATGAGCAGACATTCTTATGTACAGTTATTATCTGTCTGCATCATCGAGTGGGGCTCAGGGGTCTTGTGTTAACAGCAGACTTATATTTTTCTTAAAAAAATAAAAATGTTCAAGAACTATTAGGTTTTATAAAGTATACAAAATACAACAAAGCAAAAAAAAAAAAAAAAAGGAACATTTCTCATATATCATTTACTTTTTTTTTTCTGAGGTACGCTAGCCTGAGGTAGATCAGTAAAAATGCATATTAACTTGGTTTCCTGGCTAACACGAAACACTTCCTGTAAATTGTTAGTGGCAGTGCTGCTCTGCCACCTTTCATATTTCATCTTGTATCTAGATCATTATTTTCTTTATAAAATGCATCTGAATTTATAAAATGCCATTAGCAATACTGGGCCAAAAAAGTTCTGACCACACCACTTCGGGTCCCATCCCAAACCCAGAGCTTTAAAGGACCCCACCCCTAGCCAGGCTAGAAGCGCAATGCCTTGACTTGCATGAAAAACTCAAAAGCAATAAACAAAAAAGTTAAAGGGGAAAACAAGAGAAACAAAACACATCGTGCAGTTACCACACTACGGTAGTGAAGGGGAGACTAGTTGTCATAGCCGTTTTCTCATGTTTAGAAAAATTGATTCTTTTAGAAATGGCAGGAGGTGGGTGGGGTGCAAGAGTAGGTGGGATGAACTCCAGAGATGGGCACGTCCCATGCCCGGCACGTCCCATGCCCCACTCTCTCCTCCATCACCATGCGCTGAGTGAATCATTTCCTCCGTGGTATTGGAGCCCCAGTAGGTGAGGCTTTTGGCTGTTGCCGCCTCACCTGTGAGAGGATCTCCTGAATCTTTCGTTGAGCCAGCTATGAAATGAGATGCAAAGCGATCAATAACTCTCAAAAAAAAAAATTCTTTTAAAAAGTTCTTTTTAAACCAATTTAAAACAAAAATGCACAACTGAGGGCGGAGTTACCTGGCTTGAATAGAAATGGCCAGTAATCTTCACTACCACTTGGTCATTTTCATCTGGTGTCTGATCACGAGGAACAACGACCTCCGCACTGGTCAGGTTCTGTAATTCATTGACCTATATAGAAGTGCGACAAAAGGGTTTGCTTCATAAACAAACAACAAACCACTTTATCACTGGTGATCACTAAGACTTTACAGAAAGATCAGCCCTCACTACCATCTCATCTCATTCAACTTATTGGATTAAAGTCAGAACTACTCAATTAACACTATTATGCATTCCGTTAACTACGTGTAGTTATGTAATTCAGTGTTTACGGACAAAAGAAGCGTATATAAAGCACTCAAACTGTTTAGATTTATCCATTAAGTAGGTTATTTCAATGTAAGGATTTAATGTGATTTTTAAAGCGTTCCAATTTAGAGTGTAAATATTTTTATATGCACAAAAACATTTTTAAAAGTCAGATTAACAAGTTTATGTAAATTACAATGCTCCTAGATATCGTAAGTAGTAATTCCCCAAATAGAATGATATCATCAACCTCGATGCATTTCATAGACAGTGTGGGAAATGAGATGCCCCATGTTTGTTTTGTTAGCATTAACTTAGCTGAGTAATGTACATTTACACCCTCCACTAACTTTTTTCCCCATCCATATGAATGAATGATCTTGAGATCGACCCTTACTTTTAAACTCAAATGTGAAACACTTTTTAAATAAAGTTTCTTAATAATGCTTAATGGTGGAAGGCATTCTTTGTTTTAATATGACTTTTTTATATGAATTAAATTGAATCCATAAACATGAACAACTACCACTAAATTGGTTCTTTACCGTTTTGCCCCCTTTACCAATAACTCTGCCAGCAGCAAACGATGGCACTTTAATGTGAGCTTCTAGTTTGACCTCTTCCTTTGGCCCAAAAAAATTCTCTTCCTTCAGCTTTCCAAAGATGCGTCCCTGAGCCTGAGTGATAAAGACAGAAAGGTAGAGAGACAAAGCAACATATCAAGTATTTCCATCAAATAGTCTTCCTTATTCCATTTAGAATTTGCACAAGAGTACAACAAAGGTGATTCGTTCAGTCATTACCTATGGGAGGAGACTTTAACTGTAATAAAAATTATCTTCCCAATATCACAATATGCAAAATTATCAACATAAGTTTTTATTACTCCTTAACAGTTCAGTGTTTCCCACAGGAATGGCATCGTTCTCCTGCACAGGTTTTTAAAAAAGGGACAGGAAATACATCTGTGCGGCCCCGCCCATGTATCCTCCATGTGTGGGAAACACTTCAATCAATGAAATGTTTTTTTTTTTAATAAACCGATTAAATTAAAACTGCAAATATACACTTCCAATTTTATTTAATCCCAAATTGTGGTGGTGCACAAACAAAAAATGCTGAAAAAGCACATCACTGTCCAAATACTTATGATTCAACGGTACTTTCAAGTACAAGTCCAGTACCTTGAATTGAGCCTCTGGTGGTCCTGAAATAATGACCATCCTCTGCTTGGCATCCATACCATCAGCAGGAGCAATCTATACAGAGGAATTTACAATCTTATCTTTTTGATTCATACACACTCACATTTCATACAAACTTAAATCTTTTGATTGTGTAAAGCTGCTTTGCAACAATGTCAATTGTTAAAAGCGCTATACAAATAAAATTGAATACAAATAAATTGTAAACTTGGAAAGGACCATAAACCTTCAGCAAATTTAAACACGACACATCAACTGTTAATTTTAGTCCTTTACCTACTTTAATTGAGGCACCAGCGAAACGGCTGAGCTGCTTTATATGCTGGCCCTGCTTCCCAATGATGGCTCCCACCGCCAGCGCAGGGATAAAGAGATGCACTGTCTCAGACTCGGGCTGCTGCTGACAAAGAAAGTGATCATGTCCATAACCAATAAATTAAAAACTTAACTGGCCTTGAAACTGCTTTAATCAATTGTTCCAATTACTACTGGACTTTAATAAGTGATTATGCAATATTTCCGATGAGTGCTTGAAGTCAGGCTGAAGATCTACATTTCAAAGACTTGTCCACTTCAAATCCCCATCATAAACGTGTACAGAGGTAAAATACTTTTATTCAAAAACTTATGAACCTGACTGTGTACAGAATTGTCTGGCATCACTGAGGTCCACACGTCACACTGAAAGATTCAATTTATTTCCCAAACCTGAAAAAATCTGTGTGCGGTCAAAGTCTGACCTCCATTCAGGCACAAGCAGAACGTTAAGACTGGATCATCCTGGGAAAACCCCCAAAGGAAAAAACAGCTAAGTGTGTGCACTTTTTTTTTTTTTTTTTACAATTTGCGACATTTCTGTTGTAGTCCACTTTTCAGCTAAAAAATTTAAGTACACAAGAAGATGCAACTTGCTTGGAAACATTTATTCAAATGCACAGAACACAAAGATGCTTAATGCACATTATACCGCATGTTAGAAAACACCTTAGCGAGGAACCAAAAGTCAGCCCAAGGTAAACTCCACCACTGCATCATTCATCAGATCAGGACATTCTGCTGGTGCAGGTGGAACAAGTCAAACCATCACAGCTGATCCACCTTCACTCACACACAGCTACATGGCAAATACAGCACTGAAAAGCACACAGTTTTACATACAGTATTTTCTGCATCTGTGTTACTTTTTTGGTTGGTATGGGGGGGTATGTGGATTAGTCCACTTCATGGCCCCAGAAAGACAAGAAAGCCAAGGGTAAGAACTAGACCCTTCAGCCAATCAGTGAGAGAGCAGCCAACAGCCATGCAATGCACTTCGGTTTGGGGCACTTACAGAGTGTGGGCTACTGCTGGAGGACCAAAACGGCACCTCGCTCTGAAACCCGCTGCACTACAGGAGAAACACACATTAACACAAGGAACACTGTTGCCTGTAGCCTGTGCATTCCTGCTACAAGCCAAACAAACTAACAATACACTGCAACACGGCATCACAAATGAGCACCACACATACAGACATATACACACACCCAGATTAGCCTTTATGCATTCCCACACTGTCTTCGAGTGTTGATATTATGGCTTCATTCTTTAACACCTGCACCTCTGTGAGTTTTACTCAACAAGATTTATTTAATAAGCTAGCAGGTCTAACTAGAAAATGAACATTACTCCTGTCAGGACCTGTTGCTTTCTAAGAAGATGAACTGAGAAGACTACAAGCAAGTGAAACTGTCTAATGCTCTTTAGATTTACAATGTACTGACTCGCACTTACCCCAAAAGATGGGTATCCAACTTGCGTTCCAGAAAGAGGTCCTGGCACCATGGAGGGGGATATTGCTCCTGTTGTCCCACCCGGGAAAAGACCCAGAGCGTTTAAATTCAAGCCAGGAATCAGATTGGACTGGAGCTGCAGACATACGCAGGGAGATTAACAAACTAGAAATAAACGTATTTAAGCCTTAAGCACAAATTTTAAAAGTGACTAAATGAAAAGCACATTTTAAAAGTATTTCAAGACCGAGCGCTGCGCTCCCGACGTACGTTCATGGCAGCCACGTCATTCTCATAGGCCTCGCGGATTTTCTTCATGACCTCCTCTTCAGCTCTGGCACACGCCTCTATTGAGCCCTTGACTGTGATTGTTCGCTCTGGATTATACAAAGTCAGGTCTTGGAGACTGGAGGAAAGGGTGACAGGTTAGTTGATTATGAAAATTCTGCACCCCATCAAATTAAGACGTTGTGAAAAAGCATTACTGCTGGTGATCACTCACGGGGAAATGGTGATTTTGGTCGCAGTGTCTTGTTCAATTTTCTTTAAATTGCGGCCCTCTTTTCCAATCAGACGCCCAACAAAATTATTATGAGCCAAAATCTTCAGAGGAATCTCTTCAGTGCTGTACATTGGGGGGGGGGATGGGATATGGGACAATAAAAAATAAAAAAAAGAGACAGTTGTAAAGACCTGGCAAATCTATAATGGAGAGAAAATTTAAGTGCAAAAGAGACGCTAGATATACTGGTCGAATGAAGCTAGTGAACAGGTCAGCTAGTGTTCATGGGTGAGATGATATAAGATCAACTGACATTTTTGTGTCTAGGGCCTCCTTCTGCATGATTTCCATGATGCTCCTGCAGGCAGAGCTGCATCCCTCTGGAGTTGAATGGACCGTTATGGGTTTCTCTGCTGCTCCTGCATTTTCCTTACGATGGATGTCAATTCTGCATGTTTGTATAGGGACAGAAAAAGCACAACATTCAGACATTATCGAAAAACAGAGCCATCTTCTAGTGCTTCAGCTCCTCAATTGTATTTGTTACACTGACTGGAGGGGATATCCTACGTGGCCAGTAGAATGACTAGAGTCTTACTACGAATGAACAGTTCAATACACATATTTAATTGCAGGATCTGTGCATACAAATATTTACAGTGCATAAAAACATATCCAAATCTATGCTTACTTTGAGTGTGTTTGTTTCGTAATATTGCGGATGGTAGCACCCTCTTTGCCAATGATGGCACCCACAAACTGAGTGGGCACGAGTATGCGCAGTGGAATATCAGACTGCAGCTTGGGGCGGGTACCCAGAGAGGGCGAGGCCTGACGTGGTGGGCCACGTGGTGCCCCTCCTCTCCTGTTGCCCATTGCTGGAGGATCAGAGAGCACGGTCTCATCTGGTATGTAGCACACCTTCAGCGCATAATTTTCCATCAAGAAACCATTGAGTTTCTCAACTGCTCTAAAGACAGAGAAGAAAGAGATTTGAGTTTAAGGGTGGACAAGACAGTTCGTCTATTAATCACTTCACACTATGCTACTGGCGTGTGCGTATGCCATCTTACACATTCAGATCAATGAGATTCTGAAATTCTGACATTTATGTTCAGTTACATAAATTGAACCCTGGAAAATTTTGAACATGGGAATGTGAGTGCTGCTCCTGACGTGCCGGCCTCCCAGGAACTCCTTTGATTACACAAATGTGGAAATGGCTTGGAGCGGGGTTAGTACTGTACGGGCGATGTGGCAGTGACTCCCCGCAGAGTTCCTGTAATGTGCAAGTGGTGTTCGTGAATGTGTGTACAGCTCACACAAATAGATGCGTCTCTTCCGCAATACGTAAAAATTATCTATTGATTTTTAAGAATCACTCACTGAATGTTCATGATGTGGCCCCGAGCCATCTCAGCAGGGATCATCATGCGTGGACAACAGCCTTCTTTAAAAATGTTTGCACTGTTCAAATGTTTTACATAACCCAAGTCTCATCCAAAAGTCTTTTTAGATCTTCATAGCGGCCAAGACCCTCATCATCATACTATGCTTACAGTCTTCTGTAAATTTCTTTATCTGTAAATCACTTTTACGCCGTCATTCACAAGGAATTTCATCACAAGTCCTGGACTTGAACAACCCCTTTTATAAACATGAATGCAGAAACCTTAGGCAGGCTGCTGATAAACCATGTAGCTTAAAAGTCCTGCAATGCCTTTGATCTGGCATTAGGTGGCAGCAGCAAGTTGAAGCAGTTACAAGTTTCACACATGGAAGGTTATGACACTATTACACACTACTGATCTGTTAACATTACTCTTCTGGCAAAACACAGAAAGAGGAGTACTCACTGTCTGGCCTGGTCCTTAACTGCATAACGGACGTTCACTACGGCCGTCTCCGTGTCAGTGTTGACTACAGAGAGAGAAAAACATTTATGTAACATTATGTTCATTTAGCAGAAACCCTTACATGAGCTGACTAACAAGAGCTGTGTAGTATCCATCAAAAACACATTCTGATTATACAACAAGATCAGGGTCAAAGAAATACTATAAGGCTAAAAGACAGGTAGAGAGGTGTTTGAATGGAAATGCAAAAAGGTCAAAAACTGAAATAAAAAAAAAGATCAGAGAAGTCTTATGAATGTAGTAACCTTGTTCACAACTTTCCACTGTGCCATACTGAGCTAATAATCCATCCAACACCTGAAAAAGGAAACAAACAACAATTAAAAAAAAACGAACAATGAGGTTAAAACATTTAACACTGAAAACAAATACTTAAGAAAAACATGAGCATATATACAAGTTTTTTTTTTTTTTTTTTTTTACATAGAAGTTTTTTTTCATGATTAAATTATTAACTGATCACACTTGGATCGTTAGATATTTGTTTGGAAGACTTTTAGTTGCTGAAATTACTTTTTAGGTACGTTTTTCAGTGACTCCATCACTCTCACAATCATTTTTCTTTACAGTGGCGTACATGCATTAAATAGCACCGTGTTGTTATGGAGGATCTTTTAGCTCAAGAGCATGCAGTTTCAAGTGCAAGAATAAGCAGGAGGAGCGGAGAAGCACACACCCTCTATACATCCACCACTAAACTCTTACTTCCGTCTCCTCTTCACATTCTCTTATTGGTTGCCTCAAGCCTTACTACGGGAAACCCTTCTGCCACTGAGGAGCTCTAGCTATTGGCTGCATGAACAGGCGATCATTTAAAAATGTCCAATGGTGTGCTGGGGATTGTGTGTATAGGGGGTGGGGGGAGTGCACGCATGGAGAGTGCAGCCTTGTGAGAGTACAGGGGCAGTGGGTTATAATCCATGCCAGACTGATCTTGCTTAAACTCTGGCAGTGAAAATGGGGCCTCTTGCTACACCGCGGTATATCCCACATATAGGACACAAAGCTTGAACAAGAGCTCGTATGGTTCCTCGACAAAATCCTGCAGCACGAGGCTTTAAAAAGTGAATAATCAGAATAATAGGAGAATGCTTCTTAGCATGGCCACTGACACTTATTTCTACATGGGAATTTAATTGGTCATTTATTTTTTAATGGCTGCATTCATTTTACATTTAAACCTATTTAGCCAGAAACCTGCTTTACTTTATGTTCTCTGCCAGCACTTCACTAAATACACAAGCAGATCATATATAAACGAAACATATCGCTTTGAAATCAATAGTGTAATATTTAAAATACCGTTATGAACACATTTCTGTAATAACTTCCTACCTTACTGTTTAGTAAATAGAGGATGGGGAGCTCATCATACACGCCAATATGCAGGAGTTTGGCCCAAATTACAAACATTTTAAGCCGTATTTTAGGCCTAATCGTGTTGGGAATGTGCCACCTTCACAGAAACCGCTGGCTTCTGATGGTCAAAGAAAGAATGTCTCACACCATGCTCATTTTTTCATATCTTCATGCCACAAAGCCAATTTACACATGTGGCCATGATGGCATGAGCCGTTTCTCCTGGACAGGCTGCTACGCTAATGCTTTGATTTAGTACGAGAAGTGTGCAATAACTATTATTAACTATCACAAGGTTCATCATTCTAGGGTATATCTACATACATTTATTTATACACACACACACGACCAGCATTAAACAGAAAGAAGAAACTAAATAGTATTCTTCTGTTCCAAGCAAGAACACCACTGCACACACTACACTGCTCGTATAATGCGTGATTCCGCTGTCAAAACACAACAAGATGCTGTTCTTCAGTGGTATCGCTTAAAATACCAGCGCTCAGTATCCTTACCCCCACACCCTAAATTAACACAATAACGTGATAATATAAATAGATGCATGGGCCAAAAATTGCACGTGCTACTTGGACAGAGGATGTTTTTTTTTTTTTTTTCCGGGGGTTTAGCAAACCTACAAAATCAAGCCTGGCATTTATATCCATTCTGCACAAGAGTGTAATAAAAAGAAGTGTCACAAATATTAGAGCTGCATGATTTGATCCAAAGTTTACATTGTTGCTTTTTATACTCGTTGCAATTTAAAATGTGACTTAACTTTAAATGTACCATTTAGTATTTAAATTAATAAAAAATGTTAACAGCAAATAATGGTGCAAAAATTGCAAAAACTAGTTAAATTACTGACGATCTGTAAATAAATTCCTGGCCGTGTTTATATATTCTGGGTATAAACCTCAGCCTTTTGCTATTAAGTAATTGCACAGGTATATACTACGATTTTTATGCATCCAGTGCAGCCAAAACGATTTTTATGCATCCAGTGCAATTTCAATAATAATTTCACTTTTACACTTCATACTCTAAAACTTGAAGATGTAGTCTTGTGGATGTATTACACTAAATCTGCATCCCTCTTACCCAGAAACCGACACTGCTGGTCACCAGGCTGAGCAGAAGCATGTTAAAGCATTCATCGTTTTAATTAAATTCCCATATTATAAACCATATTTGCAATAGTCCTGATCCTAAAGTCACATGCACAAATGTGTCTCATGCATATTTAGCACAGGATTAAGCAACGCGTATTCAGCTTTTGCCAGACCCGGCAAGCAAAGACAAAAGTCTATCAGCTGCAGCGTATAACTATTATAATCACTACAGGGGAAATAAAGCAAACATTTTAGCTACAGAAGTTTGCAGAAATACTCCATTAACCTAATTTCTCTCTCAATTACAGAAGTTTAAATCCAGTGATGTTGGCCATAATTCAAGTGAAACAACTTTTCTTATCTTGGATGAGAAGTTTGCATGGTACATCAGTTTAAATTGATCATAATTCAACATATAAATTACTTGAACCCTGAACACAAATAACTAACTTTGTATCGTTTTTTTTTGTCTGTGATCAGAACAAACGTTCAGCAGTCAGACACGTGTCTGTGAAACACGAGTATCTGCCATACACACCAAGACATTTGTGCAATATGTCATGCTGCATTTGACTCGGACTTTAACTCATAACTCGTAAGCCTCAACCAGAAAATAACCAAGAGAACACTCAAAACTCCTACTCGGCAATTCAGGATCTGCGTTCTGAGTTTCTCAGTTTAGCAAGTGATGTCAAACCTCTGTGACTGCTCACACCATGATCAGTACACAGTCACTTCTAATGAGGTATTCTGTATACACAAATACAGTCAAAAGTTTGGACACCCCCAATATGGTGCTTAACACGTTTTTATACATGCACTTGACAATACTGTTCTTGCAAGAACTGATCTAAACAACTGACTTTCTCTTAATTAGCCAATTCCATGTGTCTCATTTCATAGTTTTAAAATCTCCAGAATCAGTCTAGAAAGTAGAAAAGGAACTCCTCTGTTGTGACTGATACTGTATATCTGTATGATGAGCCAGTGTAAGGAAATATTGTTCAATAATTGTTGAAAACAGTGACTATAAAGTTTAGGGCTCCATGAGTTAGTTTAAAATTGACATAGCAATTGTGATTTAAACTGCAATAAATAACCTTTAAAACACACAATTTAGTATTCAAACTTATTTTTATAGACTAAGAGCAAATAATGGCACTAGAAGTAGCTGCATGAAGGTGACATATTTCCAGTTTCGTGTTTATTAGTTTCTGAAATCCCTTTTTCACAACATGGCTACCCGTGACCTTTATGAAATAATACGTCACTGTATCTCTGATTTTCTTTTTTTGGTCATTTGGCATGATGAGTATTAAGAGCTTTATATACTTTACTTATAACATTTAGAAAGCACCAAATGAGCCTTTCTTTCTCACCAAACATCAACCTCTCTGAGACCAAAATAATTGCACAGGTTCATACGGTAATTTCCATTAGTTGTGCAGCACTAATACAGTTCACTGTTGTGATGAGGTTAATATTCATATCTCACAGATAGTCATCGAGCTTAAACTCCTCAAGACACACTGAGGAGTTCATGATCCCCCTCCCTCACAATTTAGCTGAAATGGAGTTTAAATATGTTTTCATTCTACCGTGTTAATTGATGAACCAGCAGCCAAAAAAAAACAGTGAAGGAATCGACACGGTTACTGAAAAGTTTTTCCAGGTTAATCCAGGTTAAAATCTGTTCACAAGACAGATTACACTGTATGACATACGGATCGAAGGAATAACTTGTGCTGCTTATTAATAATAATAACTAAAAACACCAGGTAGTGATTTGTCAGCTTTATCCAAAATATTATTCATTAAAAGTTTTGACCCTTGTTAAAGGACATTTCACTACCTTTATTTCAAGTGCTACATTATAACTCCAGGCAGCCACACTAATGTTTTATAGGACACCCAAACATATCACCCCATTTCTGTTTTTATTTATAATATGAATAAAAAATACCAATATGAAGAAAAACCGAAAAAAGAAATTATATTCAACTTAAATGAAAAAATGCTAATGGAAACAAAGTGAGAATTTAGAGTGCTTTACTCGTCCACAGTAAACGTGGATATTCTAGAAATGCACAAAACTCTCCCAATGCTCTCAGATGTCTGTAAATTGATCTCATCTCAGGTGATCAACTGAAGTGGTGTTTACTAGATACAAGTAATAGTAATTCATACAAAAACTGCTTGAGAAAGATAGGATTGTCCATTTAAAGCAGTCCGACAAATCACTTGCAGTAATGTAAATAAATCCCTGTTCCCCCTGCGTTTCTGATGCATCTGATTAGTGATGACTACAATATTTGAACAATCCGTAATCGTGTTCACTGAATTTTCGGAATAGATAAATTTGTAACCACACAGTATGCATTTAGGACACTTAAAAATGCTCACACACACACACACACACACACACACACACACACACACACACACACACACACACACACACACACACACACACACACACACACACACACACACACACACACACACAACACTTCAAGACCGTTCAGCTTTAGAAAAATCCACACTGCACACCTGAAGACATGATGAAAAAGTACCAAAACATTCTACAAATCACAAGTTAGAGAATATTAAAAATCTCGATTTTTGATGGAACAACCACCATCTTAATTAGCTGATTTGCATGATGAATATAGCAATCAGATTTGTTTGTGTTCAACTCAAGATGTATCTGACTACAGTACATTATCAGGATAAAATAATTTTGGAAATAACGCTTCATTGCCTTATCAGACAGGAATCACAGAACAATTAATAGAAATATGAATGAAGAAGTGCATGCGTGCGTTACTCCATTCAGGAATTGAAATCTAAAAAGACGAGACCAGCACACTGAGCCTGTGGTCATCCAAGGGGTTAGATAAACCTAGAATCTGTTTAGCAGTGCTCACATAGCAAAACCACATCGCGTATTACTTTCCTTCCTTCTTCCTTTCCGTTGTACAAGAACCTAAGTAAATAAGAACAGTGCGAGAATTTCTGCCTAAACTTTCCTGTAGGAACATCTACTTAAATAGTGCTCGAGTTCAAGTTGGTGTGGTGCGAGTCGTGTAAGAGGAGAATTAGAAAACAGTGCTATTAATGGTGAAGCTTAAGTTGTCAAAAAAAAAAAAATCAAAACAGGCAATATTTAAAAGACATGCTAGAACACAGTAAAATTCTGGATTAAATTAAGATATGATGCTGTAATTAACTGTCAGCCATAACAAGCAACAGCTCCAAAAGTCAAAAGGGATTAGAACCACAATACTGCATTTAAGAACTTCGTTCAAGATCCGCAAACAGACACTGAATTTTTTTTTATATTTAAATGTAGTTGTATAACAACTACACATTGCATGAGCTGATTATATTACACAACTGTATGCAATACATAAAGCCCTTACCAGGTCTAAAACAGCAGCAATTTATTATGTTACAGTACACTAAACAGCCAGTTTGGTCACTTAATTGCTGGTATTTTCATCTATCTAAACATTTTCATAGCAGAGCACAGTAAGGTTCTCAATAAAAATATGACAACATTTTTAATTCACAGAAGTGTAACAAAAAAAAGAAAAAAAAAGAAACCCTTCCTACAGATAGATATACAGCCTCTAACATGTGCCTGAATCTAGACTGCAGAAATTGGGAATTTGGTAGATATAACCACATTTCTAGACTGAAGTTGCTTTAGTTGTAAATGTGTAACTAAATATCACGGTGCACAAACTGTAATAGAGCTGAGTGATATAGCAATTAACACTGACCAATAGTTTTCCATATTGCCAGCATCAAGTTACTTTTTGGCATAAGATTTCAGTCACTAATGTCAGAGCCAGGAGTCATTTGTGGTTGAACACAACAAAACAAGCATGACAGGGTGCAACAGAGAAACTCACTGTAACACCAACACAGACCAGGCATTAGTCAAGATAAGAGATGAGGAGCTCGTACATAAAACGGTGAGGTACTTTGTTGGTTGAATGCGGTGTGGGTATAACAAATCAGACTCATTAGTAAGGTATTAAAGCTCAGGTCATGAATGCATGCTGTTATTTTTTAATAGGTATATTTTCAGCAGGAGAAAACATAACACGATAGCATTTCAAGATACGAACAGATCAATAACATGATTTTACATAAAAGGAAGCCCTGTACATAGTGGTGTAATGAAATTAACACGGAGGTGATTCAAATCCAATCTCAACAGCGTAGAGAGCAGAGTCTTGATTTCACCCATCACTCCCACAGTTCTGAGATCAGTCTGGTGAGTGACTTCACTTTGCTTAAGTTACAAATGTACACTCACCTCCCATTGCATGTGTGGCGGGATATTTCTGATCTGCAGTTTACAGCTCCTGAGAAAGGAATTTAAAAGAAAGAATAAAAACACAAACTCAAAGGAAAATATTGGCATTACCACATCACAGCAACATTCACTCCTCAAGAGAATAACCAAGAAGAAACTCGGGTCACTGTGATAAATTTTATAAACCAATTTTTTTAGTACAGCTTAAGGAAAGAGATAAGAAATAATAATAAAGATTCTTATTAAACTCAAAGTTCTCAATGGATTTAATTTTATAGAATAAAGTAATTTAATGGACCTAAATGTAACTAATCTGTGCACAATTGTGTAAGGTCAGTGTTTATGTAAAATATCTTTAAAAAATTATTTTTAAAAAAAGGTACTGACTAAAATTTTTGGGTTATGGAGGGATTAATGTGAGGCGTGCCATCAGTATCTAGAAAATAGAAAGTTTATTATTGACCTAGGCCAAGTGTTTGAACTAAATATTTTTTGAGAGTTAAAATATTTGTTTTGGCAATCAGGAATTTGTGCACAATCAAATATAAATATGTTCACATTTCAAGACAATTTGCATTTAAAACAGTACATTGCAAAGTGAACACAGCTCTGTGGGAAATATCATCCCCCCCCCCCCCCCCCCCACTCCCACTCTTATACTCTATTGTAAAAGTTTACGGCTTTAATTAAAAATACAGATTAATTCAACAAGCTTTTTATTTTCAGCCTCTATGTAATCTGATCAACTACTGTATAAAACAGGACAATGATGAGTTGCCAAAACCTGTAATAACAAGGCAACATGACCATTTCAAAATGCTGCAGATCAACTTTGAAGAAAACCAATGATACTGCAAAGAAACACTGTATATACATAGTGTAGTTCGACAGAAAGTCTGAAACACAAGTAGTAATTCATTCCAGCGTTCTTTCATATTTATATATATATATATATATATATATATATATATATATATATATATATATATATATACATACACACACACACACACACACACACACACACACACCTCACAGTTAATTCCCATTGCACCTGATCTCACTGTATATTGTAGGTTATTAATGTTAATGTAACTGGCAGAATCAAGCTCATAACTGTGACACCAAGTCTCCAGTAAGGCTTTAGGTTTAAACCAACAGTTGTAAGGCCTTTGCTGACACATGAACAACAGCCAAAGCAGATAAAGTTTAAACTCAATAAAAACCAAACATCTTAAGTACTAATTATTCAAATAGGTGTAGGTGGTCAGCCGAGCTCAAACCGTTTAATACCGCAAGGGTTTAGGACAAAAATCTAACAGGGGGATAAAATGTGTATCTTGATTCAATAAAGGTTTTGTCAGTGCCACCAAGAGTGCAGATAGTGATGGAATATATACACATGTGTTACATGTAACAAATGTATATACGTAAAAATTATTTTAAAACCTGGTTTGAGTGGCAGTGTCCAGCTTCAGGCTGGCGGGTTTCCCTTGTTGTGTGTGGTATTTCAGGCTCAGTTCCATAAATCTGGACATTTCCACAAATTTCGATCATGTGCGTTTATACATTTCCAACTATATTTGCTAAATGCACACGTCAGTGTTCAATAATTAAACCCAACTTGATCACAGTTTCTGTGCATTTCTTAGAAGAACACCGTGCAGAGGGGATGAAAGAGTTTAACAATGTTTACACTTCTAATAAACGTCTCGGATGATCAGTGATATAGCAAATGCAGACAATTGATTAGGATGGTGGGCAGAGCTTTTTATTTATTTAGTTTTTACTTAACATGAATTATATAATATTATATAACATATCTGAAAGCACCAAATTGACCGACGACTAGACAATTACAGTTTCAACTGGACAGCCAAAATAAATGTACGTAAAAATATGCCCTGTTGCATGTAATTAGTGCATTCCTATTTTCTAATACAGCCCCCCTGAGAAAGGAATAAATTAAAACACTTTAGTAAAATGTGTATCATAAGGGATTGAACAAACTACTTTTTTTGTTCAATTGGGAGAGCAATCCCATTGACATTTATTATATAGATAAAGAACCATTATGATATAATCTGGACTAAGCACAGACTACGAGTGCCAGTGCTGCTCACTTGCTCGCCTGAAACGTACAACACTGGAACTGGTCATTACAAAACATTACTCCTGATAACAGTGTTAAAAATAGCTGCAAACTTCCAAAATTACACCATAAACACTGATTTTTTTTTTTTTTTTTTTGCAAGGACCTCTGTATAATCCAGACGATAAATATCTACTAGCACAAAAGCTATGCTCATTTTAATCTTTCAACAACAACAAAAAAATCCTCTTCCTACAAACTAGAAGGAATAGTGTTTTTCCCCAGTTCTGACCTGCATTACAGTGGGACTGCATTATGGACATTTCTTCTCTGGTGGATTAACTTATAGAAGAGCGTGTGTGTGTGTGGGCGAGGGGTGTATGGGCATGCTCTTAGTGCCCCATTTTCGAATGAAGGAGCCCCCTTTCGCCCTTGGGGGTGGGGTATGGTTACTATAGTGACAGGGTAGCCTGCAGACATGAATTAATTTTGTGTGTGCGCGCAAGTGTGTTTAGAAGATATGTGACCATCTATAACATTATTTTTCAATTTGGTGGCCTTTCACATGCAACTACAAGATGTTACCTGGGGGTAGGAGCAATTTTCCTGTTAAAAACTATGAAAGACTTCTGTATGAGCCTTGTGCCAACATAATTCATAACCCACACTAACTCAAGACAGCTACATGAAGCACATAACCAAAACTCCCAAAAATAATGAGTTTTAGCAATAAAATATTGACTTGGTCACACAGCACCAACATTTACTGACTAAACAAATTTAAAAATTACGCAGTTTAAAATTGTCCATTTTTCCCCCCACACTAACTTTTTTTAATGAAATGCACCATAAATATATTTCTGCACAAAAAAAAAAAGAACTGTACAGTAACCAACAACTACCCTTTAAAAAACATCATATAAAACCAAAACAAGGCATATTAAAACAGTCATATTTAACTTTAAGGCTAATCATCAGTCTACAAGTATGCACAGACATATGATGCGAAGAAGAAAGAATCAAATAAAATTCTGGATCCCTGAGAAAACATGATGCATTTGTTAACCATTACATTTTAGCTTAAAATTTATCATAAGAAATCCATGCACTGAGGAGACTTTTGGTTTGATTATTTAATTTATTTAAAATGCTTAGCTTGGCCAACACTATTGAAAACAAAAAGACTGACCCAGCAGCAACTTTTACAACTAAACAAAGATGACCATGTTTTGTAATTAAAATTAGTTGACATGTTTATTAAAAATGTTTTGCCTAGACAGTGATAGATTTTTGCAAAAATCTGGATCTACTCTGAATACTACCCCCGCCTCCACACAAACAAGCGTAAAGGATCACAGAAACCCCAGGCAAACCCAGCAATAGCAAAAGAAGACAAAAATACCAAAATAGTAAAGTTCCAAAGAATATCACCACTTACGCAGACTCGACACACAATCCAGGCTGACTTATGAACTCTGCTCTAATTTTCTAATTAATTACTGACTCCAGTACCCATCTCCAAAACCATAGTGACTACTCCTTTAAAAATACATTTAAGAAAAAAGGAAAAAATTAAAATTAAAATTCACACACAATTTCTACATACATGCTACAAATCACAGGAAACGCGCACACAAAATCTTGTGCTGTCATGACTGTGTGGCTCTAACAAATGGTCTCTCACTGCATGGAATGCAGTGGATTTCTCAAGCTTTTACCTCCCTGTATGTACTAGGTACATACCTAGATTCAAACCTGAGTTTACATACATGACCTCTGACACACATTATCCTGTACTGAGGTCAATACACCTTCATACCACTCACTTTAAATATCAACACAGCCTACAAGCATACATTTTAAAAATATTTTCGTAATGCCACTTTGATCCGTTTTAAGTAAAAAAAAAAAAAAAAAAAAAAAAGTTGCAATAATTACATCAACATAAAAAAAACGTGAATATTGTCCAGCTACAGACACAGGAAAATGTACAAGCAGAATAAAGAGGACAATTTTTAGGGTGTGGTTGGATTTAATTGTACCCAGATCTCCACAGACTCGCCATTTTAAAATGGAAGCTTTTACTGAATGCTGTGTAGCGTTTGTAAGAATTCCAAGACATTTCACTTAGGAGCATCTTGCAATTTTTTTTTACATTTTTTTAGCAACATTACGCAGCCGAATCGTGAACACAAACTGAGATCAGCCTCGTTATTAAACTGAAATTTTCCGTCAAATTCCTTCCTAACGTGAAAATATTTTGTAACGTGCTTCTTTTCACACCGAATGTAAACCACGCGTTTGTGTTTTACACACACGTAAGTTGTACTGTCTGCACTGCTTATCAAACAAATTAGACGGAAATGCAGCGAGTGGACTTAAGCTAAAGCTGCTTTTCACAACTAGGCCTCGAACCCTCTCTGTGCCTGGGCGCTGTGGGGAGTTCACACACCGCGCATGAGCAAACACAAGCGGAAGCGAGAGGGGGCACGAGGAAAAAGCAGTTCCTTCTTCAATGGTCACCAGTAAAACGCGTGGCCCTGTGGGCGAACAGGCTCATGGGCCGGGTTTCTTGCGTCCTTTTCCCCGACGGCTTGGATTCACTTGTTTATTGAAAGAACATAGCCGTGCATTTGTTTAAGGCGTAAAAATAGAAGCTTTGACTGAGGCTAAACATGCCCATACACACATCTTGCTCATTATGGTGTCCGAAATACCAAGTTATAAGCAATCTGAGGACACAATGCAGCGTGCACTGCGAAAACACTGAAACTAGAAAATAATTTCACCAGAACTAATACACGAGCATAGACAATTTTCTGGTCAGCGAAAAAGTTAGATTAATCTGTGAAACCGAATTACCTTTGACGCTTGGGGACTGAATGCTCTACCTCTAGAAGTTTTCCATGAAGTTCTACTTTTCCTGAAAAAAAAAAAGAAAAAACATTTTAATTAAAAGCCAAAATATTATTGAGAAAGGTTTGCAACCATGGGGGGGAATCACGCTTGTCTTATTTTATTTTATGGGCACTACTGGAAATAAATGAGATTTACATCGTAAATTTAAATTAATTAGCAAAATCTCAAAAAAGATCATCGCTAGTTATCTGGAGGTTAAACATGGAAGACAAAGTTGCCCCCTGCACCACCACGAGCAGGCCTCAGTCGAACACAAGCGGAAAACTGCCTTACGGAGCAGAATGGGACGGAAACTACACTCGAGTCCCGCAGTCTGTACACATGAACATATAAAATATAGCCTGTTCGGTCTCTCATGACGTCTAAAAATATGTTACGAGATAATCAAAGGCACCTTAGGAACAAGAGTCCACGCCAGCAACCCACCCCAAGCCAAGCACCTGGCGGGTCAGTGTTCTGCTGAATGTAGTTTTAACAATGGTACTGGGTCCATAACCCGAATAAGAGAGTTTGTACTTCTCACAATCTCCACAATTACTTCAAGTAACGAGGAAATACGCCTATGTGAACGCGAAGGTAGAGTGAATACGATTTGCTCGAGTTAGAGCATTCAAAAATACACCCAGCGAAACGGCTTGACCGAGCAGCAGTCTGAACTAAAACTGATTTTACACTCCTTTGACGGTGTGTATCGCCCATCCACAGAAAGCAGCGAATTTTATTGAAACGCATACTTGGCCTGTTCGAGCACAGAGTGGACACTTTGTATCCTCGGCGCGGAAAACCCGCGATTTAAAAAAGCAAACCGGTCAAATTGACACACGCACTTCCCCTTTACCATCGCTCCCTCACACAGCATTTCAGCTGCAAAGCGCGTAAACGGCTTATGTGTGTGTGTGCGCGCGCGCACATCCTGGAGGGATACAACGTGCCGAAATGAGTCTCCATTCTCACCTGAAAGTGTGTCAATGGCCTTCATTGCGATCTTGTCGTCAGGGCAGTCCACAAACGCGTAGCCACTTTTAAGTAAAAACGGCGCGCTGAACGGTATCTTCCACTGCTCAAAGATAGTTTCCAAGTCGAGCGCGCTCGCCTCCTCGCTCACGTTACCGATGTACAGCTTGTTCATGTTGCCGCACGGTCAGAAAAGGAACAGAAAGAAAGAACGACCGCGTTTGCTGCCCTTTTGAATCGCGTCCCTTGGACGGGCAGTGCTGTGTGAGAGAGTGAGGGAGAGAGAGAAACTGTCTGTCTATCAGGCGGAGCGGGCGTGTTCTCCTCCTCACTCGCTCTGGATAGATAGAAGAGAATTATGACGGACGGGAACCCGCGCACCGGCTGTGTGTAAAATCTCACCGCATGTCACCTCTCTCTTCCTCTCTCTGCTTTTCAGACTTCTAAGAAAACAAAAAATGATATACTTTTAAGTTCTTAACCAGAGCATCCAAAAAAAGTCACACATTTATGCAGGCACCGCCTCCGAATAAACCTGAAAGAAGAGAAGACAATGGGATCAAAAACACAGAGCTATTCCGTTTTTTTCTTTTTTCTTTTAATCAGCCACGTGTTCACAGTGCAAATCAGAGCCGCTTGATCAATTAGGATACGTGCAGAACTTGTGAAAGGATGGAGTGCTGAGGACTGTATGCAGGAGGAGGGACTGGATGTGAGGTAAAACCTGGCTGTGTGGACTGAGGGATTCCGTGTGGACTCCCGTAGTAATTCCTTTCGGCGAACCTTTTTTTCTTGCCTCGTTATTGGCTGTCGGTGATGTAGTAAAGCGGCGTGGCGCGTACACAACGGGAAAGGCGGGGGGCGGGGTGTGGCGTAAACCTATGGAGACCTGCCGTATGGGGGACGGGGGGGGCTGACATTCATAAATCACATCCTACATGATAGTGCCATGAAAAAAAACATTCATTTAATTATATCATGTTAACTTTTTAGTCAGTTAAAATACACTCTTACACAGTTTAAACTTTTATAACTATTTCTCAAATTGCATGGAGTGAAACAGTCTGCCACGCACGTTGTAAGACTACCCCTTGCTCCTTGGCCTATATTTGTATGCTGTGTGCGTGTCATGTCAAATCAAGTCAAGTCAATTTTATTTATATAGCGCTTTTAACAATTGACATTGTCGCAAAGCAGCTTTACACAATAAAAAGAAGTAAGTTTGTATGCAATGTGTATGAATCATGTCAGTGTGAGAGACAAGATTACCAGTTTTGACTTAATGTTTGTTTAAAATCTGACATTTATTTGATTAAGTTTAATGGTTTTAGTGAAAACTTATACTTCCCTCTGCCTGTAGGGAAAGTGATGTTTTCCAACATGGGGGAACAGGGCTTAGAACAGCACTGACACTGAACCATGCGACTCCTGTAAAGCTAAGACCTAAGATTCGTCACTTCCTGCAAGAAACTGGGAAGAAGAAAAAAAACGTTCAATTCCACATCACGCTTTCACACATAAACAGAACTTGAAAAAGAAACATTTCTAAGTAAGCTATGAAAATGACAATCACATTTGTATTAACACAGATCTGGTTAAACCATGTGAATATTAATATAACAGAAAATAATTACATTTTAAAGGTCTACAAAAGTGTAATGTGGGAACTGCTTTTTTAGTATTTGTGAATATTTGGTTGTTAAAGTCAACATATTTTGTGCAAAAGGCTCCAACTATTTGAATGAATTTCAACCCTTCATTCAGAAAGTGTGTTTTCCTCTGCAGTAATGAATCTCATCCTGATTTGATAGATTGCACAGCTGTATGTTCTTCACAAAAGAAGGATATCTTTGTTTTGCTCCTTTCGATAGCCAGTCAGTGTTAACTAAGTCACTAGCCATCTTTCTGTATAGGCAGTGTGCCACTGCATTATCATAGCGCGTACAAGTATATTTTCTGTAAATGTTGGTGCTGTATTATTGTTGTGTCATAATTGTCTGTTGTGTTGTTTTGTTTTGGTCTCAGGATTTTTAAAGAGGATTTAGTGAACATAGTAAATGTTGATATATTGGTTTGGTTAAAAATGGTTCAGGATCAGCTGAATGAGAGGATTGCTATTTTTGTTTAAATTTTTAGTTTTTCAGAGCTTTCCAAGGGAGTGTAGGGGTCACTACTTTTAAGATGCTTTCAACATGAAATATTTTGTAGATTATTATTTGAATATCTGTATGGACATTGTTTGTTCTATTAGAATATTATAGAAGAAAAGTTTTTACATGTAAATGATAATACTTAGGGAGTGATTAGTCTCTCTCTCTCTCTCTCTCTCTCTCTCTCTCTCTCTCTCTCTCTCTCTCTCTCTCTGACTGTCTCTGTTTCCTTAGACAAATTAGACAAATTTCTATTTCATTCACAGAGATTAAAATACTTTTTGGAATATTATAACTTAACCTAAGTTCCAGCCTGTCCATGTTCTATAGGGGCTGTTCAATAGGAGACTATCATCTATGTAGAATATAAATTAGACCTCTGAGATATGTATTATTATGTATTATGTATTAGATATGTATTATTAAAAGTAAAAAACTTTACCAACAAATTTAATTGGAATTTAGTGTTCAGTATAGACAGTGGCTGTCCAAATCTTTGCCATGGATTAGTGTAATTATTAAGTCAAATTCATCATAAAAACAGCATTCCTTTACTATGTTCTTGTAAGAATGGAACTGGCCGATTTAAATACAGAGTTGTATTTACCTGTCATTTTATTTTTAATACACAGATTCCCAAATATGAAATCAGACAGGGTTCAAGTCCCTAGGTTCCCAAAGACAGACACATTTCTCTGAACCCAAAATTGGTACTCACCTCTGGAGGCATGTCCTGTCCCAAATGAGGCATTTTTTATGCACGTGAATACATGTATTCATAAAATGTTTTTTTTTTTTTTTACAACATAACACATAACCATTCCTCCCGAATTCCTTCCCTGGTGTGTGTTCTTTGGTGTGGTGTTGGTTTTACTGGCTAATGTTAGTTACTATTTTTTGTTTTTGTTAGAGTTCCTTATATATTTTCCTGCAAATTTTTAATTTTTAATTTTTTATTGATTATTACCATTAGATATTTAACTTATAAACAATCAATAAAATAAAAAATCAACAATATAAAAATCTCTCTCTTTCTTTGACATACATGCACAGAATGGGGGAACGTATGAAGCGCTCTGATTGGTTGGTATGAAAAACCAACCAGGAACGCGCATCTCGCCCCTTGTCACGCCCATCGCTACGCCCCCTTCAAGCACAGAACTGTTCATTCATTGGTTTATTCCGTGCTATTCGGTACGAATCCGGGCGGGAGAAAAGGCAGCTTTCTCTTAAGGGTTGAATTGGTATTTTAACGTTATAGAATTCTTAGTTTAATAACGAAGTGTGTTAGTATTATATCTATGCCCTTGTACAGTTTTCTCTCCAAACATTCTTGGATGTCTTATCTTACAGTAAGCTACATAACGTATATTTAGTGGTGCCTTTTAACCTGCACTATTATCATTATTAACAATAATACTATTCTTAATAATAATGTTTTATAATATGTGTATTTTAAACACCTTTAACGCGACTTTTTTGTGTAGTACATTTTAACGTGTCATTGGTCCATGTGTGCGGTGAGGGAGGGTGTGACCGTTTTGTGTATGTATGTGTGTGTGTGTGGTGGGGGTCTTTGCCCCGCCTGTTATCTGACATGTTCTATAGGCTACACACTCTCGATTTGTGTGTGTGTGTGTGTGCGCGCGCGTGCGCGCGGTGATCACGGGGCTTTTTTTTTTAGTAAGTTTTTCAGCCTACACATCGGTTATTTCAGCAATAATCAAATTAGTACCACCAAACACTCAGGAATGAAGGTTTTTTTATGGTCTATATGACTAATGCTACAGCCACATGCTGCCGATTGTATGGAGAGAAATAAAGTCTCGTTTTAGGAATACGGACCTAATGAACACAATGTGTAAGTCGCCCGTCTTTTTCGTACTAAATGTTTGTTGTATCAGAATTTGAAGGACTGAGCGGTTTCTTCCTGATCCAGCCGCCTAACGCGGTTCCCAGGGCTGTAATAACTCGGATGTATAGATGTGCAAGCGCCATGTTTGATTCAAGTGAAAAGAGAAGTTCAGAAGCTCACAAACCTCCGGTTTACATTGATTTATGATTTTGAAGGAGGTGAAGGAACACACGTATATTTATTTACACTAACTGTCTCCTTCAGTAGATCTTTTCCATATTTCTCGTCAGTTTCTCGAAAGTTCTTCTCTGAATTCGGTCTATAGGCAGAAAATGGCGGTGCTGAACTCTGGTAACAGTGACCGCTTGCAAAACACTGAGATTCATCGATTTCTGTTTGTTTAATCTGTTTAGCAAAATGACACATTTTATAAGCAATGATGATGCAATTTAACTACACAATAAAGGTTAATTTCTTTAAATTTGACACCTTGTCTGGTTTATTCACTTGAATCTGACGGAATCATTTCACATTTGTAGACATTTACTACAAACGATCACTGAAAAATTCTCTTTTAATCTTAATTAAAATGTATTGATGGGTATTTTTATTACAATATTTTGTAGTACAAAAGTTTAAGACTAACTAGGACTATTGAATTTATAGGATGGACATGTTTTTGTAGGGAGAATTGCATACTTCATAAACGTGGTGAAAGCAAATATCTGAACTTACTCTTGAAGTTGATCTCTTTACGTTGATTTGGCATTAAAACAGGCTAAACAAATTGTCAAATCCCTCACTGTGAATTCAGTCTTGGTTAAAGTGCATAAAACGTAATTAAATGAGACTGTAGTTTAACAATAAATCAAATGAAAACTACCAATGTAGAATTCTTCCAACATCATCTTCAAAAATATCTAAACCCACTGAACATCATTTCAACAGAATACCTTTTCAACGGTCTATAAAGTAAGGAACATTTAAATACACTCATCATTCTTCTATCTTTACATTGGAATAATCAATCCTGAAACTTCAAACAAATCCTTTTATATCTTGTATTTATTATTCATCTTCCTGCTCTGAAACAATGTATATTCATAAATTAATAGGAATAATTGGTGCGGCGTTAATTGCAAGTAAATTGTTTAAAAAGGAAACATGATTTTGCAGAAATTCTACTGCAAAAGGACATAACGAATGACCGTATTAATACAGCCAAATTGCCAAACCTATTGTCTCAAGGAGCTTTATAAACCTCCTATAAAATAATTCAGATAAATATATTTATCTAAATAAAAATGTATTTGTCTTTGGCCCGTTAACTGAATAAGATCAGATGTAATAGAAATGAAATCGACAGTTTGCATCGTCGATTTAAATAAAAAAAAACGAAAAATACCAATCTGAATGTTTAATTGTTGTACTTTATTTTTTAGACTGAACCAGTCGACCCATCAGTGTTCACAAAGTAATGAAAAACTTTTTTTTTGTTCTGTAACATAATTGTGTGGTGCCAAAAAAATATATATATATATATTATTTTGTTAATATTTGAAAAGAAATCTAGATATAAATTGTAGATAAGTGGGGAAATTCCGGCTTGGAATATGCACATAAAAGCGTAAAAGATTAATAATTTTAGTGTTTCTGCTTTTAACTAAATGTTTGTGAAGAATATTAACAAATAATAAAACCTTATGCCAAAACCTGATGTTTATCCTGGGTTTACAGATTAAAATCCCTCGATTGATAAAAATCTAGATACCGCTGATCCTCCAAATAAACTTTTATTGAATCTTTTTTCAGTCTCTGAAAGAAAGTATTTAAGAGTGATGACAAAACAGAACTGCATGCATGTAGCATTTTGTAGGTGTGAAACAGGTGTGTTATGTCATATTTTTAAAGGTGGAGCTGCAGCAGGAGCAACTGAATGTGACTGGACTTTTACAGTCTTGTGTTATAATCTTGAAGATGTTTTCCACTGACCTGATGTGGCAGAAATATTTAAAGTTATAACAGAAATCCTGTATGGAAAGACTGATAAAACCGCTTCCATAGGTATTCAACCCCTTCAGAGTTCCGGTGGAACCAACTCTTGCAACAACAAGCTTTAATTAGGTTGGGGTTCCTCCCAGCTGTAAACATTGTAGGGTGTGATTCTTGCTGTTTGTTCCAGTTGTATCATCCAGGTGCGGTTATCTGGAAATTGAGTCATGTCAACTGGACATTTCACTACTCATCCAAGTAGCTTCTTCAGTCTGAAGTGTTGTATTAATGATGGGATACTTGAACCACTTCATAAAGTCTTCTCCTGCGCATTCCAAAGACTTTCTATAGGGTTAAGGTTAGCACTCTATGGCGTCCAGTTCATGTGTGAAAACGATTCCTCATGCTCCCAGATCCACTCTTTCACAGTCTGAGTGTTGAATGTGTCTGTGGGGAAGAAAAGCTCCAAAGATGTGACAACCTCTAATAAAATAACTTTATTTTATTGCCACATAACGTTGCTGAGTTTAGACCTGAGCAACCGAAACAACCCCAGATCATAACACCCATCATGCATAGTGTTCACGGTGGACGCTATGCATGATGGCTGCATCGCTTCATGTGCTTCCTCTTTATGCTCCCTCACAAATAGTTTTTTGTTGTTGTTGAGTCTTTCTAACAATGGACACTCTCTTATGGACAGCTGTTTAGTCCCAATCTTGTGAGTTCATGTCATATTTTATATGTGGAAATGTTCTAACTTCCACTAATAAACATAGCACTGATTTCTACTTGTGTTTTTCTACAAACATTTAAGTGATCTCAGATTACACTCATTCATGATGTTTTTTTCTGTCCAAATTTCTTCAGTGAAGTTGAGGGTGCAGCACTATCCTTACAGGTTTTAATAGTGTGTTTGTCAGTTCTAAACATAATTCATGCCAATAATTTGATCCTTCTGAAACACAGAAACATGGAATATGTCTTCCGACATGGTTGTCTAAGAAGTGGGAAGCTACTGGCTGCATTCGTTTGGAAAAAGTAAGATATTTTATTCTTCTTCATATTCTTCTTTTTAAGGTATGTTATTATTTGTGCATCTTTCTAATTTGCAGTCTGTACCTGCTATATGTGGGACCTGGCAATTCTGCTCATGGAATAAATATTATTAAACAAATCAGCACAATCTTTTTTGTGGCTGAAAAATAATAGTCATTATAATTACATGCTGGTTAAATGCAATCTGAGACCCTTTGTCTTCACAAAAGATTGTGATAACTTCCCCAATAAATTTCCTTAATGTTTCTGGAATGTAATAAACTCCAAAACTAAAGTAGGACTGATAAACTGTTGTTAGATGGCTAATATTCACATCTGCCAATAAAAGTTTCTTAATTTGGATTGCATTTTTTTATTTTGAGACATAAATGGCTTGCTTATTTCCAGAGCATTCCACATGATATCTAGTTTATAAAGTTATAAATAGATCAATAAATATAAAGTAAGATTTTTAGAATCAGTGGTTGAAAATGTCTTCTTTTTTCCAGGAATAGGGATATAGTTCTCATTTAGATAAAAAAAAATCTTAGAGGTGCAAAATGGGATATGCAACATCTGCAGCGCATTAGGGTGCTTCAAACAGGGGGCGCTACACCCAGGGTCCCCAAATCAGTGGTGAAAAAATGGGCACTTAAGATTTCAGGCCTTTGTAGCTCCCTGTGGTCAACCTGTCGAAAAAAATAAAAAGAGTGCCAGGGGCTCAGAACAGGAAAGAAAGCAAGGACAGAAGAAAACATGTGAAGGATTGAGGAAAAATGTGGATAGAAATTTGCATGTAATATGTAAGAACGTCAATGTGAAAACCCTGAAAGAGAGACATTTTAAGTTAAGGCTAAATGTAGTTTTATGTAGCATGCGAAGAGATCGATCCCCCATCCACTATATTATAGGACTGTCCTGTATTGGGAAATTTAAAAGTTAATAAGGGACGCAATTTGTCCCGCATTCTCGTACACATCATTTCATATATACAGAAGTTTTCAAAGTGGTAAGAAAAAGATAATAGTGAATTAGATTGTTGTGTGCTGTGTAGTTGCCCTAGTTACAGAAAAGTAGCTCAAATAGGAAGGAAGCTATTGAAGAGAATTTACTATATATATTTTCTATTTCTATTTTAATTAGATATTCTTTAACTTTTTCTATATTTATCTTATTCTAATATTTTATTTAAATTTTTATTCTTATTCTTATTGCTGTATATTATGTAAATAAGTGTTTCTTTATTTTTAAATCTCATTTCTTTTTTTGTTGTAATATTGTAGGTCAACAGCAGTCGTATAAGCACTTCACTTCATATCATACTGTGTATGACTGTGTATGTGACGAATAAAATTTGAATTTGAGAAAGAATTGTACATATTTGACCTTGCTGTGATTTTTTTTCCCTCACAGTTCCAATTTTCAATTACAGTAATCATCCCATATAAATCATATAAACATTTAATTACTCATTTAAAAGGAATAAAGGATGACAAGAATCTCAGATGGACACACAGACAACCCAAAATCATGATTTCTTCCAAGTGAGGCGTTAAAATTTCAAGAAGGACAGGAAAAACTGACGTTGCATCTCCCCAAAGAAATGGGTAGTTGCGCCCTTGCCTTCCAGGTTAAAGACAAATATGAATATTTTGAGCACTACACAGATACAGATAATGACGCTCTGTAAAGTTATAAATCTAATTCAATTTAATGGACAGCATCACAATGCAGAAATAGAAAAATATGGATATAAATTAGAAAAAATGTAAGGAAAAAAGTATTAATTATAATAATCAGTTTGGCCTCGATGAGCAAACGGCCGGTGATGGAGGCAAGTCAAAACTCTCTGAGATGACAACAGGAAGAAATCTTTAGAGGAAGCAGACTTTACAGGGATAATATCAGAGAGTATGACCATAAATCAGTCCTTGGTATAGCTGTGTGCGATAAGCTTGAATGTTTAATATAACAGGAAAGGTTTCTGAGTTAATATGAGGTCCAGTTTCACTGGTACAAAACCATTTGTGGCAGTTTCAGTTCTAAAATTTTTGAGTTACTGCAGTCCCAAACCAACTGCTTGCATCAGCCAAGTCCAAAACCATCCTGATGGTCATTGAGTGGACCCATCCTCAGTCTCCACATGCATCAAAGCAGACTATCTGGACCATCCTCAGCAGCAGCCAGAGGCGTCTATGCAGTGAGAACTCCAACCAGAGGTGGAGCACCAGGATGTGTCGGTCGGGATTGTGTTGGTCAGCTCTCCTAATACACTCAGGTAAACCCTTAATTGACTAACACAAGTGTAAATGTTTGTGTATTTTTGTGTGTATATATCTGTGTGTGTGTGTGTGCGTGCGTGTGTGCGTGCGTGTGTGCGTGCGTGCGTGCGTGCGTGCGTGCGCGCTAGGCTACAGAATGCCTAAACTTATACCAAAATAAATTGGTTACTGAAAACAAATGAAGATAGATTTATTATTTTGTCTGGCAAGAACATGGTGCAGATTGTACAAGAAAACGTAAACACAAATCCATGACAGATAAAAGAAAATCTACCATTTGCTTACAAACAGATATAAGATAAAGAAAAAAGGCCATTTTTAGACAATAAAAGGTCTCAACACTCAACTGTTATTACATTGAGTACATTCTATTAGCTTTCACAAATCTTCACATACTGTAGACCTGAAAAGCAAAGACACGTGCACACGTCACGATTCAACACACTGTTGATAACTTGTCCGGCCCAGTAGCTCTGTTATGCTGTAGGCAGCATTTTGCTGGCATGTTTTGTGCCCACCTAAGCGTAGTGCAAACTAGCCCTGGGTTTATTCCCCACAGTTTTCTCACATGTTACAGCTTTACATGGAGGCCTCCCAGCTGAGGCATGTCTTATGAAAATAAATGTCTGATCTGTCATATATATCTACAGTGCATCACTAACAGAATATCATGGAAAAGTTTATTTTTTAATAATTTGATTCAGAAAGTGAAACTCTCATATATTGTAATTTTATTAGTGTAAAGTGAAATATTTCAGGTTCTTAATGTCTTGATGACGCGCGGGTGTGGTATGTCACAGGGCTACAGGGTAGTCGTTGCACGTCATGCAGGGATCCAAGTTGTAGTGCCAATGTAACATCCAGTGTAGTGGTTGTGTGTGGTGCGGTGGTGATACAGTGTAGTGGTCATGTGTCGGGGGGTTCTACAGGGTAATGCTCGTGTACTGTTCTCGTGTCAGACAGGGATACAGTGCACGTGTTAGTGTATGCAACAGAGTGACACACGACCACTACACTGTATCACCACCGCACCACACACAACCACTACACTGTATCACCACCGCACCACACACAACCACTACACTGTATCACCACCGCACCACACACAACCACTACACTGTATCACCACCGCACCATACACAACCACTACACTGTATCACCACCGCACCACACACAACCACTACACTGTATCACCACCGCACCACACACAACCACTACACTGTATCACCACCGCACCACACACAACCACTACACTGTATCACCACCGCACCACACATAACCACTACATTGTATCACCACCGCACCACACACAACCACTACACTCTGGCCCCATGCGAAACATGAACACTACACTCTATCCACACATGACACCCAACCATTACACTACACAACACATAAACACTACACTCGATGCACAACAACTACACGGTGCCACTGCATGACACAGGTCCACTACACTACACTAACCTCTTACACCACACGACACACAACAACTCCACTGTACCTCTGTGCAACATGAACAGACTACATTATACCACCGAACGAGACATGACACATAAACAATACATTTAGTGTTTGCAACATGCAAACACTAAACTGTACCACAACTGTGCACAACCAACCACTACATTGTACTCCCATACACCGGTACACTGCATCTCTGTGTGACATCCAACCCCTACGCTGTGCCAAGGCACAATGCACAACCATTAGACTGTTGCACTGCATGATATGCGACCACTACACTATACCACCATGCGACACATGACCACTGTACCACCGCACAGCCACTAAACTTTTTTCTGCGTAACACACGACCACTACATTGTTCCATCATGTGTGTGTATCACTACGTGCCACACGACCACTACGCTGTGCCACCGCACAGCACGTGACCACTAGACTACAGCTCTGAATGTCACGTGAGCACGTGTACCACCATGCAACACCACAATCCCCACACTGTATCACAACATGACACATGACCACTACATTCTATCCCTGCATGACACGTGACCATTACATTGCACCACTGTGTGTACACCGTATCTGTGTGACATCAAACCCCTACACTGTGCCACCACACGGACATGACCACTAGACTGTAGCACTGCAAAATACGCAATCATATACTCTACCACTGCGTGACACGTGACAACCATGTGAAATGTAACCACTACACTGTATCCCCACGTGACACATAAAAACCTCTCTAACGCCAGGTAACATTGTACACTGTATCTTTACGTGACATGCGACCACTTCACTGTATCCCTGCACGATACACAAACACTACACTGGACCACCACGTGATATGAGGGCACTATACTCTGTCACCACGTCACACGAAGGCTACCACATGCACACTGACCACTACACTCTACCACCAAGCGACATGTGATAAGTAAATCGTAATAAACGCACTTCACATGCCCTGTACGCTGGATCCCTGCACAAGACAAGAACAACACACAGTATCCCTGTGCAACAAACAACAACTACACTGTATGTCCTCAAGACATACAAACATTACACTCTATCACCATGTGACACGTGAACACTACTGTACACTCTTTCACCATGAAACATGTGACAAGTTTGCTGTACCACCATGTGACGCACCAACACTTGCATGACACATTACACTCTTCTATCACTATGCAGCACTCGACCACTATAAGGTACCACTGTGGAACACTCGACCGCTTCACTGAATACTGTGGCACACACAACCACCACCATGTGTTCTCATGTGACACACAACCAAGACACTGTATCAGAGCATGGCACACAAACACTACAGTGTCTTGGTTGTGTGTCACATGAGAACACATGTGACACACAACCAAGACACTGTAGTGTTTGTGTACCATGCTCTGATACAGTGTCTTGGTTGTGTGTCACATGAGAACACATGGTGGTGTGACACACAAACACTACAGTGTACAACAGCGCGAGACCACAATGTCTCACCACCTGCACCACTTTAACCCCGTCTGACAACCACAACCACTACACTGTACCACCTCCTAATGCGCGACTACTACACTGTACCACCATGCTATATGCCACCAAAGCTATTCCTGTGTGACGGGCCTCCGAGTGGCGCAGTGGTTAAAGCGCTCGCCCTATCATCCGGAGATCGCTAGTTCGAATCCCGGGAGGTGCTGTAACCTCTCGCAGCCGGAGGTCTAGAGAGAGCTGATTGGCCGAGCTCTCTCAGAGGGGAGGGATGAGAGGTACTTAGTGCTCCCACATTAATCACGGCTCTACAGCCAGTCAGGGGCGTCTGTGAGCTCGCGCAACGGAGGGAGTGGATAGCGCTGTCAACGGTGCGCGAGCGAGCAGTTCGAAAAGATGCGGTCGGCTGGCGTCACGTGGTTCGGAGGAAACACGTGATAGTCTTCGGCCCTCCCGGCTGAGTGGTAGTAGTAGCCTTAATGTGGGAGCCCCCCAGTGACGGGGAGGAATTGGACACGACTAAATTAGGAAGAAAATCGGGGGAAAAAAAAAAAAAAAAAAGCTATTCCTGTGTGACAAACAACCACTTCGGTTTTTTACAGAAACACACACGACAGCTCCACAGTATCCCGAACCACGTACGACACTCCCCCAGTACACTGTAGAAGAGCGCCACACCCAACACTATGCTCTCTCACTGCACCAACCATCACCTCTACACTGCATCACCATTTGAATCCGCTACCTTGTGTCCCCATGAGGTTCACAAACACTACAGTTAAAGTCTGGTGATTGACTTGGTTTATGATTCATTTTTTATCTACAATTAAATATCTTCACTCTTTCATTACTATATATATTCTGTAGATAAAAGCAGTCCTAATTGTGAAGAAAGGATCTCCAAGATAAAGAGTACTGTCCTTTTTAAAAATGTCATTAGGAAAATTATTTAATTAAAAAAAATGTAATTAGTGTTAAGGAGGGAGGATTAAGCCTACAACATCTAGATGATGTTATCTGTTGCATTGTAAATGAGACTTTAGCGTAGTTCCAGCATGTATACTTGCTTATACAAAGAGCTACATGGCCTTTGCCTCTTTCGCATCATAAATGCATTCAAAGTGCATTTAATTCTCAACCCTGCTGGTGTGAGGTGAGAGTGCTAACCGCTAAGAAACCAGGCCACCCTCAGTTATTAACAATAATAATAAAGCAGGGAAGCAGACTAGAACGTCACTTCATTCCACATTGCAGTGCTCCCTCTAGTGGACTTGTGTATGACAGGGTTATTTTATGTAGTATATATAAATTTTTTTTAAAAAGATCAAAAATAGATAAACTTGTTTAAATATTGGGTTAAAATAAAATTGTATATCAGGTCTATTAGTTTTAAGATTTAGATTAACATTGTCGCAGGGTTACATGTAAAAATTAATTATTAGTGTGAATTGATCATACAATATGAATATCAACAGGAAATTCTGTTAAAATAAAAAATATTTTATTATTTTTATTTAAGTTTTATATTATATTTATTTATAAATATTTTATTATTATTGTTGTTGTTGTTGTCGTCTTTATAAAACTGGTTTAGTGACCAAAGCCTGGACTGAATTTTATTTACTCAAACAGCTATAAAACACAACTATCTCTTAGTTATTACCACCAAGATTGCTAGTTTCTGTGAAGCTGCTTTGTGACAATGTCCATTATTAAAAGCTCTACACAAATAAAATTGAATTGAACTGAACTGAGTAGTTAGGTCCCATATTCATCCAAATGAAACGGCACATATTCACTTGAAGTGACTGATAATACCGTAAATTAATTTAGCGTTAGGTTTATACCTCCATAACTGTAGAGGGTTTCATATCATATATCAGCAGAATCTTTAAGTCCTTCTGCATCTTGAACAGGTCAAATACTTTTGACAGACATTAAGAATGGCAATGAAAACCTTTTCTTAAATGTAAACTTTTTAAACTTATCGTCAGTTGTCCTAATCCAACATTTAAAGTTTCTGAACTTTACTATCAAAAGCAGGGCTAAGATCAAGTAACACAAGCAATGAAAAAACAACCCTGATCAGAGGCCAGTAGGAGGTGATTTACCACTGTAACCAGCGCTGTCTCTGAGCTATTATAAAGCCTGAAACTTGACTGATATATTTCATGACTGTTATTCCTATGTACATAAGAGCATAACTGCATTTAGAGCGGCATATATCATTGTAATTACTGGTGTGATGTGTTACTGTATATTGTCGTCTACCTGCTCATTTGACCAAGTTTTTTTTCCCCCTCCGATTTTCTCCCTAATTTAGTCGTGCCCAGTTCCTCCCCGTCACTAGGGGGCTCCCACATTAAGGCTACTACTACCACTCAGCTGGGAGGGCCGAAGACTATCACGTTTCCTCCGCACCACGTGACGCCAGCCGACCGCATCTTTTCGAACTGCTCGCTCGCGCACCGTTGACAGCGCTATCCACTCCCTCCGTTGCGCGAGCTCACAGACGCCCCTGACTGGCTGTAGAGCCGTGATTAATGTGGGAGCACTAAGTACCTCTCATCCCTCCCCTCTGAGAGAGCTCGGCCAATCAGCTCTCTCTAGACCTCCGGCTGCGAGAGGTTACAGCACCTCCCGGGATTCGAACTAGCGATCCCCGGATGATAGGATGAGTACTTTACCACTGCGCCACTCAGTTTTTAGCCTATTTTTTCCATGTCACATGCTGATTTGTTTGTATGTTAATTGTTTATTAAGGAGGAGAGATACAGCACCACCCTGTCAGATTAGGGCCATCTTCTGCCAATTCTCACAGACGACAAGCACGGTGCCCATGGACTACGGCACTCATAAAACTTCTAATTGTGCATGCCTCGATCTCATTCTTAAGTTGAAGTTTACACATTCATTGTGGAGTTCCGTTCATGTTATTTTGTCCTTACTGTCATTTTTTGACTATATATATACTTTTGCCTCTGCTGTTTGCTCATCACTTGATCTTGCCTGTTCTTGGATTGAACTGTGTAATTTAATAAAAGGGCTAAACTGCACCTCTCTATCGTACACAACCAAGTAAGAAGGAGTGTTCTATAGCAGTAGTTTAAGACTTCTTGTATGGCACAACTCAGTAACTTGTTGAAGGACTCATGTGTACACATGCACAGTACATAAGAAGGTGTCCAGCTTAGTCTCACTCCCCCTAGTGTCTCATAGCATTTATTATATCATTATCACATGTATTTCCTCTACTGCTATACATATAGAACATTTATCACTGAGGAACTTTCCAGTTCGTCTGTGTGGTTAAACCAACAAGCCAAATATACAGAACCTTTCGGGGTTCAGTAGATAACGCAGTGCTTCACAGTCGTGCACTGATTATCTGACCATTTAATAGTACAGTCACTTTTCCTCCTGCCTAGAAGAGCCATATGAAACCTACAAACAATTCTGTGTATTGTATGCTCTAATGTATGATATTAAATATGTGGTCTCCTTCCAGCCCAGAATATACACTACTGTCTTTTGGTGTGGAGAACAATTTACAATTTAAGATTTGACTATACAGTCGTGGCCAAAAGTTTTGAGAATGACACAAATACACACGTGGACAAAATTGTTGGTACCCTTCGGTCAATTAAAGAAAAACTCAATGGTCACAGAAATAACTTTAATCTGACAAAAGTAATAATAAAAAAAAAATTCTATGAATATTAACCATTGAAAGTCAGACATTGCTTTTCAACCATGCTTCAACAGAATTATTTTAAAAAATAAACTCATGGAACAGGCCTGGACAAAAATGATGGTACCCCTAGAAAATACTGAAAATAATGTGACCAAAGGGACATGTTAATTCAAGGTGTGTCCACTAATTAGCATCACAGGTGTCTATAATCTTGTAATCAGTCAGTGGGCCTATATATAGGGCTCCAGGTAGTCACTGTGTTGTTTGGTGACATGATATGTACCACACTCAACATGGACCAGAGGAAGCGAAGGAAAGAGTTGTCTCAGAAGATTCGAAAGAAAATTATAGACAAGCATGTTAAAGGTAAAGGCTATAAGACCATTTCCAAGCATCTAGATGTTCCTGTGACTACAGTTGCACATATTATTCCGAAATGTAAGATCCATGGGACTGTAGCCAACCTCCCTGGACGTGGCCACAGGAGGAAAATTGATGACAAATCAAAGAGACGGATAATCCGAATGGTAACAAAAGAGCCCAGAAACACATCCAAGGTGAACTTCATGCTCAAGGAACATCAGTGTCAGATCACACCATCCGTCGTTGTTTGAGCCAAAGTGGACTACATGGGAGACGACCAAGGAGGACACCATTGTTGAAAACAAATCATAAAAATATGCCAAACTACATGTTGACAAGCCACAAAGCTTCTGGGAGAATGTCCTATGGACAGATGAGACAAAAGGCCAAGGCACATCAGCTCTATGTTCACAGACGGAAAAATGAAGCATATCAAGAAAAGAACACTGTCCCTACTGTGAAACATGGAGGAGGCTGTGTTATGTTCTGGGGCTGCTTTGCTGCATCTGGCACAGGGTGTCTTGAATCTGTGCAGGGAACAATGAAATCTCAAGACTATCAAGGGATTCTAGAGAGAATCCTGGCGCTTGCTGGACTTTCTTGGACGCCCTAAAGCCTTCTTAACAAGAATTGAACCTCTTTCCTTGAAGTTCTTGATGATTCTATAAATTGTTGATTTAGGTGCACTCTTAGTAGCCACAATATCCTTGCCTGTGAAGCCATTTTTATGCAACGCAATGATGGCTGCATGCGTTTCTTTGCAGGTCACCAATGATGAAAGAACAATGATTTCAAGCATCACCCTCCTTTTAACATGTCAAGTCTGCCATTCTAACCCAATCAGCCTGACATAATGATCTCCAACCTTGTGCTCATCAACATTCTCACCCGAGTTAACAAGACGATTACTGAAATGATCTCAGCAGGTCCTTTAATGACAGCAATGAAATGCAGTGGAAAGTCTTTTCAGGATTAAGTTAATTTTCATGGCAAAGAAGGACTATGCAATTCATCTGATCACTCTTCATAACATTTTGGAGTATATGTAAATTGCTATTATGAAAACTTAAGCAGCAACCTTTCCAATTTCCAATATTTACGTAATTGTCAAAACTTTTGGCCATGACTGTAGTTCAGTATCTGATTCTTTTGGCATCTAAAATCCACATTTTCAAATTGGACTAGATTTAAACAAAAAAATTAAAAATAAACAAACAAACAAAAAATATATATGTGCACTGAATGCAATTTTGCTCAAAGAGATGAAACACACACACGCTAATTAGTCCATAAATAGCACATTTAAGTGTGAATCATTTTGAAAAAGCGACCTGATAATGAGAGAAATGTGCTGAGCTTTCTTACTAAAAATCAGTTGAACATTTAGAGACCTAATTTCTAATGATGTTTCATTTATCAAGTATGTTTTACAAGTTTGAGATATATTATGATAAAGTCTCAATTCACTACTGCTACATTCCCAAAACTAACTGCCATTTTACAAGAATTGCTCTAGACTTTAAAACAAGCAACTAATGCGTGGTGTCACTGTTAAAGGGATTCATAAGATAGTCATTAAAATCCAAATAGAAATGGGATTGAGTTTTTTTTTTTTTTTTATTACAGACAAAATCAGAATCACTCAAGCACTTGAGGTCAGTTCACCAGATTAAACAACATCATTATGCCTTTGCTGGTAATATTCAACAATTAAACCATCTAAACCTTAATACAGTGGGATGCGTAAGTTTGGGCAGCCTTGTTAACCTTCATGATTTTCCTGTATAAATCATTAGTTGTTGCGATAATAAATTTCAGTTAAATATATCATATAGGAGACACAGTGATATTTGAGAAGTGAAATGAAGCTTATAGGATTTACAGAAAGTGTGCAATAATTGTTTACACAAAATTAGTCATGGCCTCCGAGTGGCGCAGTGGTTAAAGCGCTTGCCCTATCATCCGGAGATCGCTAGTTCGAATCCCGAGTGGTGCTGTAACCTCTCGCAGCCGGAGGTCTAGAGAGAGCTGATTGGCCGAGCTCTCTCAGAGGGGAGGGATGAGAGGTACTTAGTGCTCCCACATTAATCACGGCTCTACAGCCAGTCAGGGGCGTCTGTGAGCTCGCGCAACGGAGGGAGTGGATAGCGCTGTCAACGGTGCGCGAGCGAGGAAGGAAACACGGAGGAAACATGTGATAGTCTTCGGCCCTCCCGGCTGAGTGGTAGTAGTAGCCTTAATGTGGGAGCCCCCTAGTGACGGGGAGGAACTGGACACGACTAAATTAGGGAGAAAATCGGGGAAAAATCCAAAAAAAAAAATTAGGCAGTTGCATAAATTTGGATATTGTCATTTTGTTGATTCCAAAACCTTTAGAACTAATTATTGGAACTCAAATTGGATTGTTAAGCTCAGTGACCCTTGACCTCTATACACAGGTTATCCAATTAGCCAATTGTGGGTTAGCATTGATACTCATAGACGCATTAAAATAAGTGTTTTTATGGTAAAGAACACAACTTTATTCAACTCCTGAATTACACACACTGTAAGCAAGCGAGCGAACTGTTCCAAGGCTGTGACATCTTTCCCAAATCAAGAAACTTTTATTTACATCTGACAAAAATAGCTGTATAATATTTCATCTTAAAAAGTACTTCTGTTTTGAGGTTGGGTAAAATCCAAGTAGTGCACCCTCTAACATTTGTGTCCCGGGAGCAGAGAAAGCAAATTGAAGCACGTCTAACTTTCCTAACACTTTGTGCTAATCACCCACTGCACACACCTGGTCTGAAGCAATTTGTAAAGCTTTCTTAAAAACAAAGCAAAAAAAGCACTCTGCTTACATACCTGGATCTGTATACATTTCATTTAGGATTCTTTATCTGTTAAATCAGACTAAAGTATTCATATTTGGTTACATCCCTAATTGAAACAAACAAACATACAAACAAACACACTAGACCAGTATTGAAGTCATTGTGTCACCACCGCATCACTGGTGTAACCCGTACCCTGCTAGTTCATTCCAGCTCATGTCAGTGGCTGCGGCTGCACCTGATTGCTGTGAGCATTTGTGCCAGAGTCGTTCTGTTTAACTGGTCTGTGTATGACAGTCCCGGTCATGTGAGAAGGGCTGTGCACTGATGCGTTCACTGTAGCATCCAGTCTGTTCTCCAGCTTCATTAAACGGTTCAAGATGTCATCCAATAACACTGCAATGGTCCTTTTCAGATCAGCTGGAGCAAAAGGGAGCAAAAATTTAATATCTAAATTAATACTTGGCTAAAAATGAATTAGTCACATCATTGAATTTATACATCTGATTCAATGCTCTGAAAACACTGATCATAGTTCAGAGACCACAGCGTATTATCTTCCATCCTCTGGCAGTGAACAGTTGCAGACAACAGGACTGCTGTAGGCTGAACTTTTTTCATGGATGAAGGACTTTTTCTAAATCTAACAGTGACAGTAAGGCATTTAGAAATCCCTGTTACTCTGCTGTAACTGTTACACACCCACTGCCTCTTTAATGTCATTTAGTGTCACTGCTGAGAATGGTTCTTCATCCAAAAAAATATAAAGAATACTTTGCTGTATCTGACTTGTATATACAATGTTTTCAGCAGATAATGTACAGCCTGAAATGTTCCCCTGTTTTACCTGTGAATTTGCATGTTTCATATCCAAGGGAACTCATAAGCCATTCAGAACACAAACATCTGTAAACATCTGCCAATGAAGTGCGTGAGCCTTACCATATCCAGCCATTGAGGGGTTATATGGCCTCGTGAGCTCGTGGTTCTCCTCGCTGAGAGCTTTGACGTAGCGCTGGCTCAGCTCCAGGATCTGCTGGCGCAGCTCAGTGCTGCTTTGGCGCCGTGGCTGGTTAATGGTGTAGTGCAGCAGCAGCAGGCACCACGCCAGACCAAAGAGTAGGAGCAAAACGCTGAGCCTCTGAGACATGCTCCTACCTCGCAGCAGACAGCCGAGCATTGCTGAAGCCCAGCAGCTACTTTGGCTACCACCACCAAGGCCAGTGGGTGGACCGAGACGACAAGATTGAAGATAAACCTGCAGGATCTTTAGATTGAGTTCAGGATGGCTCGTAAAAAACAGAACCAGAAAAGCAAGATATGAACACGAGGGAAATGTTTGTTGATCAGGGCATGACTACAGATGGTATTAAAAGATATCCAAAATAGATCTGAATGTAAACACTGCTGAATCTTCCAGGGAAATATAAATGGGGTGTTTGTTTGGGGACTGGGCTGAACGGTAGCTGGGAGAGTCTGAATCACTCGCTGATCACTCCTGAGATCTCACTCTCGGCTCTTCCATTCAACAAACTGCCTGAGACAGAAAAACATGTACTTTACACTAATATTCAAGCAAAAATCTATTAAGATATTTGTTAGACCAAATCATGTTTCATGCAAAAAAGGACAATATGAACATTTTGTGTACAGACAGATCACGGAGACGGATGGTCATCAGCTTTTGTTACTGAACTGATGCTTTAATTGTGTAATAAATCACTCTGAGGGATTGAGCTTAATTATGCAATAGAGAGAAATATGACCATGATGCTCTCAACACTCATTTTAGCAACTGTGTGTGTATTTTTCAGCTTCATGACACAAAATGTTGTCAGAAAGCTGATAAAATTAATTATTTCAATCACAAGAATTTCTTTTCTTTTTTTTTTTTACAAGAACAGATTTTGTTCGATCACCTTTATCTTTGATTTTGCACAATGCTGTGGCTGCGCTTCAATCTTCTTTAACATGACAACACCTACTTCCATCCAGAGTTCATTGTTGGCCGAGATCGTGTGGCAATGACGGGAGAGTTAAACTGTTCTGTAAAAGTTTCCTTCAGCACGTCCCAAAGACTTTCAGTGGGGTTAAGGTCAGGCAGGACTCTTTGGTGTCCAATTCATCTGTGAAGTTTATTCCTCTCACCACACACAGTGAAGAAAAGCTCCAGAGATGTAATAACATGGTCAATCAAGTCATTCAGGTCATCAGCTGACTTCCTTTTATCGCTCTGGTGTAGGATCAATCTGGACTCATTAGACCACATGACCTTTTTATATCGCTCCAAAGTCCAAGCTTTATTCTCCCTAGCAAACTGAAACCTTTATGATTTGTCTCACTAACAGGTGGTTTAGTCCAACACACAGCTGTTTAGTCCAAATCCTTGAGTTCTCATCACACTGTGTGGAATTGCTCTTACTGTCACTATTAAACACAGCTCTGGGTTCCCCTACGCAACTTCTAAGTGATTTCTGATTACACTCATTCATTATGTTTCTCTGACTGCATTGCTTCTGTGAAGTTGAGGGTTCAGCACGATGCTCTCTTTTCCACGATGATGAGACACGTCTTTAGGCATGGTCGTTTAAGAACTGAAAAGAATTGACACCTATTAATCATGGCAGTATACAATTATACAATCAAAGGCTCTTATGTCTTTGCTAACTTAAATCCAGCTTGGGAATGTTTTTGGCCAGGCAGCGTATCCGAGTTCTGCATATCTGAGTCCGCCACACTGAGTTCTGTCACTTTGCACTGAATATTTGGGAGTTAATGCTATTGCTATGAGTGACACTGAGGCTGCTTCCTTTGTGTCAGTGCTTCTCAAAAGCATTGCAGTCCTTCTCTCCCCGCTTTAACTAACAAACATAACAAATTCCACAGACTGTGTCAGTACAGATGTACCATAATAAACGTAACCCAACTATTAAAATAAAATATTAATAAAAGGCTCATTATTAAACATGAACAATAAGACAATAAATATACTCACCAGACACTTTATTGGGAACATCTGTACATCTGTTACTTCAAATGAGCCAATCAGGATTATCGCTGACCATCTGGATTCCATTACAGCGGATAAACACCTTATAAAGGCGACTTCCAGCATGATAACACCCCGTGTCACCAAGCACAAGTCGTCTCAATCCGAATTCGAGTGGTGGTGAGTTGAGTGAGCTTCAGTGGCCTCCACCATCAGCAGATCTATAAGAGCACTTTTGGGACGAGAGAAAGTGAGATTCAGAGTATGAACACAACACGACATGTTCCAAGATCTCAAACAATTGTTCCCAACATCTTGTAGAATCCATGCTATAGAAAACGATGTGGATGTTCTGAAAGCTAAGAGGGTCGCATCTAGTGGAGATGGGTTAAAAAAAATAGACTCAGTTATGAATCGCGATTCTTTTGTGTGTTGATTCACGTATGGCCACACTGACCGCAAAATAGATTTTATTAAAACTATTATTACATTTATAATAGAGATGAACCGGTCGATCGGCCAGTGTGGGATAACTAGAATTATCTGGTTTTCAGGTTGGCCGTAACCGGGAATCAGACTCAGATATAAACGATTCTGTACAGAGGGAAGAAGCTTCAGAGTGGACCAACAAAAATGCATTTTTATGGTGTTACATTATCAAAAGTCACACACATTAAAAGCCTTTGATCTGCCTTTTTTCTGTGAGCAAATTAGTCTCAAACCCATACATTACACAGATTTAGTCCAGCCTCAAAACACTGTGACCGCTAATTTGTCTTGAAAATCATGTGCGTTACACCAACACACACCCACGCACTCACTGTCAATCTGAGTTTTGAGACTTTGAAGGCATTTGAGAGGCAAAGCATCAATGTTTCCTTATAATCCTAAAGGTGGCACACTAATCAATTCGTACATTTTAATCCTGTGTGAATTATTTACTAAATTTGTTTAGAAATAATAATTATGGCGGATGTCAGAGATATGTGGTGCTCAGTAACAATGCAGCTTTTAGTTTACTTAAATTTAAAGTTAAATGTATTATGTCTATGTGAAGTTTGTATTGTTTAACTGCTGCGTTCGGCGAGTGATAAGATCGTATCAGTGGTGATTCCCATTCCTGGTATCTAGTACTAGTGTAACGTTCCTGATGAGTACTGGATGAGTGTGATCGGAAAAGAAAAACTTTTGCTCCTGTGTTAGTGTCTTTCCCAGTCGCCTGCTGTTTATATGACTAATGAAAACTTCAGTCAGTTGTGTTCAAACCAGGACTTCTACATGTTAGGAAGGAGGACCGACTTAAAAAACCAGCACACACATCCACAGCCCTGAGCGACACATCATTAGGGATTTGTAACTGAGATTTACATAAAGGACTTTAGATTGTACTAGTGTCAACACCCGCCGTTGATGGGAAAAGAGTTTGTAGAATAGTTATAAGGTTAAAGCTAAAAATAATCTGATCAGCTTTAATGTAATCAGTGATATTATTTCAGGTTAAAGAACCACATACATGTCTGCTGCAACAAAGATGAACCACTTTTTAGGGCCCAAGCACTATAAGGGGCGCAGGACCCTCTTGTTTTCCTAAGGATTTTTTTTTTCCACTCTTTTGGAGTTTTCGGGGGTCTTAACATGCTCAAAAACTCATGAAACCTGGCAGACAGGTTGGAATCTAAAATGATGGATGCGTTAGTTACATTGCAGAGTACTTATTTCACAGTGTACTTTAGTTCCCCTTGCAAGGATACCTGTTGCTGCTGCTGTGGAAATTTCACACTATAGAAATTAAATATTGATATATATAAGATTTTTTGTTTAATTAGGGCCCAAGCACTATAAGGTGCGCAAGACCCACTTATACGCCGAAAAATGATTAATAACTTTCTGTGTGGCATTATATTGAGTGACATTATATTCAGTGACACTTTGTGACATCACGTTCAGTGACATCACATTCAGGAACATGTGTGAGGCTTTTCTTCCAGCACCTGCGGCCTATTGTACACACACATCATTAATGTTAATAGACACAGACACACCATACACACAAACAAGCACAAAACACAGGCACATTTACTCGTCACACACAGACTGACACATCCACACGTCACACACCTCTCTCTCTCACTCTCACACACACTAACGCGCGCACACACGCGCATGCATGCATGCACACAAACACACGCACACATACATACACCCATATTACAAATGTTTACACTCATGCACACAAACACCTCTCACGACGCACACACACCCACACCATACACACACACACACACACACACATTAGCCCTGTATAGTGTGTGATGTGTGCAGGTTGTGCGGTGCAACCGGGATGGCGATGGCACAGAGTGCTTGGGCCCGTCATCGTTGCTTGCAACTATATTTTAATTAAATTTTTTTACTGTAATGTCACAACATTTTCTTTGGTGTGAGACATTATATGGTTTTGGCTTCCCCTGGATCAGTGGCTAAATATTAGGAGATATTCTCAGCAAGATTTTGAATCTACTGTAGTTTCATCTTATTACAATCAATGGGAAACAGAGGATACAGAAAAATTTGCCTTATTTGCTCCAAGTTGTCCTTTTTTCATCATCAGCCAAATTAAACCCTATTCGGTAATCGGAGAGTAAATTACAGTTGAGAAATCGAAAAAGTAGATTTTAAACAACTCCAGCATCTTAACATTCACTTCAGCGCTGTTATTTTAGTAGTGAAACTACAGTATGAACTAATCCGAGTAAAAATATTCAGTTCATCTTTTCTAATTAATATCTATTGGTGCAGGTGTTTGTTTACATTGAGACAGTAGCGCATTAGTAGCTTATTTTAAAGTAGATTATTAAATCCCACACATAACTGTTCATAACATCACTTTTACTCAACATTCTGATTTCACTGATGGTGCAGGTTAGACTTCTGGCAGATATCTAAATATTGCAGAGCTTTCACTAAATTTTATCCAGTGGTCGATTTAATCTATCCAGTGGTTCGCATTTATGGCGCAACATTCAGTTTTCGCAGTGCATGTACCTTTTTTTTTTTTTTGGGAGTAAGCCCTGATGAGTCACTCTTTCGTGTGTGTTTAAGATTGTGAGTCCTCTACATATTAAACGTAAAGATATCATTAAAAGACTCAGAGTTCTGACCAATGTACAGACAAATTCTTTCTTTTATTTATATAGGTATATATAATATACAGATAGATTCTCTCTTCATACACTGAATGAGACTGAGGGAGATTGAGTGAGACTCCAGTGAGAATCCAGTGAGACTGAGTGAGAGCAGTGTTTAAGGGCAGATCTGGAGCACAGGCTGAGCTGAACTCTGAGGTGGTTTGGGGTTTAATATCATCAGGATCTGACAGTAATAAACTTCATTCCTCCTGATCATGAGGATGTCTGACTGGTCACACTTTGCTCTTATGGTTTGGAGAAACTGGTTTCTCACTGGAAACGCTAACAGCTGATACACAACTCATGTGGTGTGTGTGTGTGTATGGAGTGTATAAGCGGGTAAAAATACTGCTCAAAATCCCCAGATCTAGAACATTCAATCTGTTGTGTTTCTACATGCAGCTCGTTTAGACGTTAGAATCTGACGCTTAGCATCATGCTAACTGGCTAACTTAAACTGTATGCAAGTCTACCATATCTCTCTCTCTCTCACACACACACACACCAAACAATTAAGAAGCTTCATCGTTTAACACCTCGTTATACGTGCATGTTGTTATCTACACTGAGTGTGTGTTATCTGGTAGTTGTTACCTTGCTCTGCGTTTCCACTCTCTCTCTCCGTGTCGGGGTGCGTTCACTGGCTCTGTGGCAGAAGGTTTCTCAAACGGAAACTGTGCTCTGATGTTTCATTACAAAACGCAGTTTTACGAAATGAACCGACGTGTAACAGGGAAGATAATTAGTGCTGATCCACGATACAGAAATCCTCTAATTAAACACATTGCTAAAATACATATTGTACGAATAAACAGATGCACTTAAATTATTGAACCTCTTTGAGGGATTCTGGTGAACTCTATTTATTTTTTCTCTCTACTGACACAGAGGTTCTTTTATAAATCCTTGCAGGGAATCATGAACACAACTGCATGTACATCACCCAGCAATCAGTCCGCAAGGGTTTCTTCTTCTTCTGGTTTGCAGACCAGCTTAATGTTCATTACTGCCACCTACTGAACATTTCTAAATTAAATTGTTCAAGACACGTATAGACACACTGATTAGCCAAAACATCATGAGCACCTGCCTGATATTGAGCAAGTCCCCCCTTGTGCCACCGTAACAGTGATGTGCTATGTGTTCTGACTCCTTTCTATTGGAAACCAGCATTATCATTTTCCTCAAATTGACCTACATTAGAGCTTCCGGTAAGCTTTGGCCACCCATGACTCTGTCACCAGTTCGCGGATCACGTTTGGTCTGTTCTAACCACTGCAAGCCAGGAGCATCTGAGCGTGCGGTTCGACATTTTGTCTCCACTGCGCGCTCAACAGCTCAATTCTGCGCGTGCAGTGTCTCTCCTGCTCGCTCAACATGTTCTCCGCGCGCGCTCGACTCTGTCTGCACGCGCGTGCAACATTTATTTTCTGTGCGCGCTCGACTCTGCCTGTAAACTCGCTCGACTTTGTCCAGTGTTACAAAACTGCCACAAAACCAGCCAATCACAGACCTCCACACACTACTTCTGATTGGCTATTCCTTCTCTATCAGCTGGCACTATCCACCGCATAAGGTATATTATAAGTAAAGAGACCAAGTTGTGCGATTTGAATTTTAGTCGATGTAGTCTAACGATGAGCTATATGGATAATTAGATAATTAAATAAAAACACAATAGACAAACGAAACTGGTATATACTAATACGCCATTGACTAAAAAATAAATATTATAATATTTGTTTATAATATTTATGAATAAATACAACTTTATTTACAATCCTTCCCTTATATAATTTATTTTCAGTTGTATATAATTATATATAATAATATAATTTAAATTTCTTATAAATTGTTTTGATTTTGTAAAGCTGCTTTTACACAATGACCATTTTAAAAGCATGTTATAGTATGCGTTATGAGGTTGATAGTGCCATAGAGAAGGAACAGCCAATCAGAAGCCGGGTCTGGAAGTCAGTGATTGGCTTCTTTTGTGGCAGTTTTGTAACACTGGACAAAGTTGAGTGAGCGTACAGGCAGAGTCGAGCGCGCACAGAAAAGAAATGTTGCACGCGCATGCAGGCAGAGTTGCACAGAATCAAGAAGTCGTGCGTGCGCGGAGAACGCGAAGAGCGAGCAGGGGAGACACTGCACGCGCAGAATCGAGCTGTTGAGCGCGCAGTGGAGACACTGCACGTGCATAGAGTGCTTTGTCTGCTCTCAAAATGTCAAACCGCATGCTCAGAATTGTGGCAGGAATATAACGCCATAGGAGCATCCTATAACACCTGGAGGTTTGGAGGTGCTCTGACTCTGTCCTCTAGCCAACACAATTCGGCCTTATCAAAGTCACTCTAATCCTTTTTAAAAATCGAAGGCTGGCCCGTGTAGTCTGATCCAATAGAAGCGCTAGTGTAGATCAAAGTGAGGGAAAGGTTAATGCTGATAATGATGTGGGTGTCGATGAAGGTGTCAGAACACACAGATCATTACTGTTATAATATTATGGTGATCGTTGTAATTGTGAACTATTCTAATTTCTATTCTATTTAATAATACCGTGGTGTGAACTGTCTGTTCTTTTGGTTTCATATATTTTTACCCCTTGTGCGTGTAATGATTTGCAATGCATTAGTACATCCTGTATTTAACTGGCTCCCTGTTTCAGGAGAGTCCCAAGCTAGAAGTCCTTATTTATAAATAGTGGTAGGAGAGAAATTCACTTTTTCCTGCTTTTGTGTAAATTTAGAATTAATTTTAGAATTTATATTAGAAATAGCAAAGATATATTTTGTGTCCTAATATTTTTTTGTTATTGGGAGTCCCATTTAGACTCTCCACAAACCAGCAGATCAGATACTCATGCACTATTCTAGACTGTTTTTTAGTAACATCACTAACCTGTTTATAATTTATAATACAGTAGGTCTCTCATGTATCCTTTAAACCCATGTTTTAACATTTATCTGGATTTTATATAGGTAGAGGCTTTTATTAATCCCAAATGGAAATTTCATCATTACAGCAGCCAGTTCACATAAAATACAACAAGTAAGCAGCATGAATTGCAATGAGAGGGGGTGGGGGGAGAGGGGATGGGGGAGTAGATTAGACTAGTAAAATAATTTATGGAAGGTCAGCGTGAGTGTGTGGATCTCTTGGGAGCAATCATATTGATGCCCCTCAGTGTGAAATGTGGATGCTCTGTGGATGCTCCAGGCGCACAATAATACTGCAGCAGGCAATGGCAGGCACACTCCTGTTAAAATGAGCAAGTTAAGACAGATTAACAAATATGACCCACAATTACCAAGATTTACCTCATACTCACTTTTGTCAGACAACCATTAAAGATTCAACACATATTTACTAGTATTGTAATGATACAACATATCACGCCTCTCAATTTATAGAAGAGCAGAACACACTGTCCTGACCATGGGGAATCACCTTTAAACTTTCAACTTCCATTTGATGGAAAGCTATTTGAAAAATAGAGGGCAAGGCTGACAGCATGATTGAAATGTATGTATACCCCTGTGACTTGGTCATTAGAATACACTGGTCCCGGGGCCTAGTTTAAAAGCACCCAAGTGGAGACGAGCATAGTACACTGATTCCTGCAACAATATGATGCAATGATGTTTGAGTGTTCGCACTACTCAAACATACCACACTTTTGGGGTCAAGTGTACTCTAATCTGAGTAAGACGCCTAGAGACTGACCCTGTTGGTAATTATTGCAGGATTGATTGCTACACCTGGCCACACCTGGCACCATCCATAACCACACTTTCCTGCATCGTACCCTGCATCGTACCCTGTCCCACACATGGATCAATGGATCCAATACAGGATGAAATTTTCCAGTCTGTGCTTTTATTGCAATAATAAAATATAATAACTGCTCCTGCATATTACTTTCACTCTGCAGAATTATATATATATATATATATATATATATATATATATATAAATAAAAAAGGTGCATCCAGTATGTTGCCATAGTAATTCAGTGAGGCTCACTATTAGCTTTGTCTGTGCATCTATGCTTGAGTACAAAATAAAATGTATAGTCTGGATTATTCTTCTTATTTATGATTTTTTAAAATCATGTTCATTAATGTGTGCCAGTCAAACTCATAGTTATATGCGCAGTAGTGTTCTCTGAGCCAGTGATCTGATGTATGAGTGTTTATGATACTGGATATTTATATTAATTACATTATGCTCTCAAGTGGTGTGGAGGTTATTAAATTTTATATCCTCTTTAAGCCTCTTTTATAGCCTTAAACTGACAGTGCATACATGTGGACACTGTACATGAATGGGTTAAAAAATTATATTGTTTCATGAAAAAAATGCATCTGGACAACAACAACCAAAAGAATGTATGTGCTGTAATCACTATTCCATGTAAGATACTCTAAATGAGTTTATAGGAAAAAGTTAAGTGCACAGGACAAATTCCAGAATCAAGGTGACCTGCTGACTCGCACGTGTCTATAAGAGTGACTACAGTACGGCAACATGTATGGGAAGTACTGGTTTTTAAGCTATTTTTTTTCCATTAACATCTGTACAGAATTATTGTATTAGGCATTGTTTCAGAAAAATGTTTTCTTATTGTGAGGTATAATTAAATTTCATTGTAGCAAAATAATAAAATACTTGAAAGCAGTAGAGTGTATATCTGTACCAATACAGTAAGAAATGAATACTTCGCCTTAGAAAGATAAATTCCAACAGACACATTCAACAAATCCCCTGAGAACAAATCTGAAGTGCTTAACAGTTGGGTGTGATCTCAGTGTCTACAAATTTTGACCATATATAAAATATGTTTGCACAGCTATCTGTGCATATAACTGTTAAAGGATATAAGTATACACTCACCTAAAGGATTATTAGGAACACCTGTTCAATTTCTCATTAATGCAATTATCTAATCAACCAATCACATGGCAGTTGCTTCAATGTATTTAAGGGTGTGGTCCTGGTCAAGACAATCTCCTGAACTCCAAACTGAATGTTAGAATGGGAAAGAAAGGTGATTTAAGCAATTTTGAGCATGGCATGGTTGTTGGTGCCAGACGGGCCAGTCTGAGTATTTCACAATCTGCTCAGTTACTGGGATTTTCATGCACAACCATGTCTAGGGTTTACAAAGAATGGTGTGAAAAGGGAAAAACATCCAGTATGCGGCAGTCCTGTGGGCAAAAATGCCTTGTTGATGCTAGAGGTCAGAGGAGAATGGGCCGACTGATTCAAGCTGATAGAAGAGCAACTTTGACTGAAATAACCACTCGTTACAATGAGGTATGCAGCAAAGCATTTGTGAAGCCACTACACACACAACCTTGAAGCAGATGGGTTACAACAGCAGAAGACCCCACCGGGTACCACTCATCTCCACTACAAATAGGAAAAAGAGGCTACAATTTACACGAGCTCACCAAAATTGGACAGTTTAAGAAAAATGTTGCCTGGTCTGATGAGTCTCGATTTCTGTTGAGACATTCAAATGGTAGAGTCAGAATTTGGCGTAAACAGAAGGAGAACATGGATCCATCATGCCTTGCTACCACTGTGCAGGCTGCTGGTGGTGGTGTAATGGTGTGGGGGATCTTTTCTTGGCACACTTTAGGCCCCTTAGTGCCAACCGGGCATCGTTTAAATGCCACGGCCTACCTGAGGATTGTTTCTGACCATGTCCATCCCTTTATGACCACCATGTACCCATCCTCTGATGGCTACTTCCAGCAGGATACTGCACCATGTCACAAAGCTCGAATCATTTCAAATTGGTTTCTTGAACATGACAATGAGTTCACTGTACTAAAATGGCCCCCATTCAAATCACCAGATCTCAACCCAATAGAGCATCTTTGGGATATGGTGGAACGGGAGCTTCGTGCCCTGGATGTGCATCCCACAAACCTCCATCAACTGCAAGATTCTAAAAAAAAAAAGTTTCTAATGCATGCTTACAGCACCTTGTTGAATCAATGCCACGTAGAATTAAGGCAGTTCTGAAGGCGAAAGGGGGTCAAACATCGTATTAGTTTGGTGTTCATAATAATCCTTTAGGTGAGTGTAAAATGTATGTGCTTTTTAGTTTACTAATACCTTAACATTTTTAATTTTAGAAAAGCAGTAACAGAAGGTTGACGTTCAGAAGGTCGGGGGTTCAAGCCATTTAACTCTATCTGCTCCAGGGGTGCTGTATCCTGCCTGACCCTGCACTCTGACCCCAGCTTCCTTACTGGAATATGTAAAAAAATATATATATAATTTCACTGTAAATTTCACAGGTAAAGAAAACAGAGTCAGCTTTTTTAAATGTAGTGGTTTAATAGCACAATTATACCCCCGTCAGTAAAGTTTACCTTTATTGGTGAAGCTACAGTGCATACAACACATGTAAATACAGGACGCCTATGGATACACACAGGATGCTGTGGATTACATGCATTACAGTGTTCAGTTACCTTGTGAGCAACCGTCAGTAGATAAAAACAATTACAGCAATGTCCTAAACAAACCTAGCAATGTTACTCTTAACTAGCAAGTTTGTGTACCCTAATGGACTACATATAAAATCACAAATGTCAAACAGTGGGCATTTTTAATAAGGTCAGAGGTTACTGCCTTTAGAAGTGATAAATGCTGGACTGAACAAGCAGAGACTAACATCACCACATCAAAGGGTCATCATATCTGTAGAGAAAAAAAAAAGTCAGGACACATTTATATACACACTTTTTGTGGACAAAGTTAATACACATTTTTCACTTTTCATATGAATTTCCATAATTTTCCATAATTCAATGACAATTGTTAAAAAGTGCTACACAAATAAAATTGAATTGAAGTTAATTAACAAAACATGTTTTATTTTGGAAAATTCAAATAAGAAAACTAAGATACTAAGGCTAAAACTGCATTGTATTTGCAAATCCACTAGGTTTCTTTAGGTTACCTGGGCTGCAGTCGCACCTCTGCCTCTCCAAACAGTAGATCCGGGGTTAACGCATCATCAGAGTTTGACCTTTTGCCGTACCTGACAGATGGAAGATGATAGAAAAGTTTAGCTGTGCAGAGACACCTATTGAGTACAACACTTCAATCAATGAATTAATTCACACTTTTCAACATGTGCTAAATTCATTAGTTTTTTTTTTTCATTATTTTTGTTAAATTCAGATTCCAGGAACGGATGGCCACGTTCTCTGAAATGATGGTCAGTGTCTCGGGTGTCTGTTTTCTTAAAAATGAAAAAAAAAAAGTATTTTTTATAATTAAATACAAGTTTTTTTCCTTCTTTCCTTCAGAAAACTGTTAAGGAACCCAATTAAAAATAAATCCGCTGCAGCACAGCTGGCACATCTTTGCTCTGTGAAAGGTCTGCGTCAGACAGAAACTAATCTGTAAGGCAGTAAGTGGAAGTCTTACAATTAGACAATCAAAGGCATATTCTTTATGGATTAATACCAGTCTTTGAAAAGTACATTGGAAAGACAAGTAGCCTAATTTTTACTGAAGCAGGAGCCACTTGTGAAAAATTATTTTTCATAGCTTCCTGAAATTTCAATAACATTTCATGGCAGTTGGTTATCCTCTACTGAAAGTCATAGTACTGTGACAGGAATTCATCCAGCAGATGATAGTTCTTCAAATGGCATTTATAAGGATATTTCAGATTTCGCATTCAGAATAGACAAAAAAAAAAAAAAAAAAACACTGCATAGCATGGAAGATTTGCAAGTTTCCATTTATATATATATATATATATATATATATATATATATATATATATATATATATATATATCCACCAAGCACAGGGAGAACATGAAAATTCCACACACAGACCTTGATTTATATATATAATGTTCTCCCCATGCTTGGTGGGTTTCCTCCGGATGCTCTGGTTTCCTCCCACAGTGTAAAGACATGTCGATTAGGCAACTTGCCCTGTAGAGTGTAAAAAAGCATGAATGTGTGTGTGTGTGCGTGTGCGCCCTGCGATGGATCGGCACCCTGTCTCATACTCAAAGTCTCCTGGGATATGGTCCAGGCCCCCCACTGCCCCTACATACATAAAGGATAAAGCAATATAGAACATGAATGAGTGAGAGTCTATATTCAATTTCTACGAACATGAAGGGCTTTCAATTGAAACGTTCTCTTTCCGTCTACACAACTCAGAGAAAGACACTTGCCTGTATTTGAGATGTCACATCTGCACAGCTCACCTCTGCCTTGTGATGAGGTTGATGTAGTGTCTCAACGCAGAGTAATACTTGGCCAGTTCCTCAACAGGTGCGTCCTCTCCTGGATTCTCCGGCTTTGTTGGATAGCCTTCCGCCACCATGCCCAAACACACAAGCAGGACACATGCGCCCCAGGCCACACACACGTTTGCACGAGGACGCATCTAGCGAGAAACACAGCTGTGAGAATAACTGGGAAATAATTGGAAGACATTACGACAAACAGAAGGTGCAGTCTGAAAAGGACACAAAAAATAAGAAAACATTTAAGTGGTACATAATCTTTTATATATTAATTATTTATTTGCATACCCAAATTCTTTCTTTATTCTAAAAAAAAAAAAATAAAAATAAAAAAGAGTATACCTAAAATAAAATAAAATATTTATAAATATTTCTTATACTTTTTAAACTTAATTTCTATGTATTTTTAAATTTTCTTATTCTGTAAAGCTGCTTTATGACAATGACCACTACAAAGGGCGATGTAAATAAAACTGAATTAAATTAATTCAAAGAGAATAGTTTTGAAAGTAATTATTTTAGAAAATAATTCTAAATATAAAAATATCTGTGAATAATATTGATATCAATTTTATATAATTTTATATATATATATATATATATATATATATGAGAGAGAGAGAGAGAGAGAGAGAGAGAGAGATTAAAAGTTTGTTAATTAACAGTAGTCAAAATACGCACTCAGATGGCGGTGATGTATCATGTATTCAACTGATCTTTTATTTTCTTAACAAATTAAAATGATGGTTATACTGATTGCCCACAAGTGTGTGAATGTGTAAACGATTTTGTAGCTACTAGGAAAAATGAAATAGAATAAGAAGGTAAGAAAAGGCAAATTGCACTAGAAAAAGAATGTAAAATATAAAATATACAAATATACAATTATAATAAAATAATTAAAATAAAAAAGTATAAAAAGTATAAATTATATGGAATGTGCAAGAAAAACTGTATTAGAGGGAAAGATGTGGCATGTCTGAGCAGTATGAGTAAAATTTAAAGTGTTAAATGAGATGATAAATCACTATAGACATTATAGAAGAGTGAAGAATATAAAGTGTAGTAATGTTTCTGGGGGAAAGTGTTTCATCCTGCATGCTTCTAAAGCTGTGATTTTATAGACTCGGGCTACATGCGTTATATATAAACTAATCATACAGTTGTAATGTTTGATGCAGTTACTCACTGTTAGCTGATGCTCTGCTTGCTTTCTTCTCTTCCTGCGCTCCAGATGTGCAGCTGAGCTCTGGGAAGCTGTGAGTCTCGTGCGGCAGGTGTGCTGGGTTTATATAGAGGCGCGGCGCGGGCGCTCACGAAGACGCGCTCCATCAGCAGACGCGCGCGCACGTCACTCACTGACGGAGTGTTCAATCATAGCTCTGTTCTCGACCGGAGCTGTTAATTTTAAAATTAACTAAACTGTCTGTCTGTTTGTGTACGCATCAGATAAAAAAATACTGAATGAATTTGAATGAGTTTTGACAGATATATTTGGCAGAGTTTGAGGTAACATATAAGCTTTGTTTCAACACAATCGGCCCAGAAGAGAAGAAATTTTATGCCATCTCACACTTTCATTCGACACACTTAACGAGTTAAAATGTTCAATCCAAAATTTAACAGATGGCATTGTACATTTTGTTTTTATAAGTGATTATAAGTGATTAAATTCCACACTGTTAACCCAAATTAGTTGACTTTACTATAAAATGTTTGTAAACCCATTGCACTAAATAATTTTAGTTTTTACACAGGGTAAAACTAAACAGGTTAAGTTGTGTTAACACAGAACCTTCAGTGGTTATAGCAGACAAATCAAGCTTGCATTAGTAGTCTTTACTAAAAACATTAGTTCACATTATGAATTTTTTAACAAAAGATTGAGTAGTGATAATTGTTATATTTAAGAAACATATTATAATTTTATATTTATATATTTATATATTATATATATATATATATATATATATATATATATATATATATATATATATATATACTTAAATTGTTTAAATGAAATCATCAACATTGCAATGTTTTATTTTTTTTAAACATTTTTATTGTTGACATAGTTGTAATAAACTTTTCAACCAAAAGACTTTTCCTTGTTAACAATCATTAATTTTTTTTAGAAGAACACGAACACATGGTATTCAACAATATGCTACATCCATGTGAATGACTGGAATTGCATTTACAATGGATATCATTAAAACCTGAGTCAAACCTCTAAAACTTTAAATGAGGCAGGATTGAAGTGAAGAGAAAATGGGCACACAACACCTTCTTTCTCAACAAGGAGGATTCCAAAGTCAAGGTGGCGCAATGACTGATCATCAGAGTCCTATACCAACAGAGCAGATCAATGACATTTCTCATTAAATAACCAACAAATAATATTAAACAAATAGCCTTGTAATGAAACAGACACATGAGACAATGTGTGAATTGGTTATGACTGCTTTAGTAACACTTCATCAAAAGGGTTAGTTCATCCAAAAATTAATATTTACTTACTTACGAAGGAAAAGATGAAAATACACAAGTTTTATGGTTTTGGAATGACGTGTGGATAAATCATTACAAAACCATAAAACTTGTGCATTTTCATCCTTTCCTCCATTCAAAGTCACAAAGCCAATTTATCATTTCAAAAGACTTGAAAAGATAAATGAACTCTTAAAATAAGGGACAGAAAATCACAGGTTTTATTAAAAATACCTTACATTGTGTTCTGTAGATAAACAAAAGTCTTATTAGTTTTGACTGACATGAGGGTCAGTATATGGTGATGTTGGAAAGAGCTTTGGCTCCTCTCTAACCTCTCTCTAAGTTTCAATGGTTTAAGCTATATGTAAATGTATATAAAATACAAGGACTATCTATTAATACAATGATTTGTTTTCATTGTCCTTTAAGATAAAATGAGAAAATAAGTTACTTACAAAGCATGCTATGAAGAAGTCTGTTGGGTTGTCACCAAGAAGAATCGGTAGCCCTCTCAGCACCAGTGACCTAACATCAGTTGGCTCTCGAGTCTGTTGGGTAATTTAAAAAAAAAAGGTTGGGGGGCTAAATAGCTACAATAACAAGAAATTATCCAGACGAGAGCAGAACCAACAACACATTATTTTGTTGGACAATTGTATTATACAACCAAAGTAGTATCACTTAGTGACATTTCACTGACTGTAGCTTCCATGTTTTAATAAATAACCCCGTTTGTTACATGTAAATTCACAAAACTTACATTTCCACTGCATCTTCACTAGAACCTGTGAAACAGAGCATAAGAAAACGTTTAGAAAAACCTGTTTAGTAATTCGATTGTAAAAGTTATTAACTTCTGCTTGCAATCTCGGCTTAAAAAATCACTCGTGTGAAACTCGTGTGTAGCTTTAAGTGTTCCCAAAGGAAAGTTAGCATTAAGCACATGCAGCTAAACTGAGAACATACAGAGAAACAATAGATAACGTTACAAACGGTGACCAGACAGAAAAAGCTCATTTATATTAGAATGTTTTAGCCTAACTATGAACCGACAGGGAAATAAAAAAAATATAAAAAAAACCCGACACACTAACACTACGTTAACATTCTAGAGTTCAACATTGGTCCGGATTTTTGGGTTATGACTTTTTCAGAAATGCAAACTCACCGTTTCACATTGTTTTCAAAAATCGGCGTGCACCCACAGCTAGTCGGTAGCATGCTGCTCTCGTTGCAGTCAAGCCTCCTCCCCTCCCTTGCAAAAACGTAACATACTGACGTTCTACTTAAAATGATCATTGCACTCGATTTTTTCTTCTGAATAGTTCAAACAGCTAATTTGATTTAGTAATGACACTGATTTTTAAAGAACAAAAAATAATAAGTAATGACCACTTAAAATGTTTCATTAACACAAAATCCGGGTTTAGAGTGGCAAAGAAAGTTGTGGACACAGCCAGTATATAATATGTACAAAAAAATCCAATTAGATAAATGTTGAATGAATTAATATTGTATAATTGGCCCAGCTTCGTACAGTGGTATTTGTTGACACAACATTGTTCTTTGGAGTCACAGACTGAATAAACTAAAAAAATTTAAATTGAGCCAGCAATTTTACCTTCCCTTGAGACGCGATTACATGATTTTATAAATTTTGTAAATGTGATATTTTACACACTCTGGTGGTACAGCATATATCCTTCATAATATCTTTTTATCATAACTAGATATGGAGTGATGGGTGGCCTTTTGGAGCTACAGTACTGGAGGAGAGTGATGAAGTTACTGTGCTGTTGTAGGAGACGGTAGTCCTTGAGGGCCTGGGTGACCATGCAGCAGCTTTAGGAGAGGTGTTTGATCAGGTCTGTGCTCTAAACATTGAATTCCAAAAGGGACAAGAACATACACCTATGAAGCCAAAGATTTTTTTGGACATGGAGAGACACGCTCATATTCACATTCTGAGAAACAAGCTCTTGTTGCCATAGAGACTCTTTTTTGTGTCTGACTGTTCATCTTTGCTAGTTTTTAAAAATAGTTATGATACTGTAATATAAAAGAATCTGTAAAAGACTGATAATCATCTGATGTTATCAAGGTGTTTTGTTGACTTTTAAGCAAAATAGAACCTGTATTTTCTTCTTTTATGCAAATCACTGTTTTAACTTTGACTAGTGTTGAAAGAATAAAGGCTTTGTTTTTTAAGTAAAATTTGTGTGTTTTAATTGTTGGGGTATTTGTGTGTTTTAATAGATGGGGTATTTGTTAGGCTAACTTGTTTTTATAGAAAAACAATCTCCTGAACCAACTACTGTACATCAATATGCTAAAATGGGAGGCAACTTACCTTTTTGAGTAGATGAAAAGTTGGACTAAGTCAACCCTAGAGAAATATAATTAATTGAGCCAACAACCAATGCTACTTGAGCTGACTTACATGGTGAGACAACTTAAGATTTGAACTGGGTACACAATGTGTCAACTAAACAGCAATGTAAAATATTTAGTTTGGTCAGCAAATTTCTCTAAAAGTTGAGTAAACGTAAAAAGCTGCATATGTAATTCTTTTTACAAGGTTGATTTTGAAGGGCAAATAAGATTTCCATTTAAAATTAAAATTAGCATATTTTCTCTGTCTGTGGGCCGATTGTGATGAAACATAGCTTATAGTATATGTTACCTCCAGGTCGGCCAACTACACCTGGGAAAACCCTATTCAAATTTGTTCAGTAGTTTTTACTACTGCACAAACAAACAGATTTCCAAAAACCATCTATATATATATATACTAGCGTCATTAAAACTGGCTGTCTATTTAAGTGAGTTACATGAAGGCTGAACAATAAGAACATCAGAGAGAAAGTGACAAAAACATTTTGCTGGGAAGCGGACTTGTTGTACTTGAGAAATTTAATGAGATCAAAATAATGGCGAAGCAAAACTGACATCATTAAGTTCAAACAATTAATATACAATGCTACTAACAAAATCTATGTAAAGGCTTAATACACTTAAAAGCTAAAGTACAGTAGTAAATAACAGTATAAAGCTATCTGTCCGTTAGCTATTATTATGGGATGACCTCTAGTGAAAATAATGTAACTGGCTTAAAACAGAAAATTGATGCATCAATGGCTTTTACAAGCTAAAAACTGAATATAAATATCTTATGTGCATATTTCTACTGTATGTAAATATTTGGGCTCAAATGTAGCTTATTTAAATTGATTCAAATTGATTGTGATTAATGTGTTTGATTTCAAATTTATATAAAAACATCTGGAATAAAAGTGTTGGCATGTTCATACTGACATTAATTAAAACATTTATATAGAGATGCATCACTGTGTGTTGATTATGAAGATTATATAATCATGTTATTTTAAATGGCTGTGCTAATGTTCACTTACAGGATGTTAAATAATAGGGTTATCTGAGGATCCATTCAAATTTACTCCAAAGATCAATAAAGATGATGAACATTGTGACTAGCTGTTGTAAATGTCTTGTCAAGCAAGAGTTGATTCACTCACTGAGCACAGGAACACGCCATTATAACTACTGTCCAACATTGCTTTAACACTACTTCATCTACTTCATGATGCAAAGCACCATTATTTCATGTTTCAGAAGAATGTGATTATGTTCAATCAAATCTTAGTCTCCATCCTATGATTATTCCTTACACTTGGAGTGAGGCCTTAGTCAGTGCATCAAGAGCCACCACGCACAAACATGTTCAGGAAATTAGCTCCAAAACTGCTGCATTCCTAGTGTCGGGCCAATCCTGAACCAGAGACGACCTCAGAAGTATCTCATCACGGCTAAGGAGAAAAAGAACCGGACCGTTTCCCAGTGCTGCAAAGTCATCTATTCAGATCCAAGTAAAGGGGTGAGGCACAGAATCAAGAAGTTGTTTGAAGTCTAGTGTGAATTTTTCACAGTCAATGATGATTTATTTTGCCATGTCATCTGCTGGTGGCTCATCAAGTCCAAAGTCAACTCATTTGTCTACCAGGAGATTTTATAGCACTGCATGCTTCTGTTCATGCTTCCTGATCACAATGCTTTATGGAGATGCCAATTTTCTATTGCAGCAGGACTTAGCACCTGCCCACAGTGCCAAAACTACCACTGACTACCCAACTGGTTTGCTGACCAGAATATTACTGTGCTTTATTGGTCCAATAACCTGTGTGATCTGAAACCCATAGAGAATCTATCTATTTGTCAATAGGAAGATGAGAAACACCCGACCAACAGTACAGACGAGCTGAAGGCTGCTATCGAAGCAACCTGGTCTTCAGTAACACCCCAGGAGTGCCACAGGCTGAGCAGCTCCATGTCATATGGCACTGATGCAGTCATTTATGCTAAAGGAGCTCCAACCAAGTACTGAATGCATAAACAAGCAGAAGTTGTAAATCCTTTTTTACAACAGGAAACATTCTAATATTTTGAGATTCTGGATTATTTTTTTCATTTTCATGATCTGTAAGCCATATTCATACTTTTTTAAAGGCTTGAAGGGCAGTAGCAGCTCTGAATGAGGACAATAGCAGACCAGTGTAGTAAGATCAAATAAAAACTCCAGAATCGTTCATTCCTCTGAAGTGTTAAATAATGAGCCTGGAGCCATTACATGGGATGCCTTCATGTCAGCTTGGCAAAAGATGTGCAATGACAAGCAAGAGTTTAAAGTTGGCAGATTCACACATTGAACATATCTGTATGCCATTTACAAGTTTAATACACTTTTTTTAATTATTATTATTTAAAATTAAAATTAGCATATTTTCTCTGTCTGTGGGCCGATTGTGATGAAACATAGCTTATAGTATATGTTACCTCCAGGTCGGCCAACTACACCTGGGAAAACCCTATTCAAATTTGTTCAGTAGTTTTTACTACTGCACAAACAAACAGATTTCCAAAAACCATCTATATATATATATATATACAGGGTGGGCCATTTATATGGCTACACCTTAATAAAATGGGAATGGTTGGTGATATTAACGTCCTGTTTGTGGCACATTAGTATATGTGAGGGGGCAAACGTTTCAAGATGGGTGGTGACCATGGTGGCCATTTGGAAGTCGGCCATCTTGGATCCAACTTTTGTTTTTTCAATAGGAAGAGGGTCATGTGACACATCAAACTTATTGGGAATTTCACAAGAAAAACAATGGTGTGCTTGGTTTTAACGTAACTTTATTCTTTCATGAGTTATTTACAAGTTTCTGACCACTTATAAAATGTGTTCAATGTGCTGCCCATTGTGATGGATTGACAATGCAACCCTCTTCTCTCACTCTTCACACACTGATAGCAACACCGCAGGAGAAATGCCAGCACAGGCTTCCAGTATCCGTAGTTTCAGGTGCTGCACATGTCGTATCTTCACACCATAGACAATTGCCTTCAGATGAGCCCAAAGATAAAAGTCTAAGGGGGTCAGATCGGGAGACCTTGTAATGCACAGACAGTGAGCATGTAATGCACAGACAGCGGTGTGTGTGTGCAGCATGCACACATTGCTGTCTGTGTGGTTTTGGAGAGAGGAAGTAGTAGGTTCCGTTGAAAATCAGGGAGATATTTCTCAACTTGGTTCCTGATGTAATGTGCTCTGTTTGTTCAGTTGGATAAATAAACAAAACAAAACAAAACAAAAAGCATGGTGAGCTTCATCATGTCCCCATCGCTGTTTTAATCAATGCAAATCAGGATACATTTTTAAAAGAGAATGAATGGTCCTTGCAGCATCAAGTTTGACTTCCTAACCAAAGATTTTCACCTAAGCCACTGAACAAAGCGAAACATTGACAGGCAATTTCGCTCTCAAGAGGGAAGCAAACAAGCAACCTTACGTCAAGCAATTTCTTAGTCCTTAGTCTTTCAAAGTAATGTGTATAAAAATACTGTTTACTCAAATAATACCGAAGACAAATGATAAAGTATATTTAAGACTCATGAGGTAGTGACGTGAAAATTAATAGAACAGTGGTGATAATAAGAGTGAGGCTTTCACTCCATAAATGTAAAATCAAACCAATTTACTCATTCAGGTAATATAAACTGCTATATATGTCTTTAAAGTCAGATTTCTGATCGGGGAATTACTGTGTCATGCAAAATATAGTAAGAACTAGAAAATAACAAGGCTTTTATTATTATTATTATTATTATTATTATTATTATTATGTTCAAAACTAGCGTCATTAAAACTGGCTGTCTATTTAAGTGAGTTACATGAAGGCTGAACAATAAGAACATCAGAGAGAAAGTGACAAAAACATTTTGCTGGGAAGCGGACTTGTTGTACTTGAGAAATTTAATGAGATCAAAATAATGGCGAAGCAAAACTGACATCATTAAGTTCAAACAATTAATATACAATGCTACTAACAAAATCTATGTAAAGGCTTAATACACTTAAAAGCTAAAGTACAGTAGTAAATAACAGTATAAAGCTATCTGTCCGTTAGCTATTATTATGGGATGACCTCTAGTGAAAATAATGTAACTGGCTTAAAACAGAAAATTGATGCATCAATGGCTTTTACAAGCTAAAAACTGAATATAAATATCTTATGTGCATATTTCTACTGTATGTAAATATTTGGGCTCAAATGTAGCTTATTTAAATTGATTCAAATTGATTGTTTTACTATAGATTTACTATAGATCAAATGTGATTAATGTGTTTGATTTCAAATTTATATAAAAACATCTGGAATAAAAGTGTTGGCATGTTCATACTGACATTAATTAAAACATTTATATAGAGATGCATCACTGTGTGTTGATTATGAAGATTATATAATCATGTTATTTTAAATGGCTGTGCTAATGTTCACTTACAGGATGTTAAATAATAGGGTTATCTGAGGATCCATTCAAATTTACTCCAAAGATCAATAAAGATGATGAACATTGTGACTAGCTGTTGTAAATGTCTTGTCAAGCAAGAGTTGATTCACTCACTGAGCACAGGAACACGCCATTATAACTACTGTCCAACATTGCTTTAACACTACTTCATCTACTACATGATGCAAAGCACCATTATTTCATGTTTCAGAAGAATGTGATTATGTTCAATCAAATCTTAGTCTCCATCCTATGATTATTCCTTACACTTGGAGTGAGGCCTTAGTCAGTGCATCAAGAGCCACCACGCACAAACATGTTCAGGAAATTAGCTCCAAAACTGCTGCATTCCTAGTGTCGGGCCAATCCTGAACCAGAGACGACCTCAGAAGTATCTCATCACGGCTAAGGAGAAAAAGAACCGGACCGTTTCCCAGTGCCTCAAAGTCATCTATTCAGATCCAAGTAAAGGGGTGAGGCACAGAATCAAGAAGTTGTTTGAAGTCTAGTGTGAATTTTTCACAGTCAATGATGATTTATTTTGCCATGTCATCTGCTGGTGGCTCATCAAGTCCAAAGTCAACTCATTTGTCTACCAGGAGATTTTATAGCACTGCATGCTTCTGTTCATGCTTCCTGATCACAATGCTTTATGGAGATGCCAATTTTCTATTGCAGCAGGACTTAGCACCTGCCCACAGTGCCAAAACTACCACTGACTACCCAACTGGTTTGCTGACCAGAATATTACTGTGCTTTATTGGTCCAATAACCTGTGTGATCTGAAACCCATAGAGAATCTATCTATTTGTCAATAGGAAGATGAGAAACACCCGACCAACAGTACAGACGAGCTGAAGGCTGCTATCAAAGCAACCTGGTCTTCAGTAACACCCCAGGAGTGCCACAGGCTGAGCAGCTCCATGTCATATGGCACTGATGCAGTCATTTATGCTAAAGGAGCTCCAACCAAGTACTGAATGCATAAACAAGCAGAAGTTGTAAATCCTTTTTTACAACAGGAAACATTCTAATATTTTGAGATTCTGGATTATTTTTTTCATTTTCATGATCTGTAAGCCATATTCATACTTTTTTAAAGGCTTGAAGGGCAGTAGCAGCTCTGAATGAGGACAATAGCAGACCAGTGTAGTAAGATCAAATAAAAACTCCAGAATCGTTCATTCCTCTGAAGTGTTAAATAATGAGCCTGGAGCCATTACATGGGATGCCTTCATGTCAGCTTGGCAAAAGATGTGCAATGACAAGCAAGAGTTTAAAGTTGGCAGATTCACACATTGAACATATCTGTATGCCATTTACAAGTTTAATACACTTTTTTAAATTATTATTAAAGCTAATGCAAATTAATTTTACGAAATATGCCAAGTCCCTCAGGAGTATTTGTTGGCAACCTTATCCACTCATTACACACTGATTTCAGCATGCAATTTCACTTTTCATCTAATGCAACATAGGAATATGGTCTGATTTCGAAATTACCTAAATATTAAATCCCTTTATTTACACCAATATGATGTAGTAAATCCAATTAAATACGTATGTGCTGCCCTAGATTTTCAACACAAACAGACTCATCCATAAATATTTTAGCGCTGAAAAACTTCTTTAATATTCTTTTAATATGTATAGAGACTTACATTTTTATTTCATTATACATCTGAGAAATTTAATTGTGAGGACCTTGTTCAAGGGCCCAACAGTAGCAGCGAGTGGCTGTCGGGTTTGAAGCTCTGACATTCAAATTAGTTGTCTTAAACACTGAGCAACCCCAATCTTTTTTTTTTTTTTTTGAGGCAGGAAGTTTTTTTTAAATGGACAAGTCCATCTCCATGACCTGAATCTAGCTATATAAGATATACTTTCTTTGCTTCTAGCAAAACATCTCAAGAGCAAACAAGAGAAAAGACAGATGCAGTCGCCGTGGTAGACCATCTCCATCTCCAGGAGCCCCAGTGGTCTGTGATATCTGTGGGTTGGGCAGACATTCATTTTAATGGATTTTCAAGTAAGCATTAAAAATTGACAGTGCAATTTACAGTTGAAACCAGATATTTATTGTTCATACACCAGAAAAAAAAACACAAAATCTTTTTTTCTTTACTGTAAAATATTAAATCAGAGTAAGCTTTTTATATTTTAGATCAATAAACATTAATATATTTTTTGCGTTTGTTAAATGTGAGAGTTGAGCGAGGGAGAATTATTAAGTGTTTTCATTTGGGGCAAAAGTTTCGGCTATCCTTCCACAAGCTTTCTACAAAAATTTGCTGGAATTTTGGCCCACTCCACTTGACAGAACTGGTGTAACTGGATCAGGTTTGTAGGCCTTCCTGTACACACTCGCCTTTTCAGTTCCGCCCACAAATTTTCTATGGGATTGAGATCAGGGCTTCAGCAGGTTTCAACTGTATGTTTATTTGTCTAAATATATTTGGTCTTTCAATTAAAGCCCAAGCAGCACAGATCAGCTGGCAACAAACATTAATATCGATGATAATAAATAAATAAATAAATAAATAAAATACATGTGCTCATATGGAAGCCTTGCCGGTGTGTGTACAGACATCAAACTGTGCATTATCATTGCTTTTACTCACTCTCACTCATCATCTATACTGCCTAATCCTGTATTCAGGGTTACGGGGGCCTGGAGCCTATCCCAGGAGACTTAGGGCACATGGCAGGGTACACCCTGGACAGGGTGCCAATCCATTGCAGGGCACAGGCACACACACATACACTCACTCATTCACGCACTACGGGCAATTTGGGAACGCCAATTAGCCTAACCTACATGTCTATGGACTGTGGGAGGAAACCGGAGTACACAAAGGAAACCCACCAAGCACGGGGAGAACATGCAAACTCCATGCACACAGAGACAGGAATCGAGCCTCGCCGGGGATCGAACCCGGACCCTGGCAGTGCAAGGAAACAGTGCTAACCACTACACCACTGTGCCGCCCATTGCTTTTATAATTTGTCATTTTTACCACTACTGGAATATGGGAATGAAGTCACAATATATATTTTTTTTCCCATAATTATTGGCACCCCTGGTTAAAATGTGTTCTTTAACTTCTAAAAAATTCAGTTTTGTTCTAAATAACATAGGCCCACAATGGAAAAAAAAAGAGGAAATTCAAACGTGCATTTATTCAGTGGAAAAAAAATTCCACATTAAGAAATAATTCTTTTACATCAAATCATGGGTGCCACAATTATTAGCACCCATAATGTTTAATACTTTGTACAACCCCCTTCTGCCAACAAAACCGCACCTAATCTTCTCGTATAATGTTTCACAAGATTAGAGACCACAGAAAGAGGGATCTTCGACCATTCCTCTTTGCACAATGTCTCTAAACCATCGAGTGACCTGACTCCTCTCTTCTGCACTCTCCTCTTCAGCTCACTCCACAGGTTTTCAATGGGGTTGAGGTCTGGGGACTGAGATGGCCATGGGAGGAGCTTGATTCTGTGTGTGGGGAACCATTTCTGTGTAGATTTGGCCACATGTTTTTGGTCATTATCTTGCTGAAAGACCCAGTGATGACCCATCTTCAGCTTTCGGGCAGAGTCCACCAGATTTTGCTTTAAAATGTCCTGGTATTTCAAAGCATTCATGATGCCATGAACCCTAACAAGGTTCCCAGGGCCTCTGGAAGAGAAACAGCCCCACAGCATCACCGATCCTCCCCCATACTTCACAGTGGGCATGAGGTGCTTTTCTGCATATTCATCTTTTGTGTTCCACTTAGAGTGTTTGTTGCCAAAAAGCTCTATCGTGGTCTTATCTGACCAAAGAATACGGTCCCAGGTGAAGCCCCAGTACTGCTTAGCAAACTCCAAACGTTTGTGTTTATGATTGTGACTGAGAAAAGGTTTTTTCCTTTGCATGCCTCCCAAAGAGCTTGTTGGCATGTAGATAGCATCTGATGGTTGTTTTGGAGACTTTGTGACCCCAAGATGCTATCATTTGTTGCAGTTCTCTGCAGTTCTCTGCTCCAATGAGATTTGGAGAATTTTTTATTTCTTTTACCATCCTCCTCACTGTGCGTGGAGGCAAAATAAACTTGTGTCCTCGTCCAGGCTTGTTTACTACTGTTCCAGTTTTTTAAAACTTCTTATTGATTCCTCTCACAGTAGATATGGGCAGGTGCAGGCGGGTGGCTATTTTCTTGTACCCATTGCCTGACTTGTGAAGGTCGACACACATCTGCCTTACTTGAATGGTGTGTTCCTTTGTCTTTCCCATGTTGAAGAATGGATAAGAGAAATGGCCTCTGTGTCACGTCATATTTATACCTCAGGGAAGCAGGAAGTGATAATTTACTAATTAAATGTTCCTAGATACTCTGATCAACTTTGTAAACTACTGTAGAAATGACAGAAATACTTCAATTACATTTATTTTCTAGGAATTGTTAGGGGTGCCAATAATTGTGGAACTGGTTATTTTATAAAAAATAATTATTTGTTAGTCAGGGATTATTATTTCTTCTTAAAATTCACTTTATATTCATGTTATATTTTTCTACAATTTTCAGTGTGACAATATGCTTCTGCAATAAAAACTGAATTTATTTTAAGGCTTTTAACACATCTTAATCATGGGTGCCAATAATTATGGAGGGCACTGTGTATATATAATTCTTATATTATAATTCTTTTGGTCATAGAAACAACTGAAAAACAACTTGAAAAGCACATGATCATGCACTCAAAAAATGAACAAGGCAGGTTGTGCATTTTACATAATATAATTACTTTCAGTATACTCATAATAATCGTATTTGTTGATTAACTTAATTTTGTCTCATCTTGACCGTACAAATTCCTAATACGTTGTATAATCACGAACCATTCATGTTAAGTCAACATTTCATACATACAGCAGGGGGCAGTGGCGAGACGCTAACAGAAGAGCAAGACGAATCAAACTCACTCACCATATATATGGCTTAATCCTGTATTCAGGGCACGGGGAGCCTGGAGCCTATCTCAGGAGACTTAGGGCACATGGCAGAGTACACCGTGGACAGGGTGCCAATCCATCGCAGGGCACAGACACACACATACTACGGGCAATTTGGGAATGCCAATTAACCTTAGGGAGGAACCCGGAGTACCCGGAGGTAACCCACCAAGCACGGGGAGAACATGCAAACTCCATGCACACAGAGACGGGAATCGAGCCTGGCCGGGGATCGAACCTAGACCCTGGAGGTGCAAGGCGACAGTGCTAACCACTACACCACCGTGCCGCCGATGAATCAAACTACACCTCCGCAAAGTTAATGACTCTCCGCCTGCGCGCATGACCTCCTGCAGTTCTGTCCGTTTTGACAGAGGTAGGTTAACACCCGAAAAGGTAAGATTTTTCCTCAGATATTTGTTTTTTTTCACAAGTAAATATAATTAGTATTTAACTTTGGCCTGCTTCTGTAGTTTTAGAGTGGCCTAGTGTTTTAGACTGAAGTTAGCCAGCTAATTTAGCCACGTGTCACAGTCCACTGCATATCTTTCCATTATTTGGCGAAAAGTAGATAAGTAGATAAGTATATATAGCAGAAGTAACGGTACCGTTGGGCTCTTCAGAATACCACAATATCCATTTAGCCTTCAAAAATGATAAGATAAAGCTGCTATTAGATGGCATCAGATCACCGGTGTACTTAGGAAAGTGTTTTCAAGTTTGTGAGAAATCAGTGTGGACCAAAAGATCAAATACATCAAATACGTCCTATTTGATCAAATACAAAACAACATTTACAGGGAAAAATGCAAACAGGCTCTTTGGAATTCTGTATTAGTCTAGTGATTTCATTTTTGAACCTCAGGAACTGAGAACAGTCTGTCATGTGCACTCGCACCGCGACCGGCACTAAAACCCGGAAGTAATACGGTCGCGATTCAGAAAGCATAAAAGAAAACAAGATGGCGCTTCACATCGCTCAGTCATTGAGTTTGCCCATGTCATTTCCGAGTCATCGCCGGATTATCTGTGAGTACTCACCGATTCGGGTTGTCTTTCTGATTGAGTGTGTGTTGCTAGAACGCGGGTTTATTTGTGTTGATCCTTGCTCTTCGTGTAAGAGAGTTCTTAAAATAACTCGCATGGTTATCCTGCCTGTGCGCGCTATTTCTGCGTTTGGGTTTACCGTCCACGCTACAAGGGCTAACTGCTAAGTCTTCTGGTCCACCTCCGGTAGCCGTGACAGAATGACTGAGCCTTCAGCAGTGAACCCAGCGGATTACGCGCACCTCTGTGATGTGGTTAATCGGCATGCCGAGCTGATCGAGCAGCTTCGCGGTGAGGTCGCGGCCCTCCGTAGGAGCGTCCAATCCAAGGTCGCGGAGCTGCGGCAGGAGAACGCAACGCTCCGGGAGGCGGCCGCTCAGCTGGCTAGCCGACCGCCCGTCGCAGCGGCTGCTGTGCCCCCCCCCCCCCCCCCCCCCCTTCTTCTCCTGATGTTTTCTTGGCTTTACCAGATAAATGGGATGGCACAGACGGGAAATGTGTTTTTCTCACCGCACTGGATCTTTTGTTTGAGTTCAATGCCACCAGGTACTCCACAGACCGGCGCATTGCCCTCCTCGTCTCTTTGCTATCCAGACAGGCAGCTGAGTGGGCCACGGCAGTTCTTCGAGCAGACTCAGACACAGCTTATTCCTACGGTGAATTCACTCGTCAGCTAAAACTTACATTCAAACATCCTGCTGCTGAGGTGGAGACCGACACCAAGTTTTATCATCTGCGGCAGGGAGGGTCGTCCGTGAGCCGCTACACCGCAGACTTCCGAACCCTCGCCGTCCAGACCACCTGGGAAGACGCTGCCCTCCGGATAGCCTATTACGATGGGCTGGCGTCCCGCATCAAAGACGAGCTTGCCTGGCGGGAGCTGACAGCAACATTGGAGGGTTTAATCCAACTCACCCTCCGAATAGATCAACGCCTGCTCTCCCGTCCGCGACCAGTCCCACGTACCCTGCCGCCAGCTACACCATCATCATATCAGACGCCTCGCACCTCAACCTTCTTCTCTCACCCCCCGGTTCCCGAAGCTCGCTCCAATTTCACCACCGCCACTACTGGACCAGTCGGACATCCACCGCCTGCCGTGGTTGACACCGGAGCCGGGGAACCCATGCAACTAGGACGCGCCTCCTTAACCGCTGCAGAACGGGAACGCCGCTTCAGAGAGGGACTCTTCGCATATTGTGGATCAGCGGCACACCACCGAGCCATCTGCCCTCTTCGCCCGGGAAACGCGCAGCACCAGTGAGAGATGGTGAGGTTCTATCAACCTCTCCACCACCACGACCAATGTTTCCCATCTCACGGTTTAAGTACACCTCCAGTTTGGCCACACACGAGTCAGAAATGCCGCGTTCATCGATTCTGGTGCTGCAGGTAATTTCATTGACTCTTCTTACGCCAAGGAACTGGGGGTGAAAGTCGAGGCGTTATCGCAGCCTGTTCGAATCACCTCTGTAGACGGTCGGCCCCTCTCCTCCAGTCCCATCACCTCCCAGACCCAACCTATCACTGTCACGATTAACAAACATCAGGAACAGATCCGGTTCTACCTCATCTCCATCTCCTCTCCTCCCATCATCCTTGGACACCCTTGGCTCCCTCAGCACGACCCGCTCATCTCCTCGACACAGAATCGGATCCTTCAAAGGGAGCCGGCTTGTACCGAACTTTGCCTACGGGCTCCGGCTGGGATGTGTTCTAGAGGGTCCGAGGGCCCCGACGTCGACACCAACGCCATCCCGGCCACCTATCGGGACCTGGCTGAAGTGTTCTGTAAGAGACCCGCCACCCACCTGCCTCCTCATCGCCCCTGCGACCTGGCGATTGACCTTTAGCCGGGTTCCTCGCGGCCATCGCTACTCACTCTCCACCTCTGAGATGCAGGCGATGGAGGAATATGTCTACAACGCCCTCCACCAAGGTACCATCCGGCCCTCCTCTTCGCCTGCTGCCATGGGATTTTTCTTCATGAAGAAGGGGGATGGTGGCTTACGCCCCTGTGTCGACTATCGGGGGCTTAATAACATCACTATCAAGAATCGTCACCCACTGCCTCTTACTAACTCTGCCCTGGACGCCCTCTCTGGTGCCACCATCTTCACAAAGTTTGACCTCCGGAGCACCTACAGCGCAGCAGAGAGTGTGATGAGTGGAAGACGGCCTTCATCACCCCTACTGGACATTATGAGAGCCTGGTCATTCCATTTGGACTTTGCAACGCACCTGCAGTTTTTCAACAGTTTATTAATGACATCCTGAGAGACATGCTAGGTCGATGGGTCTTCGCCTACCTAGATGATGTTCTCATCTACTCCCGCTCTGTCAATGAACACATCCAACTTCAAAGGTTTCTCGGGTTTGCGAATTTCTATCGTTGCTTTATCTGGGACTACAGTACAGTTGCAGCTCCTTTAACCGCCCTGACCCGACCATCTCCGCATCAGTTTCACCTCAACTCTGCTGCCATCTCCGCATTTCAGGAACTCTGCCACCGATTTACCACCCCTCCTATTCTCCTTCACCCCGACGCCACCAAACCGTTCGTTGTGGAGGTGGACGCTTCAGACGTGGGCGTTGGGGCGGTTCTCTCCCAGCGAGGTCCAGATCAGAAGCTACACCCTTGTAGCTTCTTCTCCAAAAAAATTTATCCCATGCAGCAGCGATACGGAGTAGGAGACCGCAAGCTGCTGGCCATAAAGTAGGCATTGGAGGAATGGCGACACTGGCTCCAGGGCACCAGAGAGCCGTTCATCGTCTGGACCAATCACCAAAATCTCATCACCATCCGAAGTTTAAAACAGCTGAATCCAAGGCAAGCGCGGTGGGCACTGTTCTTTGAACAGTATAATTTCCATATGTCTTACCGCCCGGGGTCAAAGAACACCAAGGCCGACGCCCTCTCCTGACAACATGAGGAAGACGCCCCCCGGACTAACCTCGCGCCTGTTCTCCCACCATCAAAAATCATCGCCCCACTCTGTTGGGATTTGGAGACGTGGGTCCGCCAGGCACAGGCCACGGAGACCGAACCGGCAGGTGTGCCACCTGGACGACTCTATGTGCCCCATGCCCTAAGAACCGAAGTCCTCCACTGGGGCCGCTCCACTCCCTTCTCCAGCCACCCGGGCATGGGCGCACCCAAAAGTTCATACAGCGCGCCTTTTGGTGGCCCACCATGACCAGGTACATCAAGGAGTTCGTCCAGGCGTGCCCAGTGTGCACCAGGGCGAAGGACACCAACCAACCAACTGCGGGGGAGCTCCAGCCACTCCCCGTCCCCCGTCGGCCCTGGAAGCACATTGCCCTCGACGGGCCTGCCGGTCACCGAGGGAAAAAACACCATTCTGACCATCATGGATCGGTTCTCCAAAGCCGTGCATCTGGTGGCCCTCCCCGGACTCCCGTCAGCAAAAAGAACCGCTGAACTGATTTTAGAACACGTAGTCCGCCTGCATGGGTTCCCCAAGTACATCGTTTCAGACAGGGGGCCCCAGTTCACAGCACAGTTCTGGAAGGCCTTCTCCCGTCTGATCAATTCCACCTGCAGTCTGTCATCCGGATACCATCCTCAGACTAACGGTCAGACGGACCAACCAACAACTGGAGCGCTACCTGAGGTGCTTCGTTGCCGATCGCCAGCGCTCCTGGGCCCGCTATCTCATTTGGGCAGAACTTTCATATAATCTCCACGTCTCCTCTGCCACCAACCTAAGCCCATTTGAGATATGCCACGGTTTCCAGCCTCCGATGTTCGAACACCAAGAACCGGAGGTCGATGTACCGTTGGCCCAACAGTTGGTCCGAAGGTGTCGACGGCTGTGGAGTCAAGCTAAAACCGCTATTCACCATGCCAACCACCGTTACACCACGCAACATCGCCGTCGACACCCTCCGGTACGATTGTACAATGTAGGTGACAAAGTCTACGAGAAACCTGCACCTCTATACTGAGTCCAATAAGCTATCACCTAGGTTCATCAGTCCTTACCGCATCACCCTCCGTATCAACCCTGTCACCTACCGGCTCCAGCTGCAGCTATTTGTATTTGATAGCAAAAAATAGGGTAAATTAATAATTTTGTTAATATGGTAAATTAACTAATGTTTAGTTGGTATTATTGACCTTAAGGACAAGGCTGTGCATTTTCCTTTTAAATTTATATATATTTTTAAGATTCATACAGTGAGAACCTTTTTTATTTTATTTTTGTGGGTCACATGATTTTTTTCTTATGTAAAACATGCCCACAATACTGTTGAAAGAAAAGATAACCAATTTTAATGTTTTTGTTGTTGTTAAACACAATTTTCCTCCCTCTTTAAATGTGTCAAAGTTGACAGAAGTGTTGGAAAAGAAAAAAAAATAGAATGTTACATATTGTGTACAGTATGTCTTTTGTATTGTTGGACCATAATATTCTCGATTTCTGTGCTGACTTCTGTGCTGCCAACTGTTATTAAAATACTTGTGACAGTAATCTTGTTGTGAATAAAGACCCTTACAAATGTTAGTTGAGTTTACTAAAGTCATTTGTGTGGAACTTGTTGACAAGAAAAAATTAATTAAACCCAACATTTCATTTTTTTTTGAGTCAGTGAATTAGATTGTTAGTGTTTTATGAGAGTATGGTGCCTGTTATAAGTTGTTCCCTACACTGTAAAAAATCCAACTAGCAAAATGTTGGCATAATGAGTATTTATTAGTAATCTGGACAATAAGACATGAGCCATCAGTTTAATTACTGAACAGACGTTCTAATGCAAGTTAACACGCACAGTAGTTGGTTCGGAGGTTGGCGCATGCGCGCTGTTACGTTTCTGAAGTTGGCGCATGCGCGCTGATACGTTTATGAAGTGGCGCATGCGTGTTGAGTGCAGCGGGTATTTTGAACATCATCTGGATTAGTACTCCGTTTCTCCATCTCACAACGGAAAATTTCTTTTAAACTTTGGTAAGTGCATATATTTATATCGAAGTCTTTTGTAGAAATTGTCTTAACATAAATGAGCGTTATTATATGGCGCTCTTTGTGAAGTACATAGAGTTTGGTGCAATTGTTTATTTAACGTGAGACAGTGAGAAAGATGAAAGTCATCCTGTAACCTGAGTTCCTACAAACAATATATTTTGTATTATTTTGAGTTTACTACCTTTATTTGTTATTTATTACAGGTGTTGCATATTATGAAGTATATTTAATTATATTAGAAATATTAAATTTAGAATTGAAAATTATTTAATTATTATTTACAGCACATGATTATTTTCTCTATATCCCTGCATGTGTGATGTTTGATTTATTGGTTATGTTGCTTATGTTAAGAGGAACTAACAAGTTACCTGTTAGGTTTTTAAATGAAGAAGTAGTGTGTCCGAGCTAAGTTTTAAGCTAAGAGAAGAAGAGTTTAACTTGTTGTGTCCGCTGCACCTTGATACACTTACCGGTCCGGGCCCGATCGACCGGGAGAGACAAACACACACACACACACACACACACACACACACACACACACACACGGGCAGGCATGATGTCTGAAGATCTCTAGTTTATTCTTAGCAAGGAGAGCACATTTAAAGGGTGCTACATCCTAAACATCAAAAGAACCAGTCATTCACATGTCAGTGATAGAGAGAGACGGAGACAGACAGGAGAGAGGAAATACATTTACATTCTCATGATTAAACAAAAGGGTTCTAGCAGACAAGAGCCATTTGGTTGTAAACTCGTCTGGGTACAGGATATAGAAGGTGTTACCACAGAAGGCATAAGGAAGCACAGTGAGTGGTCTGTTCTCAGGGCACAGGAATCTGAACTGATTAGATTACAATGTCTTACAATATTATAAAACCTTACATTACCTGCCTGGGGTTTCCCATGGGACAGGTGAGAGTGTGACACGGTGTGAGAGAAGCACATGAGGAGAGCAGTTTGTCTTGCCGTTTGGCTCAATAAAATAAGTTGTCGCAAACTTAACTGTAGCCGTTTATTACCCACAGCCAAAGAGACTGGAGAATGATAAGACAACTCTAGAAAGTCTGGTTAAATTCATAATAACTCTTCTACACTTGGTATTTAAAATCTGCAGTATTTGCACCACGAATGCGTTTGTAATCATTGCATTTAACGTTTCAGAACACATTCTCTCAATATCCTCCTGGATGAACACACTTCCAGACTTCATCGCAAACTTTGCCATTTCATGTAAGTAAACATTTACAATGTAGTATTTTTAATGAATTTAAGAACGAAATATGAAGTTAGGGCAAAAAAAAATTTGTTATACCTTACTAGTTTACTTTTTTTTATGTAAGACTATTCATACCCCATTTCATTAAATATTATGAAAAAAAGTAAAAAGACTATTGAATATTTCCTTGCAAACCTATAATTGGTCAGACTAGTTCTGCACTAACGTTCAAAAGTTTTAGATTTGTATTATTTTTTGTTTTTAAAAGAGTTTTATGTTAATCAATGCTACATTTATTTGATCAATATAAAATACTACATTTATTTGATATATAGTAAAACTGAAATAAGGTGAAATAATGTTAGACTTCAAAATTTCTGTTGTCTACTGGAATGTACTGTACTTAAAACTGTAATTTATTGCTGTGACATTAAGCTGAATGTTCTGCATCATTACTCAAGTCTTTAGTGTCACATGGTCTTCAGAAATCCCTCTAATATGAGGATCTGATCATGGGAAAATTTCTTGATATTTTTGTATAGAGAGTTAATTAGTTAGTTATTTAACTAATACTGTCATTCAGTCCTGGGGGGGAGGTTATTGTTTCCACAAAACTCAATAAATGTTTCTTGATCACTATGAATTAATTAATTTTAGGATTAAATTAAGGATCATGCGACACTGAAGAATGTAGTAGTGATGCAGAAAATACAGCTTTACATCACAGCAATAAATAAAATAATTTAAATACATTCCAATGGAAAAAAGCTGTTATATTTCACAGTATTCCTGTTTTACTGTTTTTCTGTTCAAATAAATGTAACCTTCATGAAAACATGTGCGAGTTCAGTTCTGCTCTGAAGCACAGTTCTTCTCTTGGAAAACATATAAGAAATAGAGACATTGTATTTTGCCCCTTACAGAAATGTACAGGGTGGGCCATTTATATGAATACACCTTAATAAAATGGGAATGGTTGGTGATATTAACGTCCTGTTTGTGGCACATTAGTATATGTGAGGGGGCAAACTTTTCAAGATGGGTGGTGACCATGGTGGCCATTTGGAAGTCGGCCATCTTGGATCCAACTTTTGTTTTTTCAATAGGAAGAGGGTCATGTGACACATCAAACTTATTGGGAATTTCACAAGAAAAACAATGGAGTGCTTGGTTTTAACGTAACTTTATTCTTTCATGAGTTATGTACAAGTTTCTGACCACTTATAAAATGTTTTCAATGTGCTGCCCATTGTGATGGATTGTCTTCTCCCACTCTTCACACACTGATAGCAACACCGCAGGAGAAATGCCAGCACAGGATTCCAGTATCCGTAGTTTCAGGTGCAGCACATCTCGTATCTTCACACCATAGAGAATTGCCTTCAGATGACCTCAAAGATAAAAGTCTAAGGGGTCAGATCGGGAGACCTTGGGGGCCATTCAACTGGCCCACGACGACCAATCCACTTTTCAGGAAACTGTTCATCTAGGAATGCTCGGACCTGACACCCATAATGTGGTGGTGCACCATCTTGATGGAAAAACTCAGGGAACGTGCCAGCTTCAGTGCATAAAGAGGGAAACACATCATCATGTAGCAATTTCAAATATCCAGTGGCCTTGAGGTTTCCATTGATGAAGAATGGCCCCACTATCTTTGTACCCCATATACCACACTATACCATCACTTTTTTTGTTCCAACAGTCTTGGAGGGATCTATCCAATGTGGGTTAGTGTCAGACCAATAGCGGTTGTTTTGTTTGTTAACTTCACCATTCACATAAAAGTTTGCCTCATCACTGAACAAATTCTGCGTGAACTGAGGGTCCTGTTCCAATTTTTGTTTTGCCCATTCTGCAAATTGTGTGCGCCGATCTGGGTCATCCTCGTTGAGATGCTGCAGTAGCTGGAGTTTGTAAGGGTGCCATTTGTGAGTAGCTAATATCCGCCGAAGGGATGTTCGACTAATGCCACTCTCCAGTGACATGCGGCGAGTGCTACGCTGTGGGCTCTTGCTGAATGAAGCTAGGACAGCCACTGATGTTTGTTCATTAGTGACAGTTTTCATGCGTCCACATTTTGGCAAATCCAACACTGAACCAGTTTCACGAAACTTAGCAAGCAGTTTGCTAACTGTAGCATGGGAGATGGGTGGTCTCGTGGGGTGTCTTGCATTGAAATCTGCTGCAATGACCCGGTTACTGCGTTCACCAGATATCACAATTTCGATATACACAATTTCGATCCGCTCATCACGTGTTAACCTCTTCGACATGTCAATGGCTGTGAACAAAGAGAAACTTGTAAATAACTCATGAAAGAATAAAGTTACGTTAAAATCAAGCACACCATTGTTTTTCTTGTGAAATTCCCAATAAGTTTGATGTGTCACATGACCCTCTTCCTATTGAAAAAACAAAAGTTGGATCCAAGATGGATGACTTCCAAATGGCCACCATGGTCACCACCCATCTTGAAAAGTTTGCCCCCTCACATATACTAATGTGCCACAAACAGGACGTTAATATCACCAACCATTCCCATTTTATTAAGGTGTATCCATACAAATGGCCCACCCTGTAGATTCAAGCTTTAGCAGCCATAGAACAAGAAAACATAAAAATAACACCATCAAAGATTTCAGATTAATGCATAAGGAATCAGAGAAAATCTTGAATGAAACAGAACCTGAGCTGAACAGTGAACCTGAAGCTGGGACTTCACCTTGTGCACATGTACAGTACAGTCGTGGCCAAAAGCTTTGAGAATTACATAAATATTGGAAATTGGAAAAGTTGCTGCTTAAGTTTTTATAATAGCAATTTGCATATACTCCAGAAGGTTATGAAGAGTGATCAGATGAATTGCATAGTCCTTCTTTGCCATGAAAATCAACTTAATCCCGAAAAAAATTTCCACTGCATTTCATTGCTGTCATTAAAGGACCTGCTGAGATCATTTCAGTAATCGTCTTGTTAACTCGGGTCAGAATGTTGACGAGCACAAGGTGTCACGACCCGCCAAGCCACAGCTCTGTCTTAATCACTTAAGCCATCCTGCTCCATTTTCCCTACCGACCCTTATGTCTCACTGCCTCATCCTCCGCCCTCCACACACCTGTGTCTCTCTGTGTCACTAATCATCTCCCCTACCTATTTAAACCACACGCTGACACCACCACCACGTCGCCAGATTATTGAGTGCCTTCCATAGCCCAATTCTCCAGCGTTTTCCTAGACCTTGCTTTCCTGATACCGACCATGCTTTGTTTCTCCCGACCACGCTCTCGCTTCTCGTTTTGGATTTCCACGCCCACGGACTTTTGTATTATCGACCAACGGACCTGTTTTTGACTACTGCGAACTTGGATCACGGATATCTCATTGTCTCTCTGGTTTTGAATCCTGCTCTCCTATCGACCACGATTAAGCCCTGCAAAGCAGCCACCAACCTGCACAACTTCTCCGCGCGCTCATCGCCGTCATCGCGAAGATCACGCTCTCGCCGACTCCTCTCTCTCCCGCATTCCTGCACGAAGCGCGCTACACACAAGGCTGTCTCGCCGGCTCGCGGCACTTCCGCATTCCTCCCAGGCTCGCGCTGCACACAGAGCTCTCACGCCGACTCACTCAGCACACGCAGCTTCCCGACATTGAGCAGCAAGCTCTACAGCAACAAGCACGCTTATAAAAACACTTCTGCCAAGCTCTCTTCCAACTCCACATCAACTATCACACAATATAACCTATCCCAAGAAGCTCCTCCCCTGCACTTGGATCCATCACGACCTCTGACCCATAACACAAGGCTGGAGATCATTATGTCAGACTGATTAGAATGGCAGACTTGACATGTTAAAAGGAGGGTGATGCTTGAAATCATTGTTCCTTCATTGTTAACCATGGTGACCTGGTGCAAAGAAACTCGTGCAGCCATCATTGCGTTGCATTAAAATGGCTTCACAGGCAAGGATATTGTGGCTACTAAGATTGCACCTAAATCAGCAATTTATAGGATCATCAAGAACTTCAAGGAAAGAGGTTCAATTTTTGTTAAGAAGGCTTCAGGGCGTCCAAGAAAGTCCAGCAAGCGCCAGGATTGTCTCCTTGCACATCTTGAGAGTTTGAAGAGAACAAACACACACAAGAGAACAAACACACACAAAACACAAACAACAACTCCATTGCCAGCTGAATCAAGGTGCCTAACCTTGTTATTTCGTATTGTCAGGCTCGAAACACTTACTACAACGTAGGGGTGCTTTGTCTAGGATTGGGTTGTGTTTTATTTATTGACAACGGTTTTATGATGATTCATATTCACTTTTGGTGAAGGGAGTCAACCTAATTTCGGGAGCCGGATTCAAGCTTGGTTAAGGTAGTTCCCTGATGAAAGAGAGAGAGAAAAGAAGAATGCAGAGAGACAGAAAAACACAAATGGAAAGACAGCAAACCCCGTGTCGCATGTATGGAGCAACTCCTCCCTACTAGAAGTTAGACCTAGCAGTGCGGTAGAGGAGATTGTGTTAAAAGTGATGTTAAAGAGAGGATATGTGTAACCCTAATTCTCTAGCAGGGTAGTAATCATGTCAGTGTGGTGGCCTGGTGAGGTTGTTGGTCTGTGTCAGGGGGGTTCAATTTTCTCCCTTTTTCTTTCTTCTCAGGATTCTCTCTGTCACAAACAAACGGAGACGGACCAGAAGACTAGCAGTTAGCCCTGTAGCGTGGATGGTAAACCCAAACGCCGAAGTAGCGCGAACAGGCAGGATAACCACGCTGTTTATTTTTAGAACTCTCCCGGTGCGAGTGCAAGAGTTTGTCAAAACCCACCCTGCTCCCCCTCCCCGAATCATTGAGGGTGGTCCTGCTTATACCGTACGTCGGATCCTTGATTCGCGGCCTCGGGGCAGAGGCATGCAATACCTAGTTGATTGGGAAGGTTACGGCCCCGAGGAGCAGTCCTGGATTCCGGCACTGTTCATTCTCGACCCCGAGCTAATCCTAAACTACCGTCTTCGGGTATCCTCCACCCCAGGACCGTCGGGTGCCGGTCCTGGACAGGGGGGTACTGTCATGCGCACTCCTAACACGACCGGCACTAGGACCTGGAAGTAGTACGGTCATTATTCAGGAAGCATAAAAGGAGACAAGATGGCTCCACACATTGCTCAGTCATTGAGTTTGCCCATGCTATCGCCGACGCTCTGTCCGTCTAATCATGAGTACTCACTTTCTTGGGTTTTGCTTTCGATTGAGTGTGTGTTATTAGAACGCGGGTTTATTTGTGTAAACTTGTAAGCATATTTTAGTAAAATATATTTGTAATGTAACAATATGACAATATTAATCAACATAATATTAACCTTAATAATATTATATTGAATAACAAAGGTTAAAAAGTAAGCAGAGAAGGACCCATGCACAAGATACCAGGAAAAACGAAAGAGATAAGGAGAGCAGGCACAGGGCGCCACAGTAAGGAGATAGAGATACTCAGTGTACCAGGCGAATCTAAAGACACAGATAAAAGGTGCACGTAGGAACGCATTTAATTAAAAAACATATATTATAATTGTCAACAAACGTATGGGGAAAGTACCTGGCAAGGAATACGTGCTCATTAGACGATAAATCACATAGCTAAAAGATGTGCAGATACCGGTGTGCATTGGAGTCAGGAACGACACAGAGATAAGAAAGAGGCACACAGACGCTGGTATGTACATCATGTTTAATAAAGAAAGAACACAAGAAATAAAAGTACATTTATAGTTTATAAAAGCATATAGTAGAATACAAAATATATGGCCCAAAATAAAAAGTAGAAAATAACATGAGGGGCCTGTAACATTAACAGTAAAAGAGAAGAATTACACATCAAACCTTCTATGAGCCAGCACAACTCCAATAGGGAGATCAGTCAGAGGAATAAAAGTAGAATGACCACGATTCAAAAGTGGCATAGACACGGGAGGAACATCCGTTTGGGTGCCAACAGACACCTTAAAATCGGTCTGAGTGCCAACGGATACATAACAGTCAGGCCTTTGGATGGATGGCGCTGGAGTGCTGGACTCCGGCCTTACGGGTCTAAAAGATTGAGGAGGACTATCGGCCTCCAAACGCAGTCTTTTAGAAGGACCAGGCTTGTAGTCACCCTTCTTAAAATAAGTGAGGCCTTTCTCCCGTAGATATTGCATCAAGGATCCAGAGGACTCAGGTTCTTCTTGAACAGAACTCACCGAGGCCCGGTCCATAGCAGGCTCAGTAGGGTTGTAGTCCTCAGAAGGAGCATAATCCGGACTGCCCTGACTGTCGGAGTCATCCAGAGCGATGTAGCCAGTGTTAGAGCAGTTGCGACTAGCTGTAAATATAAAGGTAAGAATGTGTCAGAAACCAAAAGAGGGAAAATGAGGAAAAAAGTAAAGAAACTATACGAGGGAGATGCTTACCCATGGTTGGTCTCTTGAGAAATGAAGAACAAACCGGAAAACCAAGAGAGGTATAGTAAAAATAGGTAACGCCCCACTATTTTTAAAAACTGAAGAAAGGAAAATGTAAAGATAATGGAAAACAATTAATAAGGGAATTAAAACATAATGGGAACTAATATGAGCGTAAGGCGGAGTCAGATGACGAGGTATATGACGTAATAAAATGAGTCAGATGACGAGGTATATGACGTATTAAAATAAGATATAAAAACTATAGTTATAATAGGAGAATTTATAAGAAAAAGTTGGATTATAATGGGAACATCTTCCAGGAATTAGGTTGGACATCTTCCAGGAATGAGGAGAACTAACGAAGGTGGGGGTGATAAGGGTTGGGCACCTCCTCTTGATAAAACTGTATAAAAAGGCATGATTATTTCTGTAGAATTCAGTCTGTTTTTGGTAGTGCTTAGACTTCCAATCTGGGCATTGCTAAGCTGGCTCACTTGGGTTTTATTGCTGCAATAAATCCTGTCTACTTCATCCAGATCTGCACTGAGTGAGAAGTCTTTCTTTGATTCTTTTTACTAAATTTAAGTATATGTTTAATAACTTGTATTGAGGCAACATCAATAGGTGGAAGACAAAAATCTCCCACATTTATTGGTGACCCCCGACTGTGATTGCCGTCACGGAGGGCCCCTCCGGGGATCTGGGATCAGCGTGGGCTGACAGACCATCAACTTGTGTGCCGGCATAAAAGGTAAGCAGAAAACCTGTTTGATCAAATTTCTGCATTAAAAGTTCATGGTCTGTTAGTGTGCGTGTTTCCAGCTGGAGGGAATAACTCCTGAGGTATATTGAACACATTAATTCTGATGTTGCCAATATTGATAGATTAATTGATAAATATAAATATATGTTTTAATAAGTGAAAGACTGGATAAAGTAGACACAAGTAAGGAGATCTCCTAAAAGTTATACTTTTTGTGTGTTTTTGCTGTATGTGTTTTTGTACTACTCTTTTATATCTAGTATGACATCTGCGGTAACGCCACTGTGTTGAAGTTAAAACCTGTGTTAAGGGAAATTACCAAACAAGTGGGGCTGGACCCAGATAAAAAATCCTGCAAATAGCACTAGGTAGGGGACGTAAGCAAATTCCCAGACGTGGCAGGTGGAAAAAGTCCTGTGTCAAACCGCTAAGTATAGAACTCACTGTGCTGTGAGGTGTTTCTAAGACGCGGAGCTGGACAGGTGTTTATTATAAGAAAAAGTCCTGTAGGTGGTTGTGCTGCGATCTTGAATCCTAGAGCGAAGAACCCACTAGTGTGTGAGGTATCGCTAGGAAAAGAAAGTGAGCGCTTATAAAATTTCTACAGGTGGTATTGAAGTTTTTGGGCCCAGATTTTGTGTTGTGTTTTATGTGAGAAATCTGTTGTTGAGTACTCGATTTTTAACGTTTGGAAAAATACAAAAAGCACTTGTGCTGTGTGTCTTTCGTGTGTAATGAGTCTTTAAAAAAAAAAATAAAAAATACGTGTGCATGATATCTTTGTGCCAGGCCTTGTGTGTGTATGCATAGAATATACTGCTTAAAATAATAAATAACCATAATACCTATTTGAGACAACCTAGAGAAATATAAATAACAGGAGGTGTTTTGGATACCTTGATTATAATACATATAATAATAAATTACATAAGTAATATATAAGCCATATCATATTTATAATGCACGTGATTGCACTATGCATAATGAAATAATTAAGATCTAATGACGAGTGAGTTTAGAGAGATTAATTGGGATGAGCAGATAGAAGAAGAAGGAATAATAGGAAAGTGCGAACGGGAGTTTAGAGTCTCGGAGTTAAGTCAGAGTGAAACATATAGATGGTTATTGAGTAATCCAGGAAAGGATTTAATTTCAGAAAAAGCGTGTAACGAGAGAAAGTGGACACTTAGACTTTCATTAATACCTGATGTGTTAGATCGTAATTGCAATACACATACTGTAAAACTTACATCACAGTTCAGCATGAGGAAATGAGTTTCTTCATAGGGTTAATACCAAAAGAAATTAATTTAAAGGTAATAAATAGTACGCTAGAATTTAGAGGAATAGGTGGACATCCCTTTTTCACTCCACTCATTTGTCTATTGCAAGCGCACCCAGGCTTTGACGTGCTACGATTGGATGAAAAGGCAGAAGGGCGAATAGTAAAGAGATACCGACTAAACGAAGCAGGCGCTAGTCCGCTAGTGCTGTGTCATGAGTGGGAGATTAGTAATAACAGTGAATTTATTTTCATACCTGTGGGCCCTGACGGAAGAGTAATTTGTCAGACTTTTGACAAAATTGTTACGCCTCTGATTATGACATTGATGGATGATTAATGCTTAAAAAATACATAAAGAAAAAGCAGTTATTGGAAATCGATAGCAAGCGAAAAGTAAATAATAAAAGAACTCTAATAAATAAAAGAGAAAAGAAGCATAAAAATCCTAGTCATAAATTAGAACAGAAGAGTGTGATGGAGAAGATATTCTACCGCGGAAAAAACGCATGGCCAAAGCCAATGAGACCTGCAGAAATAATTATAGCCAAGCATAAAGAAGATGAAAAATATATCAGAAAATGCATGGCAAAATGGCATGACAGGACATCGGGAGAATTGCAATGGCCCAAAGAAGGAACCTTTAAGGAGGAATGTTGCAAGGAAATAAAGGAAATGCTGAGACATACAACCAGAGGAAAGAACAGCAAGGAAAGGATGAAACTAGAACAAAAGCTAGAGATTGTTGAATGGTTTGAAAAGGAAGGAAAGGAAAAGGAGAAAAATGAAAAAGAGAAACAAGACACCAGAAAAGATGATCAGAAGTTAGACAGAAGTGAGGAGAGGAAAGGAAAAAATCAGAAGGGAAGAGATGATGAAACAAACCAGGAGTTAGAAAGACCACCACCATACACTGAGGAACACCTGCAACAGATGGATAGAGGAATGTATCCCATACAGGAACTGCACGAGCATGATAAAGGAACCTGGGGATTTGAAGGACATGTGAAAGGACAGATTACAGTAACACCATGTGACACGGAGCGGATGAACCGACAAGCTGAAAGACAAGAAGCAACAGCACCCAGGCCCAGCAGCGAGAATGAAGAAGAATGGAGCAACGGGAGAAGGACAGAGCCACGTGAGTCAAGAGAAATTGAAAAGCTACAGAGAGATATGAGAAGATTGGAAGAAGAGAATGAGCAATACCTGAAATACAAGGGCGCAGAGGTGAGCAACACGTCGCACCTGAAGAAAGGGTAATGAACCGTACCGAAGAGAAATATCCTTCGGGGAAAGAAGAAGAAGGGAAACCAGGCAATGGAAGCCAGACTAATCTAAGTCCCAAAGGGTCACTCTTATCATCACCAAATGAGTCAGACACAGATCACCCAGAAACCGAGGAAGGTGAGATGAGTGAAGGAAAACAACACAAGGCAGTGGAAAGAAGAGTGAAGGGGTACATGTTCATTGAACCTGAAAGCGCTGCAAGAAGAAGGATAGAAAAAGGACTAACGAGTGTGTTTAAACGCACCAGCCCAGCATACCCTAGAGAAAGAAGACCAGTACGGAGCAACGAATATCAACATGAAGTCCCTAATACTGCCGAAAGAGATGCCTATAATAATGAGGCTGTTGACGAAGAGATCAGTCGACTGAAGGAACAATTCGACAGAGAATTAGAGGGCGCCATAAAGAAAACAAAAGAGGCCCGATCAAGACCAGGTGTGATAAGAAGATCTGCACGTATAAAGAGACCTTCAAGCAGGTACACTGGACCATACCAACTAACACTTCCCTATGGAAACAAGTACAGGCGACAAAGGCATGTTGAACACTGTGAAGAGGAAGGAGAAGACTCAGAGGAACACCCTGAAGCTTCACAATACCCACTGGTATCAAAAGGAAACCAGTATCAATATGTGCCATGGTCATTCATGGATATGACAGGCCTGATTAATCAGCTTCCAGACCTGTGTAATAGAGCTCAAAGATGGATAACACAGTTTGAGGAGAAAACCACTGGACACCTCCTAGCCGTAGGAGACATAAAAGCCATCTTGGCCCAAACGATTGGGAAAGTGAAAACCATGGAGATATTAGACGATGCCCAGTTGCTAACACTAGCAGGACAAAATGCAGGGGATACCCTAGCATTTGGCCCACACAGGAACAAGATATGGAACGCCCTGCGGAAGGCTTATCCCACGAAAATGGATCCAGGAAAACTGGAATCAATAGCAGTGGGAGAAAATGAGAATGTTGTAAAATTCAATAACGACTTCCAAACCAAGTGGAGAGAAGAGACAGATGGCTCATGAGACCAGACAGACACAAGTAAGAGCCTGGTCCGAATGATGCTGAAAAAGTGCATGCCTCAAGAAGTCCAGACAGCCCTAGAAGGAGTGGTAGGACTGAACACACTACCATGGGACACGTTCCAGGCACACATTGTACATTACGTGGACCAGCATCGGAAGAAGAGAAAAGAGGCCAAGGAAGCTGCGGAGTCAATTGCCACCCAATTACACAAGATACAGCTGGGAGAACTAGCAGCGGCAAAGAAAAAAGAGAAAGAAAGAGGAAAAAGCCAAGTTCAAGCAGCTGTGATGGTACCAGAAGCAGCAGCGCCCCCTGCTGGACCAGTACAGCAAGGGCAACAACCAGTGGAAATCCAAGCCCCTCCAAGTTATGTGTACACAGGAAACCAGCAAGGACAAAACCCACCTATGAGGTGGCAAGGACAGGGCCCTAGGCCTTTTGGAGGCAGGGGACAAAGAGGACCATATCAACAGCAACCAAGAAGGCAACAATTTTGAATGAACGCCCCAGGGCAGATGGGTCCAAACACTCAAGACATGGTATGCTGGCACTGCGGAGGAGCAGGACATGTTAGAAGAAATTGTCCACAAGCAACATGGGGAGCTCAAAATGGACCTCAAGTTCAAGGGACATATGGTGCAGGTCAGGCACCTCGAGGAAACAGGGGACCTCCTGGCCCAAGACAACCTGTTGGAGCTCGAATGCAAGGACAGTCACAGAATCAATGGACAGGTCCCTGGATGGGACCTCAGAACTGGAATTGACGAGGCCCAGAGAAGCCAGAGGGGGAGCAGATGCAGTACGTCTCAACACTGCATCCACAACAAGAACCAACCGTAATGGTGTCAATAAATAATTCACAGCCAATTCCATTTATGATTGACACGGGTGCAACTTACTCATGTATAGGATTGAAAGGCTCAAAGCTCCCTCTCTCAGGCAATACGATAAAAACCACCGGCTTCTCGGGACTATCACAGGTATTGCACTTTACAGAGCCGCAGATAATAACATTAGAAGACACCACTATAACTGCACCCTTACTGTTTTCACCCACAACACCAGTCAACTTACTGGGAAGAGATCTGCTGTGTAAGCTCAAGGCTAAAATTCAATGCAATACTAAAGGGCTATATGTGACGATAGGACAATTCCTACAGACTACTGAAAACCACAAAGACCCAGATACAGTATACTGGCTGTTGTGCACAGGCAAAGGAGCTCAACATGCACAAAGGATATGGGAAGAATGGATTATACAACGACGACCAGAGTGCAAAAGAGTAACCTTACCATTGCATTGTACCATGTACTACAATCAAGAAAATCAGGATGAAGAATATGCACAATTATGGTCAGATGTAATGGAGAACACTGTCACGGATGTGACACTAGGCGACATAATTGTTGGTGCCCCCGGAGCAGCCATCACTGTACACCTAACTGAACAGATGGAACATTGGCATCAAGTACCAAACACAGCACCCCACATCTCTTTATTGGTGGGGGAAAATGCACAGTCTAAAGAATTGGGACTAATGGTTAAGCAAGCAGCAGAAGTAACTGAGTGGGAACAAACCCCTAACCCATCTGTACATATATCACCAGATCGAAGATTTTTGAAAATAATATTTTCAGGAATAGATAGAATGAGGGCTACACACACAGAGATAGATGGGAACACTCTGTTGACAACACACCCTCAGAGGGGGATGTGTAACATTCCGTTGTCATCACACACACAAATGCCAGTTGAAGTGGTAGGACAGGTAGATGAGAGGGAATTAGCATTAGAGGAAGAGCTGCTAAAGACTATCCCAGAAAAACTATGGACAAAGCATCCCACAGATGTAGGATTAGTTAAGTCCGGAGGACAAGCCCTAATAAAAAATAAGACCAAATGCAAAATTGCCTTATCAAAGCTTTGACACCTCAAGCCATAGCAGGGATAAAACCGACTATAGATGGACTGTTAAAGGCTGGAGTGTTAAAACCCACTAAGAGTCCTTGCAACAACCCCATATTTCCTGTCAGGAAGCCCAACTCAGACAAATGGAGACTCGTGCATGACTTACGAGCCATAAATCAAATTGTAGAAGCAGAATTACCTGTGGTACCTGATCCTCACACCCTACTGTCCAATATACCAGAGGACACTCAGTGGTACACGGTCATAGACTTATGTTCAGCATTTTTTAGCATTCCGCTACATCCAGTATCACAACACTTGTTTGCCTTCACCTACGAAGGACAACAATTGACCTACAATCGTCTTCCGCAAGGTTACTGCGAAAGTCCATCAATATTTAATCGAGTACTAACTCAAGACCTGGCGGCAGTAAACATCAAAAGCACTTTACTTCGTTACTGCGATGACCTTCTAATTTGTAGTCCAACCAGAGAACAATGCAAGGCAGATTCATTAAGAGTCCTGACCGTACTAGCTGAAAATGGACATAAGGTCAGTAAAGAGAAACTACAGTTTTGTAGGCAAGAGGTAGAGTATCTAGGTCGAGTACTGAAGGGAACATCTAGGCACATTTCTCCAGAGCACATTGAAGCGATACTGAAAGCCCCTAAACCACGGACTGTAAAAGAAATGCTGTCCTTCCTAGGTATGGTTGGATTCAGCAGAGACTGGATTTGCGATTTCGCAATGAAAACGGCACCTCTACGAGTATTGATCAAGACAGCTGGACAACTGAAGAGTAGTGCAGTATTAGAATGGACACCTGAGGCCCTGGAGGCCTTTGAACAGTTAAAGAGAGAGCTTTGTACCGCACCAGCATTAGCCAGTCCAGAATACAATAAACCTTTCCATCTTTATGTCTCAGAGCGTGGCGGTTTTGCCACAGGAGTTCTAACTCAACAGCAGGGCCCTAGCAAACAGCCAATTGCATATTATAGTACAGCACTGGATAATATAGAAAAAGGCATGCCTCCCTGCTACAGAGGGGTGGCAGCAGCCGCATTTGCTTATCAAAAAGCGGCATCCATTACTATGGGACATCCAGTAACGCTATATACCACTCATGCACGACACGCACTCCTCACCAGTCCATCATTCGTAATTACGAATGCTAGAAGAACAGGATATGATGTAATACTCGCTGCACCAGAACTAACTATATGAAGGTGCCAGACAGTAAATCCAGCAGATCGTATGATGACGCCAGCTGAGGGAGATCCTCATGATTGCCACCTGGTGTCAGCAGAACATCTAAAAACGCGCCAAGATTTAGAAAATCTACCTCTGTCTCACCCAGACTGTATATTTTTTGTAGATGGATCATGTTTCAGGGATGGAGACAGTAACAAAGCAGGCTATGCTGTAGTAACACCGACCTTAGAAGGAGGAAGTTTTAAAATTATGCGGGCAGAACAACTGCCACAACCCTGTTCGGCCCAGTTAGCTGAGTTGCTCGCCTTAACTGAAGCTTGTAAGCTAGCAGAAGGGAAGGCCTGTACAATATATACTGATTCAGCTTACGCATATGGAATATGCCATTTGTACAGCCCCATATGGGCACAAAGAGGATACAAACGAGCGGACGGAACATCAGTTGTACATGGAGAAGCAATAGCAGAACTGTTAAGCTCAATTAAACTACCATCTAGACTAGCTATAGTTAAATATGCAGCACACAGGAAGGATGGTACCTTTGTTAGTGATGGAAATGAAGCAGCAGATGAAGCAGCAAAGAAAGCAGCAGTAAATGAAGCAAACATGATGCCAGAATCAACGACACAAACAGAACCTAGTCCACAAGCAGACAACGAACTTAGTTCATCTGAGTCAAGCATTGATCCTGATGAAGAACCAGGCTCCAGTCCGGAGTCGGAGGACAGGTTGTTACTTATACCTGAAGACTATGCACCTCCTGCACCAGACCTGTCCTCCCTAGCAGACATGCAGGCCACGGCGTCAGGAGAGGAGATTCGTAAATGGCTCGCAAGGGGAGCAAGAAAAGATGGAGATACTAATGTATGGCGGAGTGCAGACGGCCGTTTTGTAGCTCCAAAAAGTTTCCTCATAACCTTGATAAGACAAGCTCATGGTAATGATCATGTAGCAAGAGGGGAAGTAATAAGGAGAATCCAAAAGGCATGGTGGTCGCCATATTTAGGTCCAATGGTTAATCGAACGCTATCACAGTTTTGTGACATTTGTGCTAGATTTAACAATAGGAAGCATTTCACGTCACCAATAGGACACATCCCAGAACCAGATGGGCCATTCAGGCATATAATGTTTGATTATGTAGACATGGGAGAACCCCGAATACAAGGGAAGCAATACATCTTGGTAGTAGTAGATAGATTCAGCAGATGGGTAGAAGCCGTAGCAACAGCTAAGGAAGATGCAACAGCAGTGGCAAAGTTTCTGTGTAGGGAAGTAATACCCAGGTTTGGGATTCCGGACACAATCAGTTCAGACAATGGTAGGCACTTTGCGAACAAAACAGTACAGAGAGTAACGCAATGGTTAAATATTAAGCATAGATTTGGATGTGTTTACCACCCCCGATCTCAGGGGATGGTGGAAAGGGCAAATGGGATTTTAAAAATGAAATTGGCCAAAATATGTGCCGATACAGGTATGAATTGGTTCCAAGCCCTGCCACTAGCTCTAATGTGCATGAGATCGCAAACTAACAGAAGCACGCATCTAACACCGCATGAGATGCTTACAGGCAGACCTATGCTATTGGGACTTGGCGTGGTCCGTTAGTTTTCTGCCAAAGAAAATCAAACCATTCTTTAGTTGATGGTAGGCTCTCCAGTGCACGTTGCTGCGACAGTGATGTATCTGTCCATAAGATGTCGTCCCCAAAAAATACTTTGGTTACGATCTTTGTCGCCTCCATATAAACACAATCAATGTCAAACATCCCACATGAGCTCCTCGCGGCTCCATCTCGCGTAGGTTCAATTGCCTTGCAGAGGCCGAGCTCCAGGTGTCGTCCAAGCTGATATGAGGTTGTCGTCACTCGAAGTCCTCGTCATACATCTAGGATAAATGTCTCCTGTGCCTTCGATCGTATCCATTTGAAGTCTCCGGTCACAACATCAGCCATAGTGATGAATTTTCTTGGCCACTGAGGACGTACTGGATACCAGTTGGCCAGATCATGCCTCAGCCCTTCCCATCGTTTCTTTGGTGTGTGGTCCACAATGTGTCTCCATATATCACAGCAAGCTGTACAGGAAATCTTCCTCGGTGGATCAGGTACTGGTCCCACCTCAGGTATTGGTTCCATCCTGTGACACATAGGTGTACAGCAAAACAAGAGACATGCAAGAACAAGATACAAAACCATTCTAGTGCTACTTCTTAATACAGTTATTTAAAGTATAGGATACGGTTAGTCCAGATATAGAGATATTAGCTTAAATTGCTTGGGTACAATATGCCATTATTATAGGCCATTTTAGTATACATGTGATTAATATGGAAACAGTCATTGGTTTCTCATGCAATGCAGTGTCACTGTTCATTCATCTGCATGTAGACAGATTCTCCTTCGACGTCCTCGTCTGTCATCATCGGTCCGTGATGTTCCACAATGACTATGTATTGTCCCACCATCTTCTGAATGCTTGCTTTAGCCAGGGGAATGATGCAGCATGACAATATGAGCAGAGTTCCCAGTACTATCAGAACGATAGTTCCTAACTTTATAAGTAGCCCATACCAATTTGAAGGATTAAGCCAGTCAAACCAAGAAGTCCATGCATTATTCCTTTGCACATCTTGAGTGATCCTAACATGCTCATCTCTCATTCTCTGCATGGATCTTAAAATCTTAGTTATATTGCCGTCTGGACCGGTATGTCGTGGTATATAGGTGCAGCATTCTTCTCCAATTAAGGCGCACACCCCTCGCTGAGGTGCCAACATTGTGTCCAGGACGAATCTATTCTGCGTAGTCATTAATGTATTTTTATCCAATTGTTCCTGTACCAGTCTCATAACTCCAAAATCTTTGCTGATTGTAATAGAGTAAGTTAATCCATCTCGCATTTTTCGAAATTTGAACCCAAGGCAAGAAGACTGTCGTAAAGATTCCTCCTACCCTGTATATAACCTCATGTTCCGTTGGTACCCCAATTGGAATACCGTCCCAAGTCACTGATAGTCCTCCCTCTCTATCAAACTCTTCCCACACTGGTAGTTCTTCTAGGCCAATCTTTTTCACAAATTTTTCATCTCGCTTGTTTCGTTTCTTGTCTTTACCATGTAATCCTATGACCAGTAGGTCTCCTTCCAATAACACTGGAGCACAGCATCCACCCCAGTTGTTTGGCAACGTTTGTCTAACTGTTGTTCCACCACAGTACCAGAATATATCTGCTAACGGGGCTGTACCAGGACTCAAATCAGGTTGTCGTACCTTTACTGTCTCACTACATGACACATTGTCCATTTCGTCATCACAAAGCTGTCGCATTTCTATGAAGAATCCGGCTGTGTTTCGTTGCAACTCGGTGACAGATCTCCTATCTCCGTACTTCCATTTGAGCATATGCATAGTGGGTAGGTCTGCCTGCTGGGTGTTATTTCTCGTTGGACGGCGTCTAGCGTTTCTACAGGATGATATGTGCACTTACTGGTATTTTGCATCCATTCTGGACCATAATGTAATGCAGCTGAGTGTAGTAGGCAGCTGATGGGACACAATTGTGAGGCACTATATGCTGGATCATTTATGCACTCTTCCATACCTTGCGTCGCTATTACATGTTGAGGTTTATTACTTCTATCGTGGCACACAATGCAGTCCTTTTCCGTTAGAGTCTCTGCTGTGAATCTCAACCACTGAAAAAACATGTCGTTTTTCCATGTCATGTCAACTTCTGTCTGATTTTTGGGTGACTCTTTTGTCAATTGTGGAATTATCATTACATATGCCATTGATTCCTCATCTGATATTCTGGGTTGGTTGGGTGTCTTTGCATAACATCCCTGCCAATCTGGTAGTAATAAACATGTTCCTCGGATTTTACCTGTTGATGATGTATTGAATGCACACCAGTTATTGGATGTTGGGCTTGCTTCAATCGTTTCATATGACCTGGTCATCCTGTTCCATCCACGTTCCCCCTTCATTTTTACAAGGATGAGTACTTGTTTTCCCGAGGCTCGTGTTCTGTCTACTTTTATCTGAAAAGTTCCTGACCATTCTCCTGTTCTATCCCCCATAGATAATCTGGCTGTCGTTCTTGCTCTAGTTACTGTTGCTAGTGCACAACGTATTTGCCTCTCCTCAAGGGTCCATTCTAATTTATTTTTCTTGTTCCCAATAGCTCTGCTGTCAATCAAATCGATCATCAGAAACATTATTAATATAAGTACAGGTCTTCTTAAGCTTCTTAAGGGGTAGTAAATAAGTGGTTTCTCCATTTGGATCACAGCGGCGGCACGTGGGATTATGTCCAAATAGTCTACACAATATATTTCTTGGGGTATTTTTAGTAGGGTGTGTATTGTCAACTGTGGTTACTTCAAGTATCCTAGTTACTATCTGATCCAGTGTCTCCTTCTAACTGTCTTCGGGCTGCCTCGAGTCTGGTTCGTTTGTGTTCTCTTTGTCTGACTTGGGCTCCCGTTCTGTGAGATGGTCCCGCGTGTTCCGCTTCTGCTTCTTCGTTGTCTAGCTCAGCTTCCCAATCTTGGATATCTTCTTGGGGCCACTCCGGCCAATATCCCTGTTCTCCTTCTGACTCTTCTGTCCACGGCAATCCTTCAGTGCGTTCGTACGGGTCTGGAGCTTGTCGTCTGGGCCTTTCGCCGTCCTCCCTGGATTCTGGTTGACGGTTTGAAGGTCCCGCTTGTGGAGATTCTTCAGTGTCCTCCTGTGGTATTCTATCCCTTACCTGGTCAGGATTTGGCGCCTTGCAACAATGATTTAGGTGGTACCATACGTCTTTTCCTTTAACTTTCACAGCAGTTGGAGTTGCCAATACCACCTTGTATGGTCCTTCTCTTCTGGCTTGATTCCACCTTCTTCTGAACACTCGGAGAAATACCCAATCACCAGGCCGTACCGTTCTCTCGTCTGCTTCTTCTGCGTCTTCTGCTCTCTGCCTTGTACTGTCACTGAATGTGGCTCCCTTTACCTGTTGGAAAATAACTTTGTGTATTTCAGATAAGTGTTTTACATAATGATCAAGCTCACTCTGGAGTTGCGCAAGGGTAGGGCCTTTATAGGGCCCCGAACAAATGACTGGGGTACGGGGTTGTGATTTGTTCAGATGGCTTAGGATCTAGGTCTTTATCTGCTCGACAAGATGGCATGAGTAACCCAGGCATTTCCACAAACATACTGCGGCTTACTATCGAATGCTCACCAACTAGCACATCACAGCACTCCGGTGTGCAGTGTTCTTTTCATTTCTGTGCCACAATTGTGTTCAAGGAATTTAAATGCATCAAGAAGACCCACTGTTAGGTTTTAAATGAAGAAGTAGTGTGTCCGAGCTAAGTTTTAAGCTAAGAGAAGAAGAGTTTAACTTGTTGTGTCCGCTGCACCTTGATACACTTACCGGTCCGGGCCCGATCGACCGGGAGAGACAAACACACACACACACGCAGGCATGGATTGCGAGTGCAGCCAAATCTAAGCCGATACACAGTGGCAAGTGTGATAAGAACATTTCGACTGGAAAATAGGTTTTGTAAAAATATCACCATATCAAAAACATCTGCACGGTTTCAGTAACTGCGTACAGTACTGTATTCTATGCAGTATCAGCACTTCTGTTACCTTGTCCTGTGAAATTACTGTACTATTGTTCACTGTTTTTTTTTCTACATAGGATTGAGGGTCAGGAATGACAAGGGGGAAGGCCTCCTATGTTCACAGAACAGCAAGAGAGGGAGATAGTAAACATGGTTTTGGCCAACAACGCTATAACACTCAAACAGCTCCAAGCTAACATTGTCAATAACCATGACAGTTTCAACCATATCCATCAGGTCTCAATATCAACACTGGCACGCATCCTAAAAAAAAAACATATTTAAATGAAGCAAATTTATCGAGTCCCATTCTAGCGCAATTCCGAATGGGTGAAACGACTGCGGCATGATTATGCAGAGGTTTGTATTCACTTCAGCAGTGTTCTTGCATACTGTCTCATAATCTTTTACTGTTCTGTAATATGTATACTAGATCTACACTCAACTACACAATTTTGCCTGACACGGTTCTTCAGGTAGTTTTACGAATGGATGGAGAGAAGATCCAGCATGAGTTCATTTACGTAGATGAGGCTGGGTTCCACCTGATGAGAACACGAAGGAGGGGAAGAAACGTCATTGGCCACAGGGCTATAGTCAATGTCGCAGGACAACATGGGGGAAATATACAGTTTTTCTCAAATGCTAAAACACAAAAGCCAATCCTCTAAATCAAATGACCAGTTATCTAAACACATTTACTAAATCTAGCCATCATTTTCCAATATCATAAACACATTTCACATGAAGACACAATTCACAAAACACAATCCTCCGTTCTCATAAATCTAAACACATTTTTCCTTGCTAAAACACAAGTTGCAAAAGAACTCTGCTCATATTCTCAAATGAAAGCTCATGTGATGCAAAATGCTTGCCACAGTCAGCAATATTTGAACACAATGAACACACCTTATGTCATTCATTACACACGACTAAAAATTGAAGACACTTGTTGCTAATGCTGTGACCACATGTATAAAAGCAAGTTCAGAGTGCACAGTTTGCAGAAGATTCCAAACAAACACAATGGATGAAGGCAGAGTCAGGGGAAGAGGAATTCAAGTCAGAGGAGGGAGAAGAGCTGGCCATGGAAGAAGAGGAGCAGGCCAACGAGGAAGAGGAGAAGGTCAACAAGGCAGAGGAGAAGGTCCAGGAGGGAGAGCAAGACAACCTCGCACCATCATTACGGACGAGATGCGAGCAACAGTCATTGACCATGTCATTGTTCATGGCATGACAATGGACAGTCATTGACCATGTCATTGTCCATGGCATGACAATGGGCATACTGCAGGACTAAGAGTCCGTCCAAACCTGAGTAGATTCACCGTGGCCACCATTATCAGGGCATTCAGACAATACAACAGGTATTGTACTCTATTGCTTTCTTTGTCACAATACAGTTTTACAAGCCTGTGAAATTAGTCTATTGGTTTCAAATCAGTTGTTATTGTAAAACATGTCAATTGACAACACATGTTTCTTTCTTTAGAGTTGAAAGAATGCCACATAGAGGTGGGAGGGTTGCCATATTTACAGTGGCACAAGAAACCCTCATTGTGGATATGGTTCATGAGAACAACCTCATCAGACTCTGGGAGATCAGAGACGAAGTCATTACTGATAATGTCAACTTTGAGAGCATTGATGTCAGCTTGGCCACAATAGACTGAGTTCTCCGGCGCCAAAAGATGCAGATGATACAGGTCTATAGGGTTCCCATTGAGCACAATTCTGTGTGACACAAAGACCTACGTTACGAGTATGTGCAAGTAAGTATACATCCATGTTCACAGTACAGTTAGTGGACATACTGTGTTGCTCAGTGGCCTACATTACTTCTGGACAATACTGTGCTACCTGATTGACTGTTGTTCTGAACACCTGTGAACACCTGAAACACACTTTCACATTTTCACAGAGGATATTACAGTTGGACACGATGGCCAGACCTCATGAGTATCTCTTCCTGGATGAGGCTGGCTTCAACCTGCAGAAACTAAGGCAAAGAGGCTGTAACATCATTGGCCAAAGAGCCATCACTGAGGTTCCTGGCCAACGGGGAGGTAATATTACTCTTCGTGCGGATCTTGTCCACCAGCATGCTGTGCTTGGGTCTTACAACACCCAACGTCTCCTCACCTTCCTAGAGGAGCTAAGAGACATTCTCCTGGACCGCCAACAACACCATCCTGGGTCCGCACATCACATTTATGTGATCATTTGGGACAATGTCCGCTTCCACAGAACAAAGCACATCAGAGAGTGGTTCACCACCAACAGTAAGCACTTTTTAACGTCTGTTTGCCACCCTACTCCCCTTTCCTGGACCCTATAGAGGAGTTCTTCTCATCGTGGAGATGGAAGGTTTATGATAGACAACCATACACTAGGGAGAACCTCCTAATGGCAATGGAGCTGGCCTGTGTTGACATCCCAGTGGAGGCCTTCCAAGGATGGATTCGCCATTCCAGGACGTTTTTCCCATGGTGCCTGGCAAGAGACAATATAGCCTGCGATGTGGATGAGGTGATTTGGCCCGATGCAGCTCAGTGACATGATGCCGCACAGTGATTGTGGTGTGTGTGTGGTGTGAATAAACTAAATAAAAAAACTTCACACCCTGATCATGTTTGCAAGAGTACTGTTGTGTGCAATAGATTCTGTTTTTGCATTGAGTTGTGTTACAGTAGTGTACATGCAGTATTTTCTATAGATTTATACTTTTCATATGCAACTCACAAATCTAAATGTCTAATCCTCTGCAGAGATCTAAGAAGATCCGTTACTGTAAAGTTTGTAAAAATATGCATTGGCAGTTATGAAACAAAGAACCTTCTCACAAATTGAGCATTGTGTTTTCAATTGTTTTGCTGTTGTGTGTAATGATGTGTATAGTGTTTACATTTTTGAAATCTTTGAGCTGCTCTTTTGGTGTGAAAGTTTGAGTTTTGAAGTGAGAAGGCATGGGTGTGTTTATGTAGCCTTAGAAAAGGGTGTTGTGTTTAGACATTGGAGAACATGGAGGAAACATTTGTGAAATGTGTTTTAGCATTTGAGAAAAACTGTAACACTCTGTACAGCCATTACACAGAATGGGGTCCTCCACTGCCAGGCCCATATGGGCTCTTACAACACAGCACTCATACTTACATTCTTAGACCAATTGCACAACATAACAGCAGCAAATCAAATCAATCATATGCAATACATTGTTGTCTGGGACAATGTGTCTTTCCACCGCTCTGCTCTGGTTCAGAACTGGTTTCAGCAACATCCACATTTCACCATCCTATATCTTCCACCATACTCTCCATTCCTCAACCCTATAGAAGAGTTTTTCTCGGCATGGCGGTGGAAGGTATATGATCTCCGTCTCCAGGCTGAGGTACCCCTCATCCAAGCCATGGAGGAGGCCTGGGACCAGATGGAGGTAGCAGCAATACAAGGATGGATTCGTCATTCAAGACGTTTCTTTCCAAGGTGTCTTGCTAATGACAACATTGCCTGCAATGTTGATGAAATTCTCTGGCCAGATCCAGATAGACGAAGAGACAATGTCTAGTGTTTTTTTTTTTTTTTTTTGTAACAGTAAACTTACAGTACAATACGTAAAGTGACATGTTACAGTACTATGAATCTCCATGTCAACATTTTGGGCATGTTGAGAAATAAATGAGTTTCTTCAGTGTGCAACATTGGTCTTTTGTAGTGTTTGGGGTACTTTATATTTGTACTTTGTTGATGGTAGCCTACTCTAATCATAGGGAAGTAGAAGTGCTAAAAGTGTTTTAGGTTTATCACAGCAGAGTGTAACTCGTGCTCACAGAGTATAGTAAATGTGAAACGTGTGTCTTATGGTAAAAAAGTTTGGTTTGCAAACATAAGTGTATAGTTTTAACAAGAGTGTTTAATTATGCAAAGGATCTGTAGTGTTTTGCTAATTGGGTGTGTAGTTGTGCTAATTGTGTGTTGTGTTTTGTAAACACAGGCCCTGTTTTGAAAATTGTGCTTAAGCAATCCAAAAAAACTGTAACATAAATGAAATATTTTGGTTTAGCAGGCAAAAATTGTGTAATTTGGGCACATTTTGATGATGTGGGACCGATGTACACATTAAGATCAAGTAAATTCAAAGGATTATTTTTTTCAGTGTGTGTATCTGTGCTATTTCTTTGTGACCTATTTGTATAATTATTAAAAAAAATTTATAAAATTCAGTTCATCATATTGTGTAGGTTGTGCTGAAAATAGGATGTGGCACAATCCTCAGTCTGAAAAAAAAAAAACCACAGCAAAACAAAAAATGTCTAAAATGATCTGAGTTTTCAGGGATATAAAAGGCCGCACAGAAGTATAGAAGTGCTGTAATTTCCATACATATAATTTGGATGTAAATATCCTTTAAACATGACAGTCTGAACTCTGAGCTCATTATTTTATCACAGATCTAATATAGTGTGAGGAAGCTAAAATAACAATAACTTTGTCAATGGGCAAATATTTATTAACCTGACTGCATATGAATTTAAAAATACTTTCTTACATTCATGATACTACGTGGTGTGTGTGTGTGTTTAAAATTCATTAAAGAAGAAGATGTTCCTTTATTCCTGATATTTCCTGATACTACTGTGTACATCACTATAAGAAGCTGCACACTTTTGTCTTGGTTTTGCTGGCATCTTGAGTGTGTGTGGACCTGCCTGGGGCTTACCAGTGGGTGCTGTGTGTTGCAGAGTGGGTCCTTCATGGAGTGGACTTTTGGATTGGATTGGGTTCTGTGGAATTTCTAGGCTGGTTGGCAGCCTCGCGCTCTTGGACCTGCTAAGCCCCGGCTCTGATGCACTGGGCGTTGTCCTGCTTTTCTGTTGTGACCAGCGTTGGCTTTTTTTGTTAGATTTTTTGTGTGAACAAACGGGCATTGATGAGCAAAATGGGAATGAAATGTAAATAACCAACAGGTGGCGCCTGTGATACTTGTATTGTACTTGGCAAGTGATTTTAATTTTATATCTCCTTGTTTGAATTTATGTTTTGATTTGCTTTGTTGCAGGTGTGTAGCCTACTGGTATGACAAAAGACACAACTGTATGCTTACTTGGGATGTAAACACCATAATAACATATATTTAGATATTTTGGCATCATATTCATTCACACGTAATGAAAAAACTAATGGCAAATGTGTCATGTGTTTTAATTGAAATAAAAAAAACAATTCTAAAGTTTTATTTTTTGTTTGGTACTAAATATCTTATATAAGGGCTTTGTGAGAACTAAAAGAATGAAAACAAACAAACATTAAAAAAAAAAAAATTATTCTATAGTCAAACCGGTCATGCTTAGTACACTGATCTCAAATTTAATTAGATAGAGATGAAGATTTTTTTACTTATTTCTTTATTATTATATTGTAATATATTTTTACTTATTTAATATAATTTTATTTATTTATTTATTTATTTATTATTATTATGATGATGATTATTATTATTATGTGTTATGGCGCTGCTGCAAGAAAAACACTTAGGATGTTACTCACCTTCCTTTATTTATTTTATTTATTTATTTTTTCAAAAAATTTATGAAATACAGGTTATGAATTTACAATAAACACAGATTTTCTAAAACATTCTGTTGTTAAAGCTGTAAAAATGAATTATAGGATAGTTACAGTTTTTTACAATCGCTATGACAGTTTTTTCAATACATTTAACAAGTTTCCTAAACTCTTAACTCGCCAACACACCTAAAATACACAATTGGCAAAACGGTTAATTTCATGCTCAAAATCACACATTGTAAACTAAACCCCAAAACTCATTTTCAAAATACAATAATAAACTAACACAATACACTATGTCTAACAAAACACTACAAACATGTTTTAAAATCAAATAATTATTCAAAACACTAACACATGTTCTCTTCCAACAGGAACATTTAGTCAATCATAACACAATGACAAAAAAACACTATCATCAGCTGAAATTACAGAAACTGCATTATTTTATGTGTCAGGTCTGCCCTTATATTTGAAGCCTCTCTATATTTTTGTTTTGTTGGGTTTAGTAAATGCATGCATTTAGTTTCTTTTGCTGCAGAAATGCAATACAAAAAATGAATGACCATCTTAGAATAGCTTTATAAAATGTACAGTTTAGGTAAAAAAAAAAACAGACACAGGATTGCTGCAGTACAGACTTTATTTGCAAAAGGACATTACTGCAAGATATACAAACACAAAAAGCACCGGAATTATAATAAAAAAACAAAAACAAAATAATCTTCTATTCTGCCCGGTCTTCTGCATTTGGCCACATGTTCTCATCCACATCACACCTGATATCTTCTCTGGCATGGCATCGTGGGAAGAATCTTTTGGCATGCCTTATCCACTCCTGGCAGTGTTCATCCAGGAGGGACATTTGGTGGACATGTGGACTATGGTCAAAAACCTTCCATCTCCAGGCTGAGAAAAACTCCTCAATAGGGTTGAGGAAAGGGGAGTAAGGGGCAAGGAAATGGGACATCATCCTTGGATGGGTGTCAAACCAGGCTGTGACTGCACGGGAATGGTGGAATGCCACATTGTCCCATGTGATAACATATATTGGCAAGTGGTCTCCCACCTGTCCCCTTTCTAACTCTCTGGCACCCGTATTTCGTGCAGGTCTTCTAAAAACAGGAGAAGGTAGTCGGTGTTGTAGGGGCCAATCTGACATTTATGCAGGTGTGCACCGTTGTTGGAGATTGTGGCGCACGTGGTGATGCTGGCTCCTCTCTTGCCCGGCACGGTAACTGTGGCCCTTTGGCCTATTATGTTTCTCCCACAGCGACGCCTTTTCGCAAAGTTGAAGCCAGCCTCGTCAACATAGATCATTTCATGTGGGACTTGATTGGCTTCCAACTCCATAACTCTCTGAAAGTAATTAGACACAGTGTATGTAAATGCTGTGCTGTACTGTATACCTACTGTATGTACTAATGTACTCCAGGTTTATAAAGTAGTTTACTGCAAAACACACTATGTATAGTACAGTAATGACTGTATTGCAGGCATTTCTTTCTTTCTTTCAAAGAGTCCTCTTTTAGAGCATACGATCATGTCATTGGAAAAACCTCAACACCTAAGTGTGGTTCCTAGATGGGAATCAGCTGTGATTTATATACTGTATTTGCATAGCTGCAATAAGCTATTTCTCATTGGCAATGGAATAAAATACAGGCAATATATTTGTGTTTCAATTCACAATATGAACAGCAGTTCACTTTGACTTTAGCCTACAGTATATAAGTTATGTTTAGAACATGATGTTATCTGTTCTGACATACATTGTGAAAGCATTTGTAAATTTGACTGTAAAATTACATTGTTTTGGTCTTGGTTGAGCTTGCGTGTAAAAGAAGTTCAAGCATTTTAAATTGTTGTTAACTGTATGCATTTTGTATCAAAGCAACAAGAAATGTGTTAATTGTATAGCCTACAAAGGCGGATGTTGTGCTAACTGTGTTAAGAGTTTAGGAAACGTGTTAAATGTATTGAAAAATCTGTCATAGCGATTGTAAAAAACTGTAATAAGATGTAATATATAGGAATTTTACTCAGTCATTTGTGTTCATACAATAATAGAATATGCTGATGATGAGTATGGAGAAGATATTTTTAAAAAATGTTAATAAAAGTTAATTAGCACTGTCGGCTTGCACCTCCAGGGTCCTGGTTTGGTTCCCGGCCAGGTTCGATTCCCGTCGCCTTGCGCCCTAAGTCTCCTGGGATAGGCTCCGTCCCTTTGACCCTGAATACAGGACTAAGCGGTATAGAAGGTGAGGGTGATCTTATGGATACTACACATCAAAGGGAGTGCCTAAATTTTACACACACCTAAAGACATTTAAACTAATTTTCCTTGACTCCACACATTCCTTGTGCTAAGTCATTTAGTTTACTACTTTGTTCATCTACTTTATTGCCATAAAAGGGCATTTCAGAATAACAGCAGAGAGATGGTTCATCTGCGTGGGTCAAAAGTCTACATGCAGTCTGTGAGGATTGAAGCCATTCACCTTTTATAAGCTTTTTATGTAACTTTACACAGTCTGTGATCATTCCTCAGTCCTGACAGTCAGGTTTATGGGGAGCCTCACTTCACTTCAGTTCAGTTCACACATTTTTTGTGGATCTAAGGTCATTGCTTTGTGTTGTCTGATGTTGTATTTAAGCCATTTTGGACTAAACAGAATGCATGTGCATGACTGAAAAGGGCTGTAGTGGTTACTGCCTGAATGGTTAATGCCACACTTTTGTTAGACTGCAGGAATTAAAGCTGAAATCTTGACTTCAGTCACATTTTGATTGTTTCATTGCAAATTCTATGTGATGGTGTATAGAGACCAAATGGCAAAAACTTGACATTGCTCCAAACTTTATGGACCTGACTGTAAGTAAGGTTATCTATGCTCTCACATATCAGGAAGTTAGTTATGGATTATTTGAGGGGTTCAAGCCATAGCACCATCAACCTGCCATTGTTGAGACCTTGGCTCTAAACCAAGTCTGTTGTATGGTACAGTACATGTGCTGTAAGGTTCATGTGACAAATAATTGAATTTCAATCTTGATCTTAATCGTAATAAAGTCAAGGTATTGGAGTGGACCTGACCTCTGAACTGAAAAAGCATTTGCAAGCAAGAAGGACTTATTATAAGAAACTTGTGGAAAGCAACCTGAAACATGTGACCCAATTTAAACATATGCCAACATACTGTATATGTGTCTGTATACATATACATATGTTAATATATGTCTATATACACTGTAAAAAATAAAATCTTGACTTAACTCAAAATTTCAAGGCAACTTGCTGCACAGCTCTTTTGAGTTAACTCCACTTTTAAACCAACTTGTTCACTTAACTCAAAAAAGCTGTGCAGCAAGTTGCCTTGACATTTTGAGTTAATTCAACAACTTGGGTTAAAAGTGGAGTTAACTCAAAAAAGCTGTGCAGCAAGTTGCCTTGCAATTTTGAGTTAAGTCAACTTGTTGTTGACTTAACTAAATTTACTGAGTAAGGTCTCCCAACTTATATTCTTTTGTTAAGTTAAAAGTGGTTTGATAGTTTAAAAGACTTATTAATTTAATAAATGTGAACTTGTCACACGTTTTGGGTTTAAAATATGTGTTTAAATTTACTGAAGCAGGTTTTTTTGTAATACAATATAATGAAAGAAGCTGTAACTGAATGCTTGAAAGTTTCTTCCAAATTTTATTTTAAACCAAAAGGAACACACTACAACCACATTCCATGACTTTGAAATAAAGGTACACAAAAAGAAACATGGCAAGATGCCTTTTACAGTCTAAACTTCACAAAACAAGGAAAAGAGTACAAAATAATAATAATAATAATAATAATAATAATAATAATAATAATAATTTGAAGTCTGAAAACAGCTCACAAAAGCAAAGTCATAGCAGAAGTTACGTCTTAAGGGATTGTACCCTTGCAGAGCAGTGAGTGCCCAATTCCACGAACGCCTTCTCAATGACCTCAAAAGTGTACTTCCGATTTTTTGGTACTGAAATCCAAGGCAAACAGGTCAAAGGCCAAACTGTTCTGGAGCATCTTGCAAGACAATCCCTTCCTCTAACACAAGAGTAAAGTTTATGACACTGGTCAAAGTGGTAGGGGAATCATCATCTTCAAGTACAATAGGAACTCCCACTTTCATCTGGTCTGTCCGCCATCAGGAGTACTGTCCTAATGTAATAAAGAGTACAAAAAACAAAATCACTTTTGACATCCATCTTTTCTATGTTGTTATATTTCTTTTTGTTCCATGAAAGTTTTGGATCCTACTAGATTAATGTAGACAAAATGTACAGAAAGAAACACCTCATAAATCCTTAAAATCGAGCAGTTCGAAAAGATGCGGTCGGCTGGCGTCACGTGGTTCGGAGGAAACACGTGATAGTCTTCGACCCTCCCGGCTGAGTGGTAGTAGTAGCCTTAATGTGGGAGCCCCCTAGTGACGGGGAGGAATTGGACACGACTAAATTAGGGAGAAAATCGGGGAAGAATCCAAAAATAAATAAATAAATCAGTTGAGATGATCAGATAAAGTAAAATAAGAGCCGGAGTTCATATGAATAAGAATTTAAATATCTTAATAATGTCAACACAAACATTAACAGCCGTATTTTTGTCAAAGTGCCTGCAGAGAATCAATGCAACATACTCACCAGACATGTTCTGAATAGTCCAGATGATCCATCACGGATAAACACATCGAGATCTTCCAGGACAGTTTTCATTCAGTGAGCCAGAATATTTGAAGTCTGAAAAAAGAGCGCTAATGTTATGTATTGTCACTTTTGATAAACTTTCAGGTATTCATAACATTTAACATTAGGGAGACTCTAATTATGAGAGAAAGATTTAGAAATATACAATACTGTTTGCATAGGAAAAAAAAGATGTTCAGGTTTGTGCTCAAGTGTCTCAGCATCAAATTTTTCTGTGTCCTGTTCTCTCAATTCTAGTCGTGGCCAAAAGTTTTGAGAATGACACAAATATTAGTTTTCACAAAGTTTGCTGCTAAACTGCTTTTAGATCTTTGTTTCAGTTGTTTCTGTGATGTACAGAAATATAATTACAAGCACTTTTATCGACAATTACATGACATTTATGCAAAGAGTCAGTATTTGCAGTGTTGGCCCTTCTTTTTCAGGACCTCTGCAATTCGACTGGGCTGCTCTCAATCAACTTCTGGGCCAAATCCTAACTGATGGCAACCCATTCTTTCATAATCACTTCTTGGAGTTTGTCAGAATTAGTGGGTTGTTGTTTGTCCACCCGCCTCTTGAGGATTGACCACAAGTTCTCAATGGGATTAAGATCTGGGGAGTTTCCAGGCCATAGACCCAAAATTTCAACGTTTTGGTCCCCGAGCCACTTAGTTATCACTTTTGCCTTATGGCACGGTGCTCCATCGTGCTGGAAAATGCATTGTTCTTCACCAAACTGTTGTTAGATTGTTGGAAGAAGTTGCTGTTGGGTGTTTTGGTTTGGTACCATTCTTTATTCATGGCTGTGTTTTTGGGCAAAATTGTGAGTGAGCCCACTCCCTTGGATGAGAAGCAACCCCACACATGAATGGTCTCAGGATGCTTTACTGTTGGCATGACACAGGACTGATGGTAGCGCTCACCTTTTCTTCTCCGGAAAAGCCTTTTTCCAGATGCCCCAAACAATCAGAAAGAGGCTTCATCCGAGAATATGACTTTGCCCCAGTCCTCAGCAGTCCATTTGCCATACTTTTTGCAGAAGATCAATCTGTCCCTGATTCTTTTTTTTGGAGAGAAGTGGCTTCTTTGCTGCCCTTCTTGACACCAGGCCATCTTCCAAAAGTCTTGACCTCACTGTGCGTGCAGATGCGCTCACACCTGCCTGCTGCCATTCCTGAGCAAGCTCTGCACTGGTGGCACTTCGATCCCGCAGCTGAATCCTCTTTAGGAGACGATCCTGGCGCTTGCTGGACTTTCTTGGATGCCCCGAAGCCTTCTTAACAAGAATTGAACCTCTTTCCTTGAAGTTCTTGATGATACTATAAATTGTTGATTTAGGTGCAATCTTAGTAGCCACAATATCCTTGCCTGTGAAGAGATTTTTATGCAACGCAATGATGGCTGCACGCGTTTCTTTGCAGGTCACCATGGTTAACAATTAAAGAACAATGATTTCAAGCATCACCCTCCTTTTAACATGTCAAGTCTGCCATTCTAACCCAACCAGCCTGACATAATGATCTCCAGCCTTGTGCTCATCAACATTCTGACCTGAGTTAACAAGACGATTACTGAAATTATCTCAGCAGACCATTTAATGACAGCAATGAAATGCACTGGAAAGTTTTTCGGGATTAAGTTAATTTTCATGGCAAAGAAGGACTATGCAATTCATCACTCTTCATAACATTCTGGAGTATATGCAAATTGCTATTATAAAAACTTAAGCAGCAACTTTTCCAATTTCCAATATTTATGTAATTCTCAAAACTTTTGGCCACGACTGTACTGTACATGTGCACAAGGTGAAGTCCCAGCTTCAGGTTCACTGTTCAGCTCAGGTTCTGTTTCATTCAAGATTTTCTCTGATTCCTTATGCATTAATCTGAAATCTTTGATGGTGTTATTTTTATGTTTTCTTGTTCTATGACTGCTAAAGCTTGAATCTACATTTCTGTAAGGGGCAAAATACGATCTCTCTATTTCTTATATGTTTTCCAAGAGAAGAACTGTGCTTCAGAGCAGAACTGAACTCGGACAAGTTTTAATGAAGGTTACATTTATTTGATGAGAAATACAGTAAAACAGGAATACTGTGAAATATTACAGCTTTTTTTCCATTGGAATGTATTTAAATTATTTTATTTATTGCTGTGATGTAAAGCTGTATTTTCTGCATCATTACTACATTCTTCAGTGTCACATGATCCTTAATTTAATCCTAAAATTCATTCATTCATAATGATCAAGAAACATTTATTGAGTTTTGTGGAAACAATACCCCATCCCCCCCGCCCCGCCCCCCAGGACTGAATGACAGTATTAGTTAACTAACTGATTAATTAACTCTATACAAAAATATCAAGAAATTTTCCCATGATCAGATCCTCATATTAGAGGGATTTCTGAAGACCATGTGACACTAAAGACTTCAGTAATGATGCAGAACATTCAGCTTAATGTCACAGCAATAAATTACAGTTTTAAGTACAGTACATTCCAGTAGACAACCGAAATTTTGAAGTCTAACATTATTTCACCTTATTTCATTTTTACTATATCAAATAAATGTAGTATTTTATATTGATCAAATAAATGTAGCATTGATTAACATAAAACTCCTTTAAAAACAAAAAATAATACAGATCTAAAACTTTTGAACGTTAGTGCAGAGCTAATCTGACCAATTATAGGTTTGCAAGGAAATATTCAAAACAATATAATAGTCTTTTTACTTTTTTTCCCCGTTATATTTAATGAAATGGGGGGAGGGGGGGTATGAATAGTCTTACATAAAAAAGTAAACTAGTAAGGTATAACAATAATTATTTTTTGCCCTAACGTTCTTAAAATCATTAAAAATACTGCATTGTAAATGTTTACTTACATGAAATGGCAAAGTTTGCGATGAAGTCTGGAAATGTGTTTATCCAGGAGGATATTGAGAGAATGTGTTCTGAAACGTTAAATTCAAAGATTACAAACACATTCGTGGTGCAAATACTGCAGATTTTAAATACCAAGTGTAGAAGAGTTATTATGAATTTAACCAGACTTTCTAGACTTGTCTTATTATTCTCCAGTCTCTCTGGCTGTGGGTAATAAACGGCTACATTTAAGTTTGCAACAAGTTATTTTATTAAGCCAAACTGCAAGACAAACTGCTCTCATGTGCTTCTCTCCCACCGTGTCACACTCTCACCTGTCCCATGGGAAACCCCAGGCAGGTAACTTGTTAGTTCCTCTTAACATAAACAACATAAACAATAAATCAAACATCACACATGCAGGGATATAGAGAAAATAATCATGTGCTGTCAATAATAATTAAATAATATTCAATTCTAAATTTAATATTTCGAATATAATATACTTCATAATATGCAACACCTGTAATAAATAAATAAATGTAGTAAACTTAAAATAATACAAAATATATTGTTTGTAGGAACTCAGGTTACAAGATGACTTGCAGCTTTCTCACTGTCCCACGTTAAATAAACAACTGCACCATGCTCTATGTACTTCACAAAGAGCACCATATAATAACGCTCATTTATGTTAAGACCATTTCTACAAAGGACTTCGATATAAATATATGTACTTACCAAAGTTTAAAAGAAGTTGTCCGTTGTGAGGTGGAGAAACCATCATAATCCAGATGATGTTCAAAATACCCGCTGCACCCAACACGCATGCGCCACTTCAGGAACGTATCAGCGCGCATGCGCCAATTTCAGAAACGTAACAGCGCGCATGCGCCAAATTCCGAACCAACTTCTGTGCGTGTTAACTTGCATTAGAACATCTGTTCAGTAATTAAACCTTAGTTGACCCAGCGAGTTTTTAATGAACTTGTTTTCACTAGTTCAGTCAGGTTTTTCGTGTCTTATTGTCCAGATTACTAATAAATACTCATTATGCCAACATTTTGCTAGTTGGATTTTTTACAGTGTATCTAGGGACTGGTCTGATGAGAGAAAAAAATTTTTTTCCCCAAAATTAGAGTCATAAAAGTGCTTCAGGAACTCTTGAGAACTATTCCTAAAAACTAAATTTGCTTACATTGAAAGCAAAATAAGAAGAAATTGTGTGTGACTTTTGCACAGTAATATAGCTATATATAGACGAGGACAGATGATCAGCCCGGTGATTAGTATCCTCCATATTAACTTAAACACATTTCCTGTTTTATTGAAATTCTAGCCGCCGTAACACACAGTATGACAGTATTTTTTAATGCAAAGCAATTCCTGCTATCTGATATCACTGAAATGAGAATGGATTCCCTTTTGAGTCTGGCTCATCATATGATTTCTTCACATTTCCATTAAATGTGAAGAATAAAAGTAAATTGATTAGCATTCAATTGAAAGGCGGCACAGTGGTGTAGTGGTTAGTACTGTCGCCTTGTACCGCCAGGGTCCGGGTTCGATCCCCGGCCAGGCTCGATTCCGCCAGGGTCCGGGTTCGATCCCCGGCCAGGCTCGATTCCTGTCTCTATGTGCATGGAGTTTGCATGTTCTCCCCGTGCTTGGTGGGTTTCCTCTGGGTACTCTGGTTTCCTCCCACATTCCAAAGACGGTTAGGCTAATTGGCGTTCCCAAATTGCCTGTAGTGTTTGAATGAATGTGTGTGTCTGTGCCCTGCGATGGATTGGAACCCTGTCCAGGGTATACCCTGCAATGTGCCCCAAGTCTCCTGGGATAGGCTCCAGACCCCCCGTGACCCTGAATACAGGATTAAGTGGTATAGATTTCATTTACTTTTATTTAACCAGGCAAGACAGATTAAGAACAGGTTTCTTATTTACAACTGTGGCCTGGCAAAGGCGAAGCCAGAAATGGGGGGACTAAAATAAAACATTTTAAGAAAGAAACATATATACATTGTAAACGAAAATTATGGAAATAAAAATAATAAAATAAATATTAATAAAATAATAATAATAATAAAAATGCATAAAAAATAAATAAATAATAATAAAAAAAAACATAAGATGTGGTATAAACAGTGTAAACACTAGAGCAGCAATGAGTTATAACAGCTAATCTGAATAACAGCAACACACATCTTTATAGTGAGCTGAGATCCGAGAATGAAAAGCAGACTTAGGAATGAGATTTTAACGTTTTCTGCAAGTCATTCCAGTCTCTAGCAGCAGCATTCTGAAAAGACGACAGGCCAAATACGGAGGCAGCCTTAGGAACTGTCAGCAGAATCAGATTAGCAGAGCGAGTGTTGTACCCAGAAGAAGAAGCGTGTAACAGTTCTTGTAAGTAAGGAGGGGACCAGCCAAGAAGAGTTTTGTAAATTACCATCATCCAATGCGTTTTACGGCGGGTGTGCAATGAAGACCAGTCGAGAGAAGAATACAGGGTACAGTGATGAGTTTTGAAAGGAGCATTTGTTATGAACCGGATGGCAGAGTGGTAGAGAACATCAAGCTTTTGTAGCAGGCCTTTAGATGCTGAACTGTAGATAACATCACCATAATAAAACATGGGGAGAATGGTAATTTGCACCAGAGTTTTTCTAGCAGATGATGTAAATGCAGAACGCATTCTATAAAGGAACCCAAGTTTTGTTTTGATCTTAGACTTCAAATTATCAATGTGTTTTGAGAAAGACAGAGTGTTATCTAGCCAAATTCCCAGATATTTTTTTCAGTAATCTGATCCAATGGTGTCCCATCAAGAAGCAGATACTTGGAGAGCTTAATGGGACGAGACCTTTTTTTCAAAACCACATGACTTTAGTTTTGGAAGTGTTTAACTGGAGAGAGTCTGTTGCAATCTATTGAAACTAAGCTGAAGTTGTTGCAAAACTGTAGCAGGAGAAGGCCCTGTAGAGTAAAGAACTGTATCATCGGCATAAAGATGGATAGATGAATCTGTAACCGAATTAGCTATAGTATTAATATAAATAGAAAAAAGTGTAGGTCCAAGTATTGATCCCTGTGGGTTGCTGTTGGTTACTGGGAGAGGCTGGGAAAGGAGCTGTTCAGATTTCACAAACTGCACTCGATCACTAAGATAATTAGTAAACCAAGACAAGGAATTGTCAGAGATGCCAATATCGTAAAGCCTATCGATGAGACATTTGTGATTGACAGAGTCGAAGGCCTTAGCCAAGTCAATAAAAATAGTGGCACAGCACAGTTTAGAGTCCAGAGCAGAATAGATATCATTTAAGACTTTAAGAATTGCTGTTCTAAATCCTGATTGAACAGGAGATAAGATGTTGTATGCCTCCAAGTATTCGGTAAGTTGACCATTTACAAGTTTTTCCAGAACCTTATAGATACATGGCAGAACAGAAATAGGCCTGTAACAATTGGGATCTGACCTTAAAAAGAGGGAATACTATCGCTGACTTCCAGGCGCAAGGAATTTGTCCTGTGCGTAAAGATAAGTTGAACATATCTGTAATGGGAGCAGCAATAATGGAGGCAGCAATTTAAAAAAAGACAGGATCCACCTCATCAGACCCTGCAGATTTATTGGGATCTATTTTAATCAATTCATCCAGAACCTCCTCCTCTGAAAAAACCAGCAGGGTGAAACTATGGGAGGAGGACAGAGGTAGTGTAGGATGAGGAGGAAATTAGGGGGATGCAGTAAAACAATTAATAAGATTTATAGGTGATGAAACGGAGTTTGATGATTCAGGGGTTTGACCAGAAGTTATAAAATGCTTATTGAGAAGTTCCAACATATACTTCTTGTCCGATACTACAGTATTCTCTGAGTGGAGTAAAGGAGGTAGCTTACAAGATGGTTTATTTTCCATCTCCTTTATCGTGTTCCAGAATTTTTTAGGATCAAAACTACTAAGAGAAAACTGCTTCTTAAAATAGTCTGTTTTAGCCTTGCGAACAGCTTGTAAGGATTTATTTCTAAATTGCTTAAAAACCAAAATATCTGCTGGGGATCTAGAGTGGCGGGCCTTGCGCCAGAGAGTATTTTTTTGCTGTAGAAACGCAGTGAGCTCCGGGGTAAACCAAGGACTATGTCGATCCTTTACTCTGGATTTTTTAATCGGGGCATGTTTATTGATAGTAGCCCTAAAAAGCTTATAAAATAAGTACCAGGCCTCATCTACAGTTGGAACCAGACTGATTCTAGACCAGTTAACATCTGCCATATCATGTAGAAAAGCTTGGTGATTAAAATTTTAAAAGACACGTTTACAACAGAATCGAATTGGTTTCTTGATGGAACAGCCATTTCGAACACATGCAATAAAACAGTGGTCACTGATATCAGAACAGAATACCCCAGAGTGATACTTATGAGAAGAGTTTGTTAAAATTATATCTATCAACGTAGCCTTGTCTATAGATTTGCTGTCATACCTAGTGGGGGAGCAGATAATTTGATGTAAGTTTAGTGCATCAAATTGTTGAATGACTTTATCGGGTGGTTTATTCATATCCCAATTTAAATCACCAAGAAGCACGAATTCAGTTTTAATCAAGGGGGCCAACACACTGGACAATGTTGTTAACGTACAGGCCGGGGCTGATGGAGGGCGGTAGCACCCAGCCACTGACAGAGTGAAATTGTTAGTGAATTCAATGTTTAAAACAAGCAGATTGAATTGCTTGGGAACTGTCTTAGATAAGGCAATAGAGCACTTGAGATGTTCTTTGGTATAAATTGCCACGCCACCACCTTTGAAAGACCTATCCTGTCTAAACAAATTGTAGCCAGGTAAATTTAAATCAGGATAGGAAACAGACTTTTTTAACCAGGTTTCAGTGATTACCAGGAGTTCAGGATTTGAGCTCTCGACCCAAATTGTTTAATTTGCCATCTTTGATAAGAGGCTTCTCGAATTTACATAAAGAAATCCCAGACTTTTTCTGGCACAAAAGTCATTGAAGGACAGGTCATTTAAGGTTGGGTCAGGACCAGGATTAACATGCACGTTACCTGAAATTATGAGTAAAAGGACAATTAGAGCCAGGCCTAGAGCTTTTAAAAGACCACATTGTCGAATCGTAACCCTTGATCTTTGCACGCAAGGTGGTAACCCAACAGACGGACACAAAGTTCCCATATGCCGGGAAGAGAACATAGCTTGTGTAAATATAAACTGGTCAGTATCTCTCCTTACTGATGGATTAAGATGAACAGGAGTAGTGACAGAATAACATGTAAATATCTCACTAGGTATATTTTGTTCATGAAATTGAGAAATTAAGTTCAGTATAATGCTGGAAGAACATAAAAATAACAAAAATAGTGGAAGATGCATTGTTCTTGCCATTGAGAGAAAATATATGGATACAGTTACCTGAGTAACAGCGGAGTTGCTGGCCCTATTAAAAAAAAAAAAAAAACCCTGGTGGATGAATCCGGGGGCTGACGGCAGTTCACAGCGGCAGAAGGCTACTGCTGAATGGCAAAGCCCAGCAGCAGATGACTAAGTCTATCAGCCAATGAGCTGGAGCTGGATAACTAGCAGCCGGAATGTTGGAAAGCTTGCCAACATTCGAAGAGAAAGTCGGAGAGTTAGCAGCCGGAGAACCAGATAGAGCTAGCGGCTAGATGATGAGTGAGAGTGAGAATTTAATTGAATAGAATTGACAAGTGATGCTGAATGCTGAGTGGTTGGAATAGACAAGAGGGGAAATGAGGATGCTACATTAACAGGCAAGTTTTAAGTTGTATCTTTAGGCACTTTGCAGCCTGTCACAGTGAAACATTTGTTTTGATTTCTTTCATTTTTAAACGACATTATTTGCTCATTAGAATAATAAGATCAGTACGAAGAATGCAAAGCAGGGAAAGAGTCGGCTCTTAATGGTCGAATCAAATGATCTGACTCACCAAAAAAGATTCAGAAGTGACATCACCGCTACCTGTAGGGCGCAACTCCGTTCTTGGCTTCTGATTGGCTCGTGCCGCGCGCTTCTCAATTCTGATTGGTCGCCAGGCGTTCGACTCAACCCTGACCCCGCCCACCGGGCGCTGCACACATTCCACTCCACAGTGTTCGCTGCTCGGGTTTGTAACCTTTGTGCGTGTGTGTGTGTGTGTGAGCGAGAGAGCAGGAAGTACCCGAGAACGCGGGTCAACACGTAGACACACACATGAGGACGTGAGAGTGTGAAACTGTTCCTTTATTGATCTGAATGACGATCTGAAAATTATGTGACAGAGAGACTTCAAACAGATCAACATCAAAGACATCAAAGCGCTGCAGGTGAGTTTGTGTATCAGCCATAAGGAAGTGAAGTTTAGCACACAGAGATACACTGAGTAACAGGAGTGTGTTCCTGTAGTGTATGTGTTACAGGTGGAAGCTCTGCCACGTAGGCTGAAACTGCAATTAATGAGCTCGAGGGAATTCGAGGTGTGTGTGTGTGTGTGTGTGTGTGTGTGTGTGTGGTTGTTGCGCAGGGATGGACACAGTGTGTCACAGGTCAGAGCTGGAGGCAGCAGAGGTTCCAGGTGAAGCAGTAACACAAGTCTGTCTGCTCTGATTTAATCTGCATCTGATCTGGATATCAGCCGGGTTACTCACAGGGAGTGTGGAGCTTTCTAGGACTGTTTTTAAGTGGCACTTGGTCTGTATTAAAGGACTAAACTTTTCATATTATGATCAAGTCAAGTAAAGTTGGCTTTTATTGTCATTTCGACCATCTACAGTTCAGTACACAGTGAAATGAAACAACGTACCAAGGTGCTATAACTATATAAATAAAAGAATGGTTTTTGTCTGTACGTTGGTCAGCACTCGCTGTTCCAATGATATCTTTACGTTTCATACAACAGAGGACCAGAAACAGTCTCAGAATTTTTTGGTCTGTCTGTATGCATGTATGTCTGTCCAGCCAGATTATGTCACAGCATCACACAAAACTGCTTGGACAGAATTTAAAGGAACTTTGTCAGCCCTTACAGAGCTCATGTTAAGACAGTGTACTGCGCATACATCAAACTCTGTGCAAGCGGGTGTGCGAGCGGGTGTGTAATTCAGTTAAACCTATACAGTTATGTGAATAAATTAAATGCTGTAAAAGAGGGTAACAGTATCAGGACATGAAACACATTCGAACCACAACTCTACAGTGTTTTACTGAGTAAGCAGCTTTTACTTTAACAAACTTTCCAAGCTTTCTGTATGGATATTTTATTATACGTACACAATAGATGTCTGGTTGTATGTGGGCTACACACTAACCGGACTTGTTTCTTTCTGCATTTCTAGCTAATTATAGTGATTAGAAGTGCATCATGTCAATACGAAGTGATGTCAAAGTGCCAGAACAACTTCTGATTGGATCTTATGTCATGGCCTATTATGTCCTATGATATGTTTTATGTTTTAACAGAAATATATTTTGTTGTTCTCAGCGTTGGCATGTGGACGTCAGGGATCGAATACTTGATTTTTTTAAATGGTCATCTAGAAGGTTTTTAAGAATTCTCCCCCGGCAGTGAAAACGCTTTGTTCTTCTGAAACATGACCGTCTCCCTCGTCATGCAGTTCATCATGCGTGTCCAGTCTTCATCCGTGATATCTGATGTGAGTAGAAAAACCACAACTGGAACCCAGAAGTTCCCAAACTAGCGCTCATTATCTTCTCACTCGTTTTGTCCATTTATTTTATAGATTCTTATCATAAATATCAAGTAGAAATTTTGTGTGCTAATATTGTGATCTGTGAGTTGCATTTAAACCAGCTTCAGGACGTCAGCTACACGATGCTGGATGTGTTGTGCAGGATTGTTGTGCCGCATGGAGATGATGGAGTTGCTGCAGGTCTGACGGCTTGGCTGTTCTACTCGGAACAAACCGTTTGCCTCGTCTCGTCCTGTTCATGTCTCGTGAAATGTTAGATTACAGAATGACGTTTCTATTTGAGTCTGATTAAACCGTAGTCATGACAGTGTTAACAGCAATGCTGAGACATACTTTCTTCACTACGCGACTCTGAAGTGTGTTGGATTGGAAAATCTTTCCCCACACCGTCACTATGGTGTGTAAGATTGACGCCGAACATGATTTTTTCCATCAGCGTGATACAGAATTAACCTGGATTTATATTCAATGCAGTACAAATTTTAGTTTAGTCAAAAATGATCCCCACTTTGGCTGTAGAATGTATTTTAATTTAAATTAAAACAAATACATAATATTGCAACATAGTGTCCTTGCTTTTCCATACACTTTGTCCATCTGTAAACTGGCTTCCGTATTTCTGCATATAAAATGTTTTAGGCTGAGCTGCGAGTCACGATTGCACCGCTGTCTCCGTCCTCACAGGGCTGCTTTCAGTGGACCAAAGAGGTGACGGACCGAGTGACACGCTGCTTTTCTTTCTTTTTGACTCCCGCCTCAGATCTGTGTGCGTGGAGTTTGCGTCTTCTCCCCGTGTTTGTTGGGTTTCCTCCAGGTACTCCGGTTTCCTCCTGCAGCCCAAAGACATGCAGGTTCGCCTAATTGCTCTTCCCAAATTGCTGGTAGTGTGTGAATGGGTTGTGAATGTTGACTGTCGGTTCCACCACGGTTGTAAAATGAGAATAAATAAAATGGACATCGTTGGCCTTCAGGGTTCCTAGATGGACTACAGAAGTTCCTAGGTGGAGGGTGGATAATATAACTTAATATAATATGTAACAGTGAAGAGTTTAATCTGCTGGAAAACAACAGAAGACGACGTGTTTCCATGATGTCTGATAAAAAACTCACCACCTTTGTGGTGATTGGTTGCATGAAATCAGCCTCTTCTATGATTGATTAGATGCTTTATTGCATATGAAATGTGAGCCAATCAGAGCTCGTTCCTAGAGTTTAATCTAGATTTCCCTCAGGGAGACTCCTCATGTCATCTAGTGTTACCCCAGCGCGGGGCAAACATGCACAGAAGGTTTAGATTGATTTTAACAAGAGAGAAACGATCAGATGAAGTGTTACGTGGTGTGGTATGGAGAGCCGCACCACGTGATGTTTTTAATTATAAGAGCCCTTATGCTGGGCATTAGAGTGGGTCAATGAAATAGGAGTTAGTGAGAGTGCTTGTGATACACACGGGAAGACCTTCCCGTTTGGAGATAGCGTGGGATTATTAATTAAGGAACTTAAAAGGAAACCAATGAAAACTGTAAACACAAAATAAACAGAGCTCCGCCGTCTACGCGAGAACGGACGGGGCTCTGGAAAATAAAACAAAACTTGTCCTCTCGGGGCGTTCACCCTTACCGAGGACTTTTGGGAGAGAGAGAGAGTTTGTGCTTTGTGCACTAATAAACTGTACTGAGCGCGCACGCTAAACAGCTGCGTGCCGCTCTCTCTATCTCTCTCTCTCTCTCTCTCTCTCTCTCTCGCTGGCGTCTTAAATAGACAGAGGCTGGGGCTTTGCCTCTGTCCCTAAACAGCTGTCTGTCTGTCTTTTATTTTAATTTTTTTTTCTTTCTTTCTTTCTTTCTTTCTTTTCTTTCTTTCTTTTCTTTTCCTTTTCTTTGGCCCTGATACCTTCACCGGTGCACCCTGGGTGGGTGTATGGGGGGGAATAAGGTGCGTGGTGTATCACGGGTTGGTATGGGCCTACGACAGGGTTTAGCATCCCATTAGCCCTGAGGGGCAGTAGAAAGGGGTACTGGGGCGTGAGGTGCTGGAACTGGGGGTTGGCCACCCTTAAGGCAGCTTAGGGCGCACTGACATCCCCAGTTCGAGAAGGAACGGGTCGACCAGTTGATACGAGGGTTGTGACACTGTAACCAGGGGAACCCCAGCACTACTCTCTGTTCTGGCACCCGAAATGAGTTACCAGAAATGAGATTTGCTCGGAATATCGTCCAAGCCGTAGTATAACTGGGGCTGTCCTCTGCGTCACACACCCTGACCCAATTGGCTGGCCGGCCAGGGAGGCCAACGGGATGGCGGAAGAGAGCGGTCTAATTGGAATACCCAGTGCTGCAGCTAGCCTCCCGTCAATAAAATTTCCCGTGGCCCCCGAATCGATGAGCGCCTCTGTTCGGGCTCTCCGGATCCCGCGTCCTGAGAGCGTGGCTGGAAGGAAGAGCCCTGCATGACGGGGTCCTGACTTTTGGGTCACACCTGACCCGCCCTCCTGGGGTGACCCCATCTGTGGGGTACTTCGCCACAGGCATCGCTTGCCCTCTGGGAGCCCCGTCAACGAACGCACTTAGGGTGGCATGCTCAGAGAGGAGATGCTGCCACACTGCAGTTGCCCACTCTAGCACTCTGCCTGTGAGCAGAGACACCATAAATGCAACCTTCGCCCTGTCAGTTGGAAACTGCGAAGGTTGCAGCTTGAATATCAGTGAGCACTGCAGTATAAAGCCATTGCACCTCTCTGGCTCTCCCGCATACGGCAGTGGAGGTGGTAGTCGAGTTTCGGCCACCAGATGGGGTAGTTGAGCCACTCATCCGGGGCCAGATGGAAACCCGGAAGTGGCACGCTCCTCGAGCTGCCCAAAAATTTGCTCAAGGCGCTTATTAATCCCACGCATCTTTGAAATTAATGCGGTTAAGACTTCCTCGTGTTTATCAAGCACTCTCGCTTGACCCTCAACTATTTCCTGCACCCACTCCAAGCCCGCGGGCTCTTCTGGTGGTGCGATCATTCTGTTACGTGGTGCGGTATGGAGAGCCGCACCACGCGATGTTTTTAATTATAAGAGCCCTTATGCTGGGCGTTAGAGTGGGTCAATGAAATAGGAGTTAGTGAGAGTGCTTGTGATACACACGGGAAGACCTTCCCGTTTGGAGATAGCGTGGGATTATTAATTAAGGAACTTAAAAGGAAACCAATGAAAACTGTAAACACAAAATAAACAGAGCTCCGCCGCCTACGCGAGAACGGACGGGGCTCTGGAAAATAAAACAAAACTTGTCCTCTCGGGGCGTTCACCCTTACCGAGGACTTTTGGGAGAGAGAGAGAGTTTGTGCTTCGTGCACTAACAAACTGTACTGAGCGCACACGCTGAACTGCTGCGTGCCGCTCTCTCTCTCTCTCTCTCTCTCTCTCGCTGGCGTCTTAAATAGACAGAGGCTGGGGCTTTACCTCTGTCCCTAAACAGCTGTCTGTCTGTCTTTTATTTTCTTTTCTTTCTTTTTTTTCTTTCTTTCTTTCTTTTCTTTTCCTTTTCTTTGGCCCTGATACCTTCACCGGTGCTACCTAAATGATCGCACGAAGTGCGCCGGTATCAGGACCCTTAAATAAATATGCCGTCAGGTGTGGCTCATTCAGGCTGATTGCCTGACAGCGGCGTTGCCTAGCAACCGTGTGTATAAATGGCCGCGCCTTTTCCTGTTCAGAACTCTGAGTGGTAGCAACCTGCAGAACTGCCCGTTCTGAACAGCTCATGCGCGGCTCTGCCCCTCGCGCGACCCGCATCGTTACATGAAGTGTCTACATGTCTAATATTTATATACAGAACAGATTATCAAAGGTTTACACCCCCCCCCCCTCGTACCCACTGAACATTCATTCAGACCGGGCCGGATCAGGTCACACTGTTTCCACTGAGATGGTCACATGGTGTGGTTTTATTCCCATCATCATGAAATATTAGGCTCCATGTAAACACACCTCGTGATGAATCAGTCCTATTAAAACAACATTTAAATGCCTGTTTGTAGCCGAGACACAGTGGTGTAATAAAAATCTTATTATCATGTGATTATTGTTTTAGAGATCTGACTGGCTGTGACAGAACAGAACACTCTGTTACAGTAGGAATAGCGTAATCAGACTCCACAGGGTTCATGATAACTCAATGTGCCGTTCAGCGACACACACACTCGGCTCTCGTACACTAACCACTGAGCCAGTGCTGAAGTTCTCTTGCAGTTTGGGCAGTGAGACGCATCATTACCTCTGACCTGATGAGATTAATAATTCTGCATCATTTGTCAGTTGCTTTGAATAAAAGCGAAGTATCATGGGCCCTCAGCATGCGAACGCCCAGCCTCACAAAGTTTCACCTTAAGAAATGTGAGCCGAGCCGAACGCCGTCTGGAAAAATTCGTTTGCATCAGTGGAAAGTCAAGCGATAAGAGTTCACGTTTAGATTTAGTGAAGACGCAGCACCGCGGATCCCGAGTGTGTTAGCAAGGACGGTAAGAAGAAAAGGAAGCCGCTTTCAGTTTGGTTTTTAAAGCAGTGCCGAGAGGAATCATAAATTGAGGTAAAGTTAAAAGGTTTAATGTCTATTTATTTCATACTTTACTTCATTAACATGTATTTTCTAAATGTTTTGATTGTTTTTATATACTTATATATTCATATTTACATTATATACATGTATATATATTTATATGTGATGTTTTTGGGTGGCTGAAACAGATTATCTGCATTTACGTACAATGAGACAATTTGTTTCACAATATGAAATATCAGTTTAAGACCTCGCGTCCGGACCGGATTAAACTGAGGTACTACAGGTTTGTTCACAGTGAAGTTTGATTTAATCACTGATTAATGATTGACTGCAGTTATAAACCCTACGTTTACTGCGTGCCTTCATACAGGTGTTGTGTAATGACGAGGTCACGACACACTTGGACTTCATTCAATAATATATTTTTAATACACCTTGTTTGCATGATCCAGCTACTCTATCGCACACTCACACACTGACGATGCAGAATTAAGTTCCAACACTGCTCCACTACTGCTTTTTTCTGTCTGTCTGTATGTCTGTATGTCTGTAATTGACTGAAGTTAAACTTGCTTATAAATTAAATGAAATGTTGAGTCAAAGTGTATTTATGAGCAGTTATGATCCGCAGGTTTTGACAGCGTACTGCACACGTACGCAAACTCTGTGCGTGTCGGTACGTGTCATGTACGGAGTTTCAACCTGAAATAAAAACATCACTGATTACATTAAAGCTCCTCAGATTATTTTCATCTTTAACCTTATAACTATTTCTACAAACTCTTTTTCTATAAACAGCAGGTACCAGCACTAGTTTCTCAATAACAGTTATATAAGAATATGATTTACAAAATGTTTAAAAATGTAGACAAAAAGAAAATATTTTACAAAATTTCGGCTGAAAATTTTACATTTTTACAAAAGCTATCAAAATAAAACAGAATTAAAATAGAAGGGTACAAATTATTATAAAGAAATGATAAACTGTGAGTGCAGTTTGTCGTCATTTATGTGACAATGAGTAATGTGTGTGAACTAGAGGCTCCAGACGTGTGTACATGTGAGTCTCTATATCAACTGCTCAAAGGAGAAGATCACATGGTTTAGATTCCGTCAGCATTGTAGAGAGAGAAATCAGTAAAGACCATAGAATTAGGTGTGTCCAAACACTGGACTGGTAGTGTGTGTGAGTGTGTGTGTGTGAGTGTGTGTGAGTGTGTGTGTGTGAGTGTGTGTGAGTGTGCGGGTGTTTATAGGAGTGGGAATATTTAGTGTGTTTTATTCTCGTGTAAGGCTTTATGGCTTTTAAGGTTTTTTGTGTGTGATCTTTTGCATGTTGAGTGTGTGTGTGTGTGTATTTCAGTATGATGATTCACATCCTGAATATGACTGTATGAGCAATGTGGAGGAATCGTCATGGAGACGTTACAGTGTAGAGATAAACACAGTCAGACACACGAGTCACACCACCGCTGCTCTGTACTGGGTTTATATTTGTCCCAGTTAGAGATGAAAGCAAAGCTGTAAAACGCTGTAAAATGTTGAACTGACATGTCTTCACTGCGTCTGATTACTGTCTTTCCCGTCTCTGTCTCTTTCTGCACAGCCGTGGACATGGAGGAGGTCAGCGAGTTGCCGGCGATGTCTAAGGAAAACGGTCAAGATGCCCGACAGGCAAGATGGAGATCCATCCTTCTTTACTGAAGCCGCGCCTGGAAGCGGTGATATAAATGTAAACACGTCTTCTGTCCTTCACAGAACGGTGGCTGGGAGCTCATGGAGAGTCTGAAGAAGCCAGAGAGCAACGTGCAGAAACCGAGCAAGCAAGAAGGCTTCCTGCTGAAGAGGAGGAAGTGGCCGATGAAAGGCTGGCACAAGGTAGCCCGTATTGATTGTCCTGTGTGATTTGCTTTTCAATAGCCGTTTATCACTCGCTAGGCGTGACCGCTTGCAAAACCAGGCAGAGTCAGGAAACACGGGGGTGTGGCTAATTCCAGCTTACATCAGGAGTGTACACCCAGTCCACCCTGGGGCCAAGCAATGAGCGATCTGATTGGCTGCACTACTCGCCCTCGACATTCAGGTTTGAGAGGACATATTGTCCTCTAGAGAAATCAAGTCAATAAATTCTTATTATTTTTATTAATTTATTTATATATTTTTTACTTTTTTATGGCCTAGTATTATTTTTATGGGCAAAGTCAAAATAAATTTAGAAAAAACTTGATATAAAAATTACATTAATGCACAACATTGTGTCTGAGTTAAAATGACACGTCCTGTCTGAATCTGTCTCGGGGGGACGCACACGAGCCTTCATCATGTGATGATAATGAAGAACCAGGCAGGTCAAATAAAGCTGATGAGACATAATCGCAGGGCTCCAGACAAACATATATCTGTAAAAGCCTTTGTCTCCTCTCCAACACCCAGAATATTTAGGAGACAGAATGTGAGCTTTTTGACAACGCAACCTGGTAAACTCTTGTAGTAACGCTGATTTCAATTGGATTAGCGGTTAGCACTGTCGCCTTGCACCTCCAGGGTCCAGGTTCAATTCCCACCTCAGGTGTGTGTGCATGTTTTCCCTGTGCTTGGTAGTTGTTGTTTTTTGTGTGCATTATTTATATTTTTTGCATTTTGTGCAAGATTTAGTGAAGACATAGCACCATGTGTCCCAAGAATGTTAGCAAGGACAGTAGCAAGAAGAAAAGGGAGACGCTTTTATTTCATGTTTTACTTCATTTACATGACTTTTCTAAATGTTCCTATTTGTTTTATATGCACAGATATGATTATAGTGTGGTAATTGGTAATATTGGTAATACTGGCAGCTGGAACGGTTTATCTATATTGTTTCTTGTGGGAAAATGTGTTTCACAATACAACACTTCACCTTAAGAACTTGGCCCAGGAATGGATTAAATTAAAAACTACTTTACTTTTGTCTTGTTCATCGTTACTGTATCAGTCATAATGAGAACATTTTTAAAACTCACTCACCACACTTCCGTCTGCTATCTTTATTCAGTTGTCCGGATGACGATGATGATGATAATGCTGTTCATTCTGAAACTCTTGCAGGCTCTGATCAGAAAAATGGGGCTAAAACTTTATACTGAGAGACGACGTTATTAATAACACTGGCTTTGTGTTTATTTTCTGCCAGAGATATTTTCTTTTGCAACGAGGGATCCTGATGTATGGCAAAACATTAGCTGATGTGAGTACACACACACACACATTGATTGATTGATTGGTCTCAGGCATGTGACTGCATGACTACTGTAATGGTGTTGCTCAGCATTCTGCACTTTCACGCACATTTTTCATTACTTGTTTGGTCTGTATTTATTATTTGGGCTGCATGTGATTAATGTAGACATGCTAATGCAAATTAATAATCTGATAAAGTTTGACCCTAATGGTTTCCCATAATATCTCGGCACGGTTACCCGGCTGTGTGTGATTAATGGCATGTTTAAGCTGGGCAATAAGATGACTGAGGAAACATCACCAGGGGATTAATCAGATTAATCGTGATTAACTCGGTTACATTTTTTAATCATTTGACATCACTAATTTATATTTATATTTCTTCTTGTCCAAAGTGTGTAAATATACTGTTAAGCTCCAGCAGTGTATTAAGGTTCACATCCTGATGTGTACAGGTGTACGATTATATGATTTAATCAAGCGTTTGTTGGTCACAATTTTAACGTTAATTATGTAACCTTACAAAAGTTAAACACTTGAAAATGAAAAGGAATTAATAAAATCTATCTTGGCTTTTGCAGAAAAAACAACTTGCACTTGTTTTGCAAACTTATCACTTCTTGTTCTCCTTTTGAGCTTATGTGTGTTTGGCGCACTAACGCATTAACTGAGACCTGACTTTTAAACTATCAGCAACAACGTTTAGTTTGTTGTTTAATAGTTTTTGTCATTTTAATATTCAGAACCTGTAAAAAATCTACCTGCTTGAGTCAAATCAGATAATAAACACTAGCGCACTGTGTGTGAAGCGGGTTGACATTTTACCCATGATCCTTAGCTCTCCTGTTGTTCCGTGACGGAATGTTCCGGACATAATGCAGTTTACTGAAAGGAGGTTTATTGGTCTTGAATAAAATAAATAAAGTACAACACAAGTCTTCAAGCGGCACTCGCTCTGCATCGAAATACCAAACCAGGCTTTTGTTATGTAGCCTACGTTTAATCCTAAACTACAAATTATTGTCTGTCATTACGTCAGTTCTACACAAATAGACAACACACACTGTTTACACACACTGTTTATACAGTGTTTATACACACTTTACACACACTTTACACATCTTTACACACTGTTTACACACACTATTTACACATATCTTTACACGCTGTTTACACACACTTTACACACTGTTTACACACACTTTACACACTGTTTACACACACTATTACACATATCTTTACACACTGTTTACACACGCTATTTACACATCTTTACACACGCTGTTTACACGCACTGTTTACACACACTATTTACACATATCTTTACACGCTGTTTACACACACTGTTTACACCCACTATTACACATATCTTTACACACGCTGTTTACACACGCTGTTTACACACACTATTACACATATCTTTACACACGCTGTTGACACACGCTGTTGACACACGCTGTTGACACACGCTGTTGACACACGCTGTTGACACACGCTGTTGACACACGCTCTTTACACACGCTGTTGACACACGCTGTTGACACACGCTCTTTACACACACTATTACACATATTTACATTTAGGCATTTGGCAGACGCTCTTATCCAGAGCGACTTACAAAAAGTGCTTTAAAGTTTACATTACTGGATAGATACTTACACTGGGTTAACTAGGTCAATAACTAAGTGCGATTAGTCTAACACAACTGGGAAGAGTTTTTTTTTTTTTTGGGGGGGGGGGGGGGTTAGTCCTGTAAGTACTGGAGAAATAGATAAGTTTTGAGTCGCCGTTTAAAGATAGTCAAAGTCTCTGCTGTACGGACATCTAGAGGAAGTTCGTTCCACCACCTAGGTGCCAGAACAGAAAAGAGTTTGGATGAATGCCGCCCTCGATCCCTGAGAGATGGTGGGACGAGGCGAGCAGTGCTGGAGGACCGGAGGGAACGCGGCGCAGTGCGTGGTGTGATTAGAGCAGAGAGGTAAGTGGGTGCTGGGACATTTTTAGCTTTGTAGGCAAGCATCAGTGTTTTGAATTTGATGCGGGCAGCTACAGGAAGCCAGTGCAAGGAGCGGAGGAGTGGGGTGGTGTGGGAGAACTTGGGAAGGTTGAAAACGAGACGTGCTGCTGCATTCTGGATCAGTTGCAGAGGACGAGTTGTGGACAGAGGAAGGCCAGCCAGGAGTGAGTTGCAGTAGTCCAGTCTTGAAATAACAAGGGACTGAACAAGCAGTGTGAAGAAAGAAATGGGCGGATTCTTCTGATATTGTAAAGAAGAAATCTACAAGAGCGAGTAAGGTTAGCGATGTGAGGGGAAAATGACAGATGATTGTCCATGGTTACCCCAAGATTGCGGGCAGTGGCTGAAGGAGTGATTTGAGTGTTGTCCAGGGATATCACAAGATCTTGACCTGGGGATGCGTCACCAGGAATGAACAACAGTTCGGTTTTACTCAGATTGAGTTTCAGCTGATGAGCTGCCATCCAGGATGAGATGTCTGCCAGACATGCTGAGATCCGCGTGGAAACCCGAGTGTCAGAGGGAGGAAAGGAGAAAACAAGTTGAGTGTCATCTGCATAACAATGGTATGAAAATCCATGCGATAATATGACCTTACCAAGAGACCGGGTATAGAGGGAGAACAGAAGAGGACCAAGTACTGAGCCCTGCGGAACACCAGCAGAGAGTCTACATGGGGCAGATGTAGATCCCCTCCATGTCACCTCATATGACCCATCTTCTAGGTAAGAAGCAAACCATTGCCACGCTGTTGCACAAATACCAAGGCTTGTGAGAATAGATAATAGGATCTTGTGGTTCACTGTGTCAAATGCAGCTGACAGGTCCAGGAGGATCAGGACAGATGACAGTTTAGCAGATCTAGCAGCATGGAGCTTCTCAGTGACTGACAAAAGGGCAGTCTCTGTGGAATGTGCCACCTTGAATCCAGATTGGTTGGGATCATTAAGGTTGTTCTGTGAGAGATAAAGAGACATTTGGTTATAAACAGTTCTTTCAAGAATTTTGGAAATAAAAGAGAGAAGTGATACCGGACGATAGTTGTAAACTTCTGATGGGTCCAGGCAGGGTTTCTTGAGGATGGGAATAACCCTTGCTTTCTTAAAAGCAGCAGGAACATGACCAGATGATATGGAATGGTTGATGATGGTTGTGGTGAAGGGAAGGAGGTCTCGTGAGATGGCCTGGAGAATTGTGGAAGGCATTGGGTCTAAAGAACAGGTAGTGGGGTTAGATGACGAGATGATCTGCTGAATCTCATCAGATGACAGGTTGGAGAATTCTGCTAAGGGAGGGAAGGGAAGTTCCTGAGGTTCTGCTGTTGGAGTTTGGTTGGGAGCGAAGGACTGGCGGATTGCTGCAATTTTCCCATCATAGAATGTGGCAAAATCGTCAGCAGTCAGAGAGGAAGGGGCAGGAGGAGTCGGTGGGTTGAGTAGTGAGGAGAAGATGTTATGGAGTTTGCCAGGATCATGTGCAGAGGCTTCCAGCTTTTCTCTGTAGAATGCAGTTTTGGCAGAAGTCACGTCACATGAGAATTTGGAGAGAATAGTCTGGTAAGAGACAAGATCGGCATCAAGCTGCGATTTCTTCCATCTTCTCTCTGCAGTTCTTAATTCTCTTCTGTTGTTGCGCAGTACATCAGATAGCCAAGGAGCAGGACAAGACGTCTTCCTTGGTTTAGATGACAGCGGGCAAAGGAGCTCTATGGATGAGGAGAGAGAAGAAAGGAAAGTTTCAGTCGCAGTCTCTAGTGGTAGAGAGGAGAAGGAGTCTGGGTCTGGGAGGAATGATAGGGTGCATGAAGACATAGAGGAAGGGGAGACAGAGAGAAGGTTTCTGCGGGTAAGAGAGAAATTTTGGTGGCTAGTTTTACACAGAATAGGAAGGGTTATGGTGAAGGATACCAGGTAATGATCAGATTTATGAAGGGGAATAGTAGTGAGATCTGTGACTGGGGAAGGGCGGCAAAAAACGAGGTCAAGAGAATTCCCTGCCTTGTGTGTGGGAGGGCAACTGTTTAGAGTTAAAGAGAAAGAGTTAAGGAGAGGGAGAAGGAAAGAGGATTGGAGTTTGTCAGAGGGGAGGTTGAAGTCTCCTAGAACAGTGAGAAGAGTGTTAGTGGAAGGAAAAAGACTAAGAAGCATGTCCATTTCATCCAGAAAGTTTCCTAGAGAGCCAGGTGGACGGTAGATAACTAAGATGTGGAGGTTAATTGGAGAGGTTACCTTAACTGCATGAAATTCAAATGATGAAAAACTGTGATGAGACAGGTCAATAGGCGAGAAGGACCATCTCTTAGACAACAACAGACCCGTACCACCACCTCTGCCAGTTTCTTGTGGAGAGTGAGAGAATATATAGGCAGAGGATAGGGCAGCCGGTGTAGCAGAGTTCTGAGGAGATATTCAGTTCTCTGTTAGTGCCAGAAAGTCAAAAGAGTAATGGGTAGCTAGGGCTGAAATAAAATCTGCTTTCTTTACAGCAGATTGGCAGTTCCAGAGCCCACCTACCACCAGTGCAGGACAATGAGACAGTACTGGAGGGTAGATGAGGTTTCTGGGAGATCTGCCTCTGCTGTGTGAGTAAAAGCATCTTGGTCTGTGAGAGCTGACAGAGATGGGTTGAACACACATCCTTAACTCCTAGACAGAATGAGATATTTGTCTAAAAAATGTAATTCCTTACTAAATAAGAATATATCTCTTTTCTATGTTCTCTCTTTCAATTCTATGTACACTTGCTATCTATTCATGAATTCATGACCAACTTTGTTGCAGGGTATGCTTATTTACACCTTCAATATATGTAGCTAAGCCCTGCCCACAATTCACACCTTAAGGAAGCCTGAAACTACTCTTGATTAATTACCTGAGAACAAATCACACTGCAATCAACACTGCAATCTCACTGCAATCAACACTACCAAACAGCAAGAACTAGGTATACAGTAAGAACCAGTTGTGTTTCAAAAACAGTACAAATGTTAAAGACCTACCTTACCAGTGGAGAAGAATCCAATGTAGAAAACTAAAGCACACTAAAGTTTGAGCTAGATCCACCTTCAATATATGTAGCTAAGCCCTGCCCACAATTCACACCTTAAGGAAGCCTGAAACTACTCTTGATTAATTACCTGAGAACAAATCACACTGCAATCAACACTGCAATCTCACTGCAATCAACACTACCAAACAGCAAGAACTAGGTATACAGTAAGAACCAGTTGTGTTTCAAAAACAGTACAAATGTTAAAGACCTACCTTACCAGTGGAGAAGAATCCAATGTAGAAAACTAAAGTTTGAGCTAGATCCACCTTCAATATATGTAGCTAAGCCCTGCCCACAATTCACACCTTAAGGAAGCCTGAAACTACTCTTGATAGTAGTTTCAAGTAGTAGTGATGAGAACAAATCACACTGCAATCAACACTGCAATCTCACTGCAATCAACACTACCAAACAGCAAGAACTAGGTATACAGTAAGAACCAGTTGTGTTTCAAAAACAGTACAAATGTTAAAGACCTACCTTACCAGTGGAGAAGAATCCAATGTATCTTTACACACTGTTTACACACACTATTACACACATCTTTACACACATCTTTACACACTGTTTACACACACCGTTTACACACTGTTTACACACACTATTACACATATCTTTACACACATCTTTACACACTGTTTACACACACTGTTTACACACACTATTACACATCTTTACACACATCTTTACACACCGTTTACACACACCGTTTACACACAACGTTTACACACTGTTTACACACACTATTACACATATCTTTACACACATCTTTACACACTGTTTACACACACTGTTTACACACACTATTACACATATCTTTACACACCTTTACACACCGTTTACACACACCGTTTACACACACTTTACACACACTATTACACATATCTTTACACACATCTTTACACACTGTTTACACACACTATTACACATATCTTTACACACACCGTTTACACACACCGTTTACACACATCTTTACACACATCTTTACACACTGTTTACACACACTGTTTACACACACTATTACACATATCTTTACACACTGTTTACACACACTATTACACATATCTTTACACACAGTTTACACACACTATTACACATATCTTTACACGCTGTTTACACACGCTGTTTACACACACTTTACACACACCGTTTACACACACCGTTTACGCACATCTTTACACATATCTTTACATGCTGTTTACACACACTGTTTACACACACTATTACACATATCTTTACACACTGTTTACACACACTATTTACACATATCTTTACACACTGTTTACACACACTGTTTACACACACTTTACACACACTTTACACACACCGTTTACACACACTTTACACACACCGTTTACACACACTCTACACACTGTTTACACAGACTTTACACACTGTGTGTAAAGTGTGTGTAAAGTGTGTGTAAACACTGTTTACACACACTGTTTACACACACACCGTTTACACAGACTCTACACACTGTTTACACACACTTTACACACCGTTTACACACACTTTACACACCGTTTACACACACTTTACACACTGTTTACACACACTTTACACACTGTTTACACACACTTTACACACTGTTTACACACACTTTACACACTGTTTACACACACTTTACACACTGTTTACACACACTTTACACACTATTTCATTGTGTGTATTCAGTGGATGCTGGTGAGACTTGGCCCACAGGCTTGTTTTGAAGATGTTCACTGGTTGTGAACACAACGTTTACACACAACGTTTACACACAACGTTTACACACTGTTTACACACACTATTACACATATCTTTACACATATCTTTACACACTGTTTACACACACTGTTTACACACACTGTTTACACACACTGTTTATACACACTATTACACATATCTTTACACACATCTTTACACACCGTTTACACACACCGTTTACACACACTTTACACACACTATTACACATATCTTTACACACATCTTTACACACTGTTTACACACACTGTTTACACACACTGTTTACACACACCGTTTACACACACTGTTTACACACACTGTTTACACACACCGTTTACACACACCGTTTACACATATCTTTACACACATCTTTACACACTGTTTACACACACTGTTTACACACACTATTACACATATCTTTACACACTGTTTACACACACTATTACACATATCTTTACACACTGTTTACACACACTATTACACATATCTTTACACGCTGTTTACACACACCGTTTACACACGCTGTTTACACACACCGTTTACACACACCGTTTACACACATCTTTACACATATCTTTACATGCTGTTTACACACACTATTACACATATCTTTACACACTGTTTACACACACTATTTACACATATCTTTACACACTGTTTACACACACTATTTACACATATCTTTACACGCTGTTTACACACACTGTTTACACACACTATTACACATATCTTTACACATTGTTTACACACGCTGTTTACACACACTTTACACACACCGTTTACACACACCGTTTACACACATCTTTACACATATCTTTACATGCTGTTTACACACACTATTACACATATCTTTACACACTGTTTACACACACTATTTACACATATCTTTACACACTGTTTACACACACTATTTACACATATCTTTACACGCTGTTTACACACACTGTTTACACACACTATTACACATATCTTTACACACTGTTTACACACACTGTTTACACACACTTTACACACACTTTACACACACCGTTTACACACTTTACACACACCGTTTACACACTTTACACACACCGTTTACACACACTCTACACACTGTTTACACAGACTTTACACACTGTGTGTAAAGTGTGTGTAAAGTGTGTGTAAACACTGTTTACACACACATCGTTTACACAGACTCTACACACTGTTTACACACACTTTACACACCGTTTACACACACTTTACACACTGTTTACACACACTTTACACACTGTTTACACACACACCGTTTACACAGACTCTACACACTGTTTACACACACTTTACACACCGTTTACACACACTTTACACACCGTTTACACACACTTTACACACTGTTTACACACACTTTACACACTACACACACTTTACACACTGTTTACACACACTTTACACACTGTTTACACACACTTTACACACTATTTCATTGTATTGTGTGTATTCAGTGGATGCTGGTGAGACTGGTGTTTTGAAGATGTTCACTGGTTGTGTGTGTGTGTTTAGTTGCAGAAAGGGAAACTCCGTGGCCGCATTGACATTGGTCTTTCCGTCATGTCCATCAAGAAGAAGACCATGTGTATCGATCTGGACACAGAGGACAGCATTTACCATCTAAAGGTAGAGACACACGATCTGTTACTCTAACACCATATTTATGACTCAGACACACACACACACACACACACACACACACACACACACACAGAGTGATTCCTGTCCTCTGCCTTGGCATTGTTTCTGCAGGTGAAGTCGCGGGATCAGTTTGACGAGTGGGTGTCACAGCTGCGAAATCACCGCGTGTTCCGTCAGAATGAGATCGTCATGGACCCTCAGGAACGACAACTGCACTCGAACGCCGCTTCCCTCAGAAGGGTACTTACAGTACTTACAGTACTTCCTCTGCCAGTCACTGCCACTCGTCACAGAACAGCTGACACGTCAGGAACAGGACATGATGTTTCATTCTGCAGGAAAATCAACAACAAAACATTCCAGCAGTTACAAAGTTTCATTATAGAAGAACAAAGTGTCATTTTTTTAAACTGTTTCTCTTTCATGTCAGTGAAACATAAGGCTAATAGTTACACGTGATCTCAGCAGCAGGCCACGCGGCTGGTTAGACTCGTTTGGGGAACCGCTTGCAGGCCACAGGGCCGCTTCGCATGTATGCTCGGGCCGACTGACATCGCGCATCAACACGATTTAATGCAAACGAATAAAAAACTTCCTCGAGCTTCCTCGGTGTGAAAGCGAGAGGCAGCTGATTGAACAAATTCTGAAGTCATTGATGTGCAAACAAAAGCTGTTCTGAGAACAGTTGTAGAATCCGGACCCATTTGATTGAACCTGTTCTGTCATGTCCGTTGTCTGTTCTCAGAACAGTTTCCTGTGTTTCACACTCTGACGATTAAAGTTACAGTTAATCTCTTGTTCACATCAGCTCCACTCTGTTACTCCACTACGTTTCACCTGACGCTCACTCAGACGCTCCATGGTTTTATTTTAACTCAGAAACAACACGTGTTTTCACTCAGCAGAGCGTTGCTGCTGTTCCACCGAGGGCTTGTTTGTGTCTGTGACCTGATTTCTGTAATTGCAGGTCTATTGTTGGAGGATTCTTTAATATGATCCGACATGGAGAACTCGCAGGGAATATTTTAGGAGATTTTATGAGGATTATATTAATATAGTGTGAAATAATCTTAAAAAGCGTTAAACTCACCCAGGCGTCACTCACCTCCTCCCTCTCCCTCCCTCTCTCTCTCTCTCTCCCCCTCTCCCTCCCTCTCTCTCTCCCCCTTTCTCCCCCTCTCTCCCTCTCTCTCCCTCTCTCAATCTCTCCCCCCCTCTCCCCCCCCTCTCTCTCCCTCTCTCTTCCTCGTTCTCTCTCTCTCTCTCTCCCTCCCTCTCCCCCTCTCTCTCTCTCCCCCTTTCTCCCCCCCTCTCTCTCTCTCTCTCTCTCCCTCTCTCTCCCTCGCTCTCTCTCTCTCCCTCGCTCTCCCCCTCTCCCTTTTGCTCTCCCTCTCTCTCTCTCCCTCTCTCTCTCTCTCTCCCTCTCTCGCCCTCTCTTCCTCTCTCTCGCTCTCTCTCTCTCTCACACTACAGCGCGCTGTTCTCTCTCATCAACCTTCAGTGTTATCAAGGAGCCCTTGGCTGCAGAGCTCAGAAGACCTGAAGAAGTGTTGTAAAGGTACTGTATGAGCATTACTGATCAGCCTGTACTGTACTGTACTGCACCTTTATCATCTCTGCGTGTTGCTCATGTGTCAGTGCCGTAACTCTTCCAGAACTGTCAGAGTGTGAATCGTCTCTGCTTGAGCTCAATCTGCTGCTAAAGAATATGGAGGCATTGCATCGCACGTTCTCGAACCCTGCTATAAACACACAGCAGGTAGTGTACGCATGGCCACTTCCCCGTCGCTGTATTATATGTAGGTGTGTTTCCTCCTGAACCACTAACACGCGCTGTGCGTTCATCCCTTCAGACTGTAGAGCCCAAGAAAGAGAAAAAGAGGTCAAGGAAATGGAGGTCAAAAAATCAGAGGAAAAACACCAAAACCAGCACGCAGGTAATAAACATACGGCGGTGCTGCAGCGTGATGGTTGGTGTTCTCGACCGTGAATCTGACCACGCTCTCATCATCTCAGGTTTCTGGCTTGGCTGCATCTACTGATCTGCATGTTTCAACCCCGAACCTGAGCCATCCTGAGCCTTCCTATCCAGAGCTTAATCTCGAGACACCAGACTCGCCCATCGATGCATCGCAGTTACAGGAGGACTTCTGCAGGCTGGCCAGCACCGGTGAGTCCTGCAGCTTCCTCCTTTCTGAGAAGCAGCAGATCAGTTACAGCACGTCTGTCTGTATCTCTCGATTTCCCTCTGCCACACTTTTTCTCTCTCTCTCTCTCTTTAGTATGTGCCACCCTGAGGTCTACATACACTTCTCTGTGTTCGGAGAGAGACCGAGTTAGATGCTCTGTGGAACTAAACGGTGTTCCTGATCAGGTATGTGACTGACCATGTCCGAGAATCAGAATCATCACAGTAATGAACCGTGGTTTATTGCAGGTTTGGAAGAAAGTGATGCGAGTCTTATTTTGTAACAAGTCTAAAAATGTGTGTGAATCAGAACGATCAGATTGTCCCTGATGAACAAGTCGAGGGTGACAGTGTTGAGGGAAAAGCAGGGATTGATCCGCAGTCATACTGTTTGTTAGGAGGCTGAAGGTTCAATATTGAAGTTAATATCGAGTCCAGTTTGTTGTTGGAGGATCAGGTACAAAACTTTAGGAAATTCCAGTCCTGAACTATCGAGCAACTGCAGTCACGAGTCCTCAGAGAACATCTGTCTGCATCAGCCGAGTCTAGGACCGCTCTCATGGTCAAGTGGAACCGTCCCCGGTCACCACACGCATCCCAAACAGACCAGACGGGGCTCCATGAGATAAGATCTCAAAACTGAAGTGCTGCTCCAGGACGAGTCAGACAGGTCAGATGGCGGAGGGGGGCTGGATCATTGGCAGCTCAGGAGCAACATGTGTAGTGAGAGAGAGAGAGAGAGAATACACATTATGAAGTCACTGAATAAGGAAAGGATCAGAGTTTTTTAACAATAAGATGAAATTTGATATTCACGCAGAGAAACAAGTAAACAAAGCCATCAGGATCTTCGATCTCGCTAGAAGATCTTTTGAACACATTGACAAAGAAACACTCCCCCAACGTACAAGCTGCCAGTTAGACCACACCTACAATACCGCCGGGCCCGCGTTCTGACGAGCAAACGGAAGCGCTAGGAAGGAGACGACGCGTACGCAGCACGGCTTAAATTATTATACTTAAACTACTGCAGACTCGAGGGGATCTGATGGAAACCTGCGAGTTTGTACAAACTAAATCTAATGTCATCGCACCATGTTACATCTGAGCAAGAACAAGACTACAGAGAGTTCCAGCTTTAACCTGAAAAACAAGACATCGCTTTTATCTACAGGATCATTAACACAGGGAGCAGCTGGTGTTATAGTAGCCGCGACCGTTAATACATTCAGAAAGAGACGGAGAGAGTATCGGAGAGTTAAATCGCATCACATCACTCAAATATCAACTCGCCAGCCGTTCGAGTGATTACTGGTGATTACTAGTGATTACTGGCATGACTGGTGATTACTGGCATGACTGGCGATGACTGGCGATGACTGGCATGACTGGTGAATACTGGCATGACGGTGATTACTGGTGATGACTGGTGATGACTGGCATGACTGGTGAATACTGGCATGACGGGTGATTACTGGTGATGACTGGTGATTACTGGCATGACTGGCGATGACTGGCATGACTGGTGAATACTGGCATGACGGGTGATTACTGGTGATGACTGGTGATTACTGGCATGACTGGTGATGACTGGTCTGATGACGCTGCAGATGGAGTGTGGGTAGCGGGTTAGGCCCAAAGAGGGTGTACGTGTATAATCCTTAGTTTTCACACCCAGTGGAGTGTAACAGAAACCCTCAGTGCGTTGGCCCGGATCTGTGCCGTGTTTGTGGTGATCACATGTGGTTATTCCTCTACGCTGTGGTCACGGTAACACATCCAGTGGTTACGGCTCTGAGTTACTGATCAGAAGTTTGGCACCACCAGGTCTGCTCTGGGGGTCGCGTGTCATCATGTCCGACCTTGTGCTCTGACCTCAGCTTCCTAACCAGCTGCATATGTGAAGTAAAGTTCACTAAATGACTATAAATAACTTACAAAATGAGTTACAGCATGACTAAAGTCCAATCATGCTCTATCGCCATTGCTCAATTCACAGAATAAACCGAACCCTAAAATAACTCTGGTGTGTGTGTGTGTGTGTGTGTGTGATTTATGATGTACAAGTTTCTGAGTTGAGTATTGAATCCCTGCTTTTCTGTGATCCTGCAGGACGTGAGTGACGGACCTCAGCACCTCTTGCAGCAGGTGGCACACGAGCTGCGCGGGTCGATCTCAGAGTCACTGTCGGAGTTTTTTGACGCACAGGAGCACCTGCTTTCCTCCAGCTCCTCTGAGAATGAGGTCAGAAGGTGGCAGAGTGGACACACACATGATGCATTCAGTAGGAGGGCAGGCTAAAGGATGTTGTTGATGTGTGTGTGTGTGTGTGTGTGTGTGTGTGTGTGTGTGTGTGTGTGTGTGTGTGTGTGTGTGCGCGCAATCAGGCCTCTGATAATGAATCGTGTGTGAGTGATGTGAGTGACAATGCTTCAGTCGAGCTCTGCATCAGCGAGGGAGGGATTGAGAAGGACAACTCATGTAAGTCATCTTTATATATACACACACACACACACACACACACACAGATGTGTTATCAGTACCTCTCTATGATCTGTTTAATCATTTTGTTTATGTATTGGCGGGTCAGTGTGTGTCCATTCAGACAGAATGGCGGTAAAGCGGCGCTTGCGGTTGCCGAGCGCGTGCACCAGCGGGGGCGTGGACGTGTGGAGCATTCTCTCCTCAAACATCGGGAAGGATCTCTCCAAGGTGGCCATGCCAGTGCAGCTCAACGAGCCAATCAACACCCTGCAGAGGCTCTGTGAGGAGATGGAGTACTGCCATTTGCTGGACACAGCTGCACAAACACAGGACACACACATGCGCATGGTGAGAACGACCTTGACGTACACACACTCTCACTCACTGGTCACTTCATTAGGAACAACGATAGAGCGATAACTAACAGCGGGCGCGCACCATCTGCCTCAAGGGGTCAAATTCTACATTTCATTTGTCACATGCACAGAGTGATATACAGGGAAATGCTTTAACACCCACCCGGCACCCACCCATGACCTTCAAATGGAAAGACAAATCGAGTATTCTAAATAAAGGATATGAAATAAGAATATAATAATAAAAAAAAGAAAAATAGAGTATAAAAAGAAAATATTCAAATAAGAAATATAAAATATGAAACAAGAATGTAATAATGTATAGACAATATAGAAAATGTACATTATATATACTAAGTAATAATAAAAATACAATAGAGATGTGATGAAATGGAAATGTGTGGTCCTGAGCAGACCAGCAGACTGTGTGCAGATGAGTTAAACGAGTTAAATGTGCACTGATGTGTGATGTGCTGAGTGCTGTATGGAGCCGAGTGTTCAGTCCTGTGTGGCGTTGTGATCGACACTGTGGCCTGCGGGATGGAGCTCCTCCTCAGTCTCTGTGTGTGTGTGTGTGTGTGTGTAGGTGTATGTTGCAGCATTTGCAGTGTCTGGATACGCGTGTACTTTTACCAGAGCTGCGAAAAAACCCTTTAACCCTTTATTGGGCGAGACGTACGAGTGTGAGCGTCCAGACAAAGGCTTCCGCTTTATCTCGGAGCAGGTATACACACAGACACACACACAGACACACACACAGACACACACACACACAGACACACACACACACAGACACACACACACACACACACAAGCAGCTTCACACAATCAAAAGAATTATTTAAGTTTGTGTGAAATGTGAATGTGTATGAATCAAAATGGTCCCTGATGAACGAGCTGAGGGTGACAGTGCTGAGGGAAAAGCTCCCTGAGATGGCAGTAGGAAGAAACCTTGAGAGGAACCGGACTCAACAGGGAACCCATCCTCATCTGGGTGAAACAGAAAGCAGGAATTGATCTGCAGTCATACTGTGTGTTGGGTGGCAGGCAGTTCAGTATAATAGTTGTTAATAGATGTTAATTGATGTCAATATGGAGTTCAGGTAGTTATTGGTGGCTCAGGTAGATTTGTAGGAATTTCCAGTCCTGAACTATCGAACGACTGAAGTCCTCAGAGAAACAGCTGTCAACATCAGTCGAGGCCAGAACCATCTTCCTAGTAGAGTGAAACCGTCCCCAGACATCGGACGCATCCCAAAGAGACACACGGGACTAGATCTCCAACCAGAAGCAGGGCACCAGGATGAGTCAGGCAGGTCCAGAAGGCAGAGGGAGTCTGGATCAATAGCAGCTCAGGAACGACATGTGTAGCTCGACAGAGAGAGGGAAAGAGAGAGAGGGGAAGAGAGAACAGGAGAGGGGAGAGCAAAAGAGGGGAATATCAGTCAGGTATGGTCACAGTCACATAATGTATAAAGTGAATGTATATTTAGTGCAAAGTGCAAGCAGGGACTCCGGCAGGACTAACTATAACAGCATAACTAAAAGGGAGAGCCAGAAGGAAACACAGACATGAGGGCTCCCTGAGATCAATCACCTCGCCATCAACAAACCTGAGTGATCAATGAGAGTGGGGAAGACAGCATCTAAACATACCAGTTCACCAGAATACTCTACATCCATGAGTCCCCCAGATCTGTTCCTTTACCCAAGACTGATCTATTTACCAAAATGCTTGGTTAAATAAATAGGTTTTTAGCCTAGACTTAAACACTGAGACTGTGTCTGAGTCCCGAACATTAATAGGAAGACTATTCCATAACTTTGGGGCTTTGTAAGAAAAAGCTCTGCCCCCTGCTGTAGTTTTTATAATACGTGGTACTGACAAGCAGCCTGCATCCTTTGATCGAAGTAGGCACGGCGGATCGTAAGACACTAGCAGTTCACTCAGATACTGCGACGTATGCTTTATACGTCAAAAGTAGTATCATAAAATGGCTGCGAAATTTCACAGGGAGCCAATGCAGTGTAGATTAGATAGGGGTGATGTGCTTGTATCTTCTGGTTCGAGTGAGGACTAGAACCAGTCTAGAAACACACACACACACACACGCGCGCGCGAGTACTCGCTGATGCACACTGTGTTTCCCTTTTCCCCAGGTCAGCCACCACCCTCCTGTGTCTGCGTGCCACTGCGAATCCAAAAACTTTACACTTTGGCAGGGTAAGAACACCACACACACACACACACACACACACACACAGAGACAAAATTATTGATAGCCTTCCACTTAATTATCAGGGTTCTTTCTCTCGACTGAGAGTTTCAGCACTCGTGTGCTCCTCCAGCTTCAGTGCTTTTCATCCTGCTGAAAGACTCAGGACATGTGACTCAGGACATGTGACTAAGACACAGCTTTCTGTCCCTGCATGGACATTTCACTCCAGACTTTCCTCATGGTCTTCTGGCACCTTCATGCCCTTTACAGGCTCAGCGTACCTGGTGCCAGAGGCTTGAAGACATCACAGAGCGTCCTCACGCCTCACAGGAGGGACAGAGACATACAGCCTCGACACATCCTGATACAGATTTCACGAGCTTCATGAAAGACATCACAAAAATCTAACATTTCAGTACATATTCTTTAAGAAAGCGCATCAAACCCACAAAGAAAGTTTCTTCATCTGTCAGAAATCAGATCCCAGAGCCACAGAAACACTAATTACGCTTCAATTTGGACTATTCAGCGAAGACGCTTTGAGGCAGTAAAGTTCCTGCTGTCTGTGCTTCTTCCTCTGGAGCTCTCAGCTGGTGTGTGAAGAGATAAGAGCTCATAATGAATATTAAACATAAATATAGTGTTGCACAAAGAAGCAAAATGAGGCCACAAAAATGTTAAACGCACTTCAAAAGTTCATCAATGCCCTTTTTTAAACCTGAATTGAGTGTGTAATGTGTAAGATTGTGGCGGCGCGGTGGTGTCGTGGTTAGCACTGTGGTCAGGTCTGTGTGTGTGGAGTTTAATGTTCTCTCTGTGCTTGATGGGTTTCCTCTGGGTTCTCCAATTTCCTTCGCAGGTTAGCGTGATTGGCGTTCCCAGATGTCCTGTAGTTTGTGAATAAGCCTGTGTGTGTTGACTGGAGGTCCTGCCACGGTGGTGAAAATGGGAATAAATACAATTGTCTCCACGGTCCCTGGGTGGACTTTGTTGATGTTATCATGTGACTGTCAGAAGAGAGACGTGTATTTTTTATGTTAAAATGTGTATAATTTTTTTTGGTTCTCTTTGTGAAGCTTTTAAAGGGTATCAATAATAATAATGTTCTGGTCATTTTAGAATATTATTGTTAAACTGTCGCTGAGGAAACCAACGCATGAACGTATCGATGATAAAGCTAAAGTGAAATATATTCAGATGTAAAACACAGCTTGGTCTCTCTCTCTCTCTTATAGACATCCGGTGGAAGAACAAATTTTGGGGCAAGTCCATGGAGATTGTTCCAATGGGAACCACTCATATAGTGTTGCCATGGTAACCAGCCTGTCCCCCCCCCCCCCCCCCCCCCCCCCCCCCCCCCCCCCCCCCTACCTGTAAATCAGTCCTCTTTTTGTTTTGTGTATTTTCTTCCTTTTGATTTTTCTCTGTCTCCCTCGTCACAGTTTTGGGGATCATTATGAGCTGAACAGGGTCACATCCTGTATCCATAACATCCTCAGCGGACAGCGCTGGATCGAACATTACGGCGAGATGACGATCAAAAACACAGCGGCTACGGAAGACGCCAGCATCTGCAAAGTTACATTCCTTAAGGTACAACAAACCTTCTGACCTGTTCATCAGCCAACATCCTGGAGCCACACCCAACAGGGCCACACCCAACAGGGCCACACCCCAAAGGGCCACACCCACAGGGGTCAGAGCTTCCTCAGTGGCACGATGTGGGCGTAATGTTTTAGGTTATAATGTTCAGAAAATACACACGAGTCTTTGACTGGATCGTTACTGCAGTGATTAATGTGATTCATCTGAAGTTATTTGTTTAAAATACGAGGAATCTGACTGTAACCCCATTAAAAGTCTTTGGGACGTGCTGGAGACTTTGCAGTGTGTTTCGACTCTCCGTCATCAGTACAACCTCTTGGCCAAAACTTTATATCCCACACTAGGGATATAGTCGTAATTAAAGCCAAATAGAAATGTGGCCACAAGAAACAGCAGTGTGAGGGTAACACCTTAAAACCGTTTAGACCTATGCAATAATGCTTTTCTTGTGGTATTCCATTTGAAGGATCTCGTCTCCGTGTCATCACTTGTTTTTGCTGATTAAAGAGCGCGAATATGTAAATGTGATGTTTAATGTTGTGTTTCAGTCCAAGTCTAGAAGTTTAAACAGTAATGATGTCGAAGCGGTCGTCACTGATTCCAAGGGACACGTGGTTCACTCAATGTTTGGTAAATGGACCGAGGCCTTGTACCTCGGGGCTCCACCCTCAGCCATCTGCATTTGGAGAGCCAGTAAGTGATGAGTGAGAGCGTCAGGGTTCGATTATTAATCTGTTCCACATGAATAAGTTCTGCACTGGCGTCATTTATAATGATTTATCTGATGAAAGTCTGACTATGTTATGTGTTGTTTGTTGTGTGTGTGTATGATCAGACCCCATGCCTGAGGACTATGAACAATACTATGGCTTCACTCAATTCACTGTTGAATTAAACGAGCTGAATGAGAGTATCAGTCCATTCTTACCCCCAACAGATACACGTTTCAGACCAGACCAGAGGTAATCATGCACACGCACGCACGCACACACACACACAATAATACCCTACCTTTACTCGTCAGACACCATCTACTGAGCTCCAGACTCTCTCACTCCCCTCCAGTTCTGATGCTCCACTGTGTCGCTCTGTTCACAATACTTTCATGTTTTTTCCACTTTGACGGTGATAATATTGTAATAAAAACAATAATAATGTCATAAATGATACACAGATACACAATTTTAAATGTGTCATCTCATGAGCGCTTCGTGATTAAAGTGTGTGTTCAAGTCAGCAAACATAATGAGGCTGCATGCACTGTGTCAGAACCACCAGGCATACCTTTAACACCTTCTCGCCTCATGTCTGGTTCCTCGTCTGAATCGTCTTCATCAGAAATGTGAGACTGCAGAGGCACAGAGCTGGAGGTTTGAGTTCCTGTGGTGCCAGATCACAGTTCACATGACGGCTCATAGGATCAAATGTTTAATGGTCCAACGGTGAGACGGGGACCTCGGCATACATACCTCACTGAGTCAAACCGAACCCCGGCGAAGTCGTGCATACGTCCGGGAGCCGTTCAGAACTTGTTTGTGCCAGTGAGTTTATATACTGATCCTAGTGTGGGTTTTTGCATTCTGTGTAAGGTTTAGTGAAGACGCTGCACCACGGGTCCCAGGAGACGGAGGCACATTCAGTTTAGTTTTTAAAGCAGCCTGAGGAATTCCAAGAGGAATCATAAATCAAGGTTAAGTGAGGTTTAATATCTGGTTATTTCATATTTTACTTCATTTGCATGTCTTTACTAAATGTGCCGAGGTGCCGCTGTATCTGTTAATGACGTTAATCAGCTCTTCAGTATAAACAGTAGCCTCATTGTGTCTCCAAAACCAGCCATGAAGTCCAACTACATGTAGTCTGGAGCTTTGATCCGTGGCACGAGATCATCTTCTTTACAGTCCCAGCCTACTGTAACGTGTGATCCAGTACTGTACTGTAGCAGTAACTTGTTGTTCACGTGCGTAACTAAAACCCAGACATCCTTGCACCGGCTTCCAGTCCAGTGTTAAGGGAGAACTCACATGTCCTGACACAGTAATAGACGGTCTGGGAAATTTGTTCTTTTTAAATCGTCTCTCTGTAACATTTTAATATACAGGACTCATTTCTACAGTTTTTTCGAGTCATTTCTAATTTTCTGTTATCTGTAGAATAAATGAATAAAACACAGCAGGAGCAGAGTGTAAAACCAGCGTCCTGACTGAGGGTTGAGTTGACAATGATTCAGAGTGTTACGCCGGTGCGCGCGCGCGCACACACACACACACACACACACACACACTACATCTGTGTGCTGGTTTCAGGTTGCTGGAGGAGGGAGATGTTGCTGGAGCAGAAGAACAGAAAGAGAGGATCGAGTCTCTGCAGAGGGAAAGGAGGAGATCACTGGAGGAGAAGAGTCTGACTCACACACCTCGCTTTTTCAGGTACGTCACCTCTGCAGGTCATTAGTGTTCTTATATAACTGTGTGAGTACGTGTCAACGAACATACACTCACTGGACACTTTATTAGGAACACTAGTTTAATATTACACGAGTTGTTTGGGACGATCTCCATGGCGACGCTGATGTGATGATGTCATATGGTGCATATTGAGGAGGTAAAGGGGATAAATCTGTAGGTAATCAGCTGACAAGGATTGAGGTCAAGTATTTATTTCTTTTTTAGCCAGTGTTAAAGCAGCAGATCGTTACTTCTGCTGGAGCTTTGCTTCTCCTGGTGTCTGTCTGAGGTGGACAGGGAGCTGCAGTCCACCAGGTCCACAGGGACGTGTCAGTAATATTAGATTCGCTTACTGGGTGGGAATAAAAGTTCTTTAGGGTCAGACTGCGTCAAATCCAGGCTGGCGTGAGTGTCCGCCTCGTGCAGTAGAGAAAAAATTCTTTATAAAGAATAAATGAAAATAAGGGCAGGATTTCAGTTTTTTCAAAGTTGTCCAAAAGTATTTCCCTCCAGTGTGTGTCCTGTACAAAACCCAGTAAAGTCTATGGACTGGTGTTTGCATTGATTTCACAGACATTTTTGAGGGGGTAGAAACATGTCTTCAAGTCTTTTGGAGCCGCCATGCCACAAGGGGAGCTGGGAGCTGTGGGTACGAACTCATTCAGTGCTGGTACCAAAAGGATGAACATGGTGGGGTTTTAAGGGAGTGTTTTCATTTCATTCAGTCCCTAATCAGAAAATAGGAATATGGGGAAAATGTTGGTCGGATCCCTTAGAAAAGCCTGAGTGTCAGGAGGGGAGAGCGATCAGGACTGCTTTTAACACTTTGACTTTTGAAGAATTGGACTTTTCTGAAACAGCAACAAATCTGTTTGTGTGAAAACATAGATTTAAATGAGGTGGTAATCTACGTTTATTTCAGACAGTGAGAGCGAACTGAACTCGCCAGTTTTAAATTAAGGGCATGTCCGACATAATAAGTGCAAATTAATTTCTTGAAATTAAAATCAAATTGTTTTGTAAGACCAAGAGTATTTATACATAATTATACATACTGTACACTCTGCTCTGAAGTATTGCAGTGCAGTTTTTGTTTCTGATGTACACTAAAGACTTTAAGGACTTTAAGGGTTTAAGATACAATAATACACACGTGGACAAAATTGTTGGTACCCTTCGGTCAATGAAAGAAAAACTCACAATGGTCACATAAATAACTTTAATCTGACAAAAGTAATCATTTAAAAAAATTCTATGAATGTTAACCAATGAAAGTCAGACATTGCTTTTCAACCATGCTTCAACAGAATTATTTAAAAAAAATAAACTCATGGAACAGGCCTGGACAAAAATGATGGTACCCCTAGAAAATACTGAAAATAATGTGACCAAAGGGACATGTTAATTTAAGGTGTGTCCACTAATTAGCATCACCGGTGTCTACAATCTTGTAATCAGTCAGTGGGCCTATATATAGGGCTCCAGGTAGTCACTGTGTTGTTTGGTGACATGGTATATACCACACTCAACATGGACCAGAGGAAGCGAAGGAAAGAGTTGTCTCAGGAGATTCGAAAGAAAATTATAGACAAGCATGTTAAAGGTAAAGGCTATAAGACCTTTTTCAAGTAGCTAGATGTTCCTGTGACTACAGTTGCACATATTATTCCGAAATGTAAGATCCATGGGACTGTAGCCAACCTCCCTGGACGTGACCGCAGGAGGAAAATTGATGACAAATCAAAGAGACGGATAATCCGAATGGTAACAAAAGAGCCCAGAAAGACTTCTAAAGAGATCCAAGGTGAACTTCATGCTCAAGGAACATCAGTGTCAGATCGCACCCTCCGTCGTTGTTTGAGCCAAAGTGGACTACATGGGAGACGACCAAGGAGGACACCATTGTTGAAAACAAATCATAAAAAAGCCAGACTGGAATATGCCAAACTACATGTTGACAAGCCACAAAGCTTCTGGGAGAATGTCCTATGGACAGATGAGACAAAAATGAAAATTTTTGCCAAGGAACATCAGCTCTTTGTTCACAGACGGAAAAATGAAGCATATCAAGAAAAGAACACTGTCCCTACTGTGAAACATGGAGGAGGCTCTGTTATGTTCTGGGGCTGCTTTACTGCATCTGGCACAGGGTGTCTTGAATCTGTGCAGGGTACAATGAAATCTCAAGACTATCAAGGGATTCTAGAGAGAAATGTGCTGGCCAGTGTCAGAAAGCTGGGTCTCAGTCGCAGGTCATGGGTCTTGCAACAGGACAATGACCCAAAACACACAGCTAAAAACACCCAAGAATGGCTATGAGGAAAACATTGGACTATTCTAAAGTGGCCTTCTATGAGCCCTGCCCTCAATCCTATTGAGCATCTTTGGAAGGAGCTGAAACATGCTGTCTGGAAAAGGCACCCTTCAAACCGGAAACAACTGGAGCAACTTGCTTATGAGGAGTGGGCCAAAATACCTGCAGAGAGGTGCAGAAGTCTCATTGACAGTTACAGGAATCGTTTGATTGCAGTGATTGCCTCAAAAGGTTGTGCAACAAACTATTAAGTTAGGGGTACCATCATTTTTGTCCAGGCCTGTTCCATGAGTTCATTTTTTTAAATAATTCCGTTGAAGCATGGTTGAAAAGCAATGTCTGACTTTCATTGGTTAACATTCATAGAATTCTTATTTATTATTACTTTTGTCAGATTAAAGTTATTTCTGTGACCATTGTGAGTTTTTCTTTCATTGACCGAAGGGTACCAACAATTTTGTCCACGTGTGTATGAAACAGTAGATCAGAAATCTAGCTCTGAGTTATATAATACAGTATGTAATACACCTTAGAACATGCCATCGCTTGTTTAGGTCTAACAGGTATTTCTTCTTGTGCAGGTTTGTCCTGATAGATCAGTTATTTAAAAAACCATCACACCAGAGGAATGCATCAGTGATGTCAGTGTATGACCACGTTGATGCATTTATAGGCATATTCACCTAAATATTAAGTGTAATTTACTTCCAATAGTTTTGCTCATCGACTTTTACTCACACAGCTGCAGGGGCGAGCGGAGTCTAGTGATTTACACTCATGTCTGTTTATGTAAAACAAAGCTGCTGGTCAGTTTAATTCAATTCAATTTTATTTGTATAGCACTTCTAACAGTTGTCATTGTCACAAAGCAGCTTTACACAATCAAAAGAATTATTTGAGTTTGTATGGAATGTGAATCAAAAATACAGTAATACAGTAATTTACACTCAGTGCTTTAGGTGTAAGAGAGGGGGCAGCGGTGGGGCAGCAGGTTAAGGGTCAGATCCAAAGGTCATTGGTTCAAACCCCAGCTCAACCAATCTACCACTGTTGGGTCCTTAAGTGAGGCCCCCAATTCTGTGCTGGTGATGCAAAAAAAATGTTTCAGAGCGCAGTAATGTACATGGCCAAACCTATGAATTATTGAATTCGGGTGTTTCAGTCAGACCCCTTCACTGTATCTTGATACTTCAGCATGCAAAGACATCTTGGTCAATGCTGCGCAACAGTTTGTTGAAGGCCCTTTTCTATTCCAACACGACCGGGTCCCAGTGCACAAAGCAAGGACTATAAAAACTATAAAGACTTTAAAGACATGGAGTGATGAGTTTGGTGTGGAAGAACTCGACCGGCCCTAACACAGAGCCCTGACCTCAACCTCATCGAGCACCTTTGGGATGAACTGGGACAGCGACTGTGAGCCGAGCCTTCTCGTCCATCATCAGTGTCTGACCTCATAAACGCTCTACAGAATGAATGGACACGAATTCACACAGAAACACCCCAACATCTTGTAGAAGAGTGGAAGCTGTTTCACCTGCAAAAGGAGGATCGACTCCATACTGACATAAATGTATTTGGACCCAATGTCATTGCAGGTTTGGCCAAATACTTACTGTATGTCCATGTGGTGTACATGTGACAAAAGAAGACTTAACTTGAGAGAGCTAATAACTACATCTAGCGGATGTGCTAGCTGTGCATTCAGTTTGACCAAATATAAACCTGAGGTGTGTCAGTGTTCTCCGGTTTTCTCCCACAGATTACTAAAACCCTTTGTCTCTTTGCTGCTTAGCTTGGGGAACATTCACCATCTCCATGTGCCACAACTTGAGTTCTGACTCGGTAGCTAGCAAATTAGCCCGTTGGTCTGGTCTATGGCTTCGGCTCTAGACTGTTGGAGATGAAACGGGCCTGTGAGAGACGTACCATCCTGAGTCGGACGAGTACTGCTCTGTCCCAAGAGGACACCTTGCTCCAATTATAATTAAAGTGGAAACAGTGCTCTGTCCAAACGTTTTTAGTGTCTGGAGACCCAGAGTGCTGCAGTCTCCTCTGGCAGAGTGTTCATGTGTCTGCACTAAAGTTCCACACTAATGAGAGAAGAACGATCTGTAACGGAGCTCAGTGCTGGCTGTGTGTGTGTGTGTGTTACCATTAGTCCTAGGGAATAAAACTCTTGGGGTTTTCAGACAGATCGAAGTGAACGGCTTCTGTTTGCAATCATTCAACTGAATTGTGTTCTTTTAAAAAGAAATGGCCGAGAAACTTGAAAAATCGTGACACAGATTTCAGTGCAGGTTATTTATTATCGGAAGTGCGGTTTCTAAATTTCTCTCTTCTTGGTTTTATTATCAGCTGGTCTGAAGGAGACTCGTGGATCAGCAATGGAACGTATTGGCAATTGAGGGAAGATCCCGGCTTCAGCAAACTGGAGTTCCCTCTGCTCTGGTGACGACGTCGGGACTTTCCCTTCACTGTGGTTTTTTTCTTCCCAGAACCAAATGTGCTGCCAAGCTAAGAGTGACTTGAACAATACTGCTGTCTAGCCGTGATTGGCTTTTTAATAACAGTCATACTTGCGTCATTTTCTTACAGAGAAAGTGCCTTATTATGTCTAAAAATCATTATGCAGTTTGTTTATAAATATTTTTCTTTGTTTTGAGTACAGACATCAACATGTAATTAGATTTGCTGCTGAGTGACATCATCGGTTAAATCACCGGAAATCCAAGCAAATGTATTTTCATAATACAGTGATTCTCATGGTTCACCAATAATGTACCTCTGGTCTCTTAAACGCTGATAATCTGTTTTTTGAGTCCAATTGTTGATTCAGTGATTCTTCATGCCTGAAAACACAACAACACTGAAGCAATAAAAATGCAATATTTTACATCATCCTCATATTTTTTCTTCTTCTTTTGTAATGAATTATGCAAAGGTTTACCATGAAAATTATATCATCTCATTGTACGTTCATTTACTCATTCATGTTCTTTTCCTATCACAGTAACAGTGTATAATAAAGCAGTATTTTACCCGTATAGCTCTAGAAGATCATCAGTCGAGTTTTTTTCTTTCTTTTTTTCTTCTTTCTTTTTTTTTTTTTTTAATATTTAATTGCAGTTTTTTCCATAATCCTTATGCAGTTTTTTAACTGCATCATTAAGCTGAACTATTTTCATGAGTTATGAAATCACCTGTTCCGTGGGCAACTATTTGCATCCAGTGTTCTCGGAAGACACGGTTGCTTTTGCTGAGTAATTTTCCCACCTTTTCCACTTTATGACATGCGGTTAGTACTTCCGGAGTGTATATATAGTATTAGTGTGTGTGTGTGTGTGTGTGTGTGTAGCGGATAGCACTGTTGCCTCAGGTCTCCAAGCCCGGGTTCGATTCCCACCTCAGGTCTGTGTGCATGGAGTTTGCATCTTCTACCTGTGCTTGGTGGGTTTCCTCCGGTTTCCTCCCACAGTCCACTAACATGCAGATTAGGAGAATTGCCATTCCCAAATTGCCTGAAGTGTGTATGTGTGTATGTGTGTTTGTGTGCCCTGTCCCAGCAATACCCCGGCCTTTGGCCCTACAGTAATTCACCTGAGACTCCAGGCTCCCTGTGACCCTGTATACAGGATAAAGCGGTATAGAAAAAAAAGGGATTTTTCTTGGTTAAATAAAGGGCACACTCAATGGCACATCACTCGTTTTACTTCACTGGAAACACCACCCTTATGTAACACAACCACAGCTTCCTCTTTCAGCAATCTAAAATTTAGACTAATGTTCCTTAAGGTCCTACATTCTTAGGACCGGATGTGAGGTCTCTGGACGTCTCTGGATGGATAGTCTATTACAGTCTATATAACATTTACAGTATATTATCCATTACCACATATGACCATATTTTATAAAAATACAACATAGGTCTAAACCATCAGGAGTATCTCTATAGATTAAAGAAATCATATCAGTATTTGTATAACTGTTAAAGTCCTGGGATTTTCATGCATAACAGTTGCTAGAGGTTACTCAGTGCAATAAAAAATAAAAACCTCATGTGAGGGTGAGTTTGGAGAACAGAATGCCTTGTTTGGTGTACGAGTGTCGGGGAGAATCTCAAAGCAGAATCTCAAATTTTCCAGACATCTTGTGGAATCCATGTCATGAAGACTTGAGGGTGTGCTGGGAGAAAGCGTAGTACATGTTCATCACAGTGTTCATGATAAGTAGAGTGTAACTGTTGCTGTTTTCATCTAAACTTACTGTTTTGTTTCAGGATGTCTAATTAAAGGTATGAAATCTCGGTTGTACTAGATGAGGAAGGAGAAAAGTGGAACTTGTTTGTCGAGATGGGCGTGAACCTTTCATCATTTATACAGAAAAACAACAAGCTGTACCTCATACTGGTTAAGAAATCTCTGGAGCTTTAAGTCAGAAGTGCTGCTTGGTTTATTGATCGTCTCTACATCAGAACCAGAGGAGGGGAGGAGCTACACACACACACGGTATGTATACAGACTATTAGTGCATTAATTAGTCTAATACATTATTAGTGTACAGTATGATACAGTCTAATTTTAATAGTCCAATGTCTCAGGCTGTGATCAGGTCTCTCAGTTATCTTTTTTGACCTCAAGAACACTTAAATAGTCAAGTGTAGGTCAAAAAGAGGGAAAAGTCTTTTTTTTTTCATTTCCATTGAGTCTTTAAGCAGTGTCTAGCCCTAGTGGTGGAAATGTGATGTGTTACTCATGAACACATGATTAGAGAAGATAGACTCACAGATCTCATCCATTACTATAGTGTATAAAACCTGCAGCACGGTGGTGTAGGGATTAGCACTGTTGCCTTGCACATGCAGGGTTCAGGTTTTCTTCCCGGCCGGGTTTGATTCTCGTCTCTGTATGCATGGAGTTTGCATGTTCTCCCCGTCCGTGGTGCGTTTCCTCCAGGTTCTCTGGTTTCCTCCCACAGTACAAAGACATGTAGGTTATGTTAATTGGTGTTCCCAAATTGCCAATAGTGTGTGAATGAGTGTATGTGTGTGTGCCGTGCGATGGATTGGCACCCTATCCATTGTGTACCCTGGGATATAGATGATGAGTGAGTGTAGCGTATAAATCCTATTACAGGTGTATATACCGAAGTCTGGTACAATATGACATTGGGTATTAATCTTATCTTAGATACATTTTTTTGCCATATTTATCCACTTAAATGATTCAGATTGTAATATTACACAACGATAACTTAATTTAAAAACTGCATTTTGTATTTAATCATGTTTTCATTTATTTGGGAAAAACTACCTACCTAACTACAGTGGTGTAGTGGTTAGCACTGTCGCCTTGCACCGCCAGGGTCTGGGTTCGATCCCTGGCCAGACTCGATTCCCGTCTCTGTGTGCATGGACTTTACATGCTCTCCCCGTGCTTGGTGGGTTTCCTCCGGGTACTCCGGTTTCCTCCCGCAGTCCAAAGACATGTAATTAGCATTCCCAAATTGCCCATAGTGTGTGAATGAGTGCGTGTGTGTGTCTGTGCCCTGCGATGGATTGGCACCCTGTCCAGGGTGTACCCTGCCATGTGCCCTAAGTCTCCTGGGATAGGCTCCAGGCCCCCCGTGACCATACATACAGGATTAAGCGATATAGATGATGAGTGAGTGAGTACCTTCCTAACTACCTAGGGTCAGTATGTGCAAAAGTTAATTGCTCCCCGCCGCCAGGTAATCTTTGTATAATATGAAAATTTGTATATAGTTTTGGGAAGCAATTACACTCAAAAAAGGAAGCTGGCTACCTGTTACATGTACTAAAATGTAATGTGTGTTTTGTACACAATAATTTCATGTTTCCCAGATAAACATGATTAAATCATGTTGCATTTGCATTAAATTCAACAACTTAACATGTATTAGATTCAGTCAGGGGCGTTTCTAAGATTTTCAGTTAAGGGGGCTCAGCAACATAGATGTTTAACACATATTTGGCTTGTTCAGAATCAGTACTCAAATGAGTCTTCCTGATCTCACACACACACACACACACACACACACAGTGTACTGCATAAACCATTTTCTATGTGTAAGTACAGTCAGAAAAATGTAACCAGAAAACAGCATATAACTTTAAACTTGCATTGATTAGCAATCAGCACCTATGAGGCTGTACGATGGAATAAACTGTGTGGGAGCCAATAATGTCAAACATTTATCTTTGACAGATTCTTTGACAATACTGCTGCTTTTTGTTAGAAACTGGCAGACATAAAAATGTGAAAAATACTTTGTGATGCGATGACTTCAATCAATGTTGTGAACACTGTTAATGTGCATGAGAGGATGAACATGCCCTTCTTCTCACCTGCTGCTCATTTGGAGATCTACAGTACTCACTTCCATCTACAGTTAAATATAAATATTCAAACTTTCATCATCATATTATATAGTTCATTTTAGTGTTTTAGCTTCATAAATAAGACAGTAGGTTCTACATTCAACCCCTTAAAATTTCATAGCTACTAGGCTATTTATTTAAATTCATTAATATAGACAAACATTGTTTTGATGTAATTCAACAAAGCTTCTTTTTAATATCATTCTTTTTTTTTTGTTTCTATTCATAAAAAGAGTAACTTTTTGTAAATCTCCTAGGCTAATAAATGTATTTTATGATCTGGGACATTATCTAATACAATATTTAGGATTGATATCAAGGATTTTCCTATCGAGTGACTGTTTTTAATCATGTGTTAATAACTCTATGGTAGTTAATGTCATATGCACTGTTTAAATATAGACAGTTAGAATTTCCAATTAAAACAGCAGCAGCATGATTGTTACAGATATATAAAGTAGACTATATATTCATAGAGGATGTATTAAGGGCTTCATTTTCACTAGAGGAAACAGCTGGTGTGCTGAGGGTGAACACAGAGAAAACTTAACCGATTAATCCCGCATGACATTTAGTAAACTGTATTTATGAGAAAGGACTGCACTAATACAGATATAACAATTTATTGAAACACACACACCTTGGCTTAATCCTGACGGTGAATTGAAGACGCGCTGAAAGACGGGGAGGAGCCGAAGGAGGCGGAGTCTGTCACCGTTTACATATGAAAGATAAAGGGGACGCGGGCGATCAGCAATTTGTGTAAAGTTTATGGAGAATTTTTAGGGGGGCTGAGTACAAAGTCACTGCGAACATCTGAAACATCAAAGCAAGCATCGCGAGAGGAGAAGACGGTTTGTTGAGAAGACGAATGTGGACGAGGTAAACAGGACGTCATTCCCATCTTTCTAAATAGAAACGAAATACTGAACATAAATGTCACCTGTTGTTTAGCAATGTTTAGTCACGTTGTTTTGTGTTAAACTATTTCTTCACACTTATCCATATGCGCGTGCTTAATCTGCGGTTCGGTTCTGGTTTCGGTTTGTTTGAAGCGATAGAAACAAAGTACAAGTCTTTTTCTTTTGGGAAATGAAGTATCATGGATTTTAATTAAATTTCTACCTCTATCTCTTTCCACAGCAGTTCGTGACTGAAACGTGTCCTCTGTCTGCACCAGACTTCCTGACCAGCTGTTTTAAAAGTCTTAAAGTACAAAACTTTTCTGTTGGTGTTTAATTTGTATTTATATTTTGTTATACAGTACAGTGTAGCATAGTGAAGTGTGGTGTAGTGTACAGTACAGTACTACAATTTACTGTATAGTATAACAGTGTAGTGTAGTTTAGTGTAGCATAGTACTGTATGAGTGTGTATGATTAATACTTATTTGTGGTGTTTTATATTTTGTACATCTTCTCAAATTGAGACCTCTTTTGTAAGTTGCTGCTGGGTTTCTATTAAATATAGTCTCAGTTTTATGCCGTTTGTCTTGTGCTTCCTTCCTTCACAGAATTCTATTGATCAGGGCTCTTCAACTCCAGCCAGTGTCCAGCAAAGTCTTTAATTCACCAACACTTTAATCCACTTACTGTAGCGGAGTGTAAGTCGGATCAGCTGTCCTGTCTGGATTTTGAAGATCTCTCACTTAAATTTGATATCAATTAGAAAAGATTTCCATTATTTTAACACTGTAGTTACTCTTTGAATGAACTTAGGGAAATAATTTAAATAAATTAGGGAAAGAATTTCCACGTGATTTAATTGCTTTCCATCAACATTAAGCGATTCTGTTGTGATAAACTAAATTTACTTGAGTAGAATCAACTTAATTTACAGCGCAAAAATTTGTTTTACCAACCCGATTCATTCATGTTGGATTAATCTTGAAATATGTTAGCTTAGCAGTATTAAATTATGTTGGACGCAGCTGTAGTAAATAAGTTAAATGAACCTAATAAATTAATTTGACTGAACCTAAGAACATGAAGTTGGGCCAACAAAATCGCTTAATGCTGAAAGAAAGCCATTAAATCACTTAATTAAGTTCATTCAAAGAGTTATTTTTTTGAGTATAGTGTACTACTTAGTTTAGTTATCCAGAGTCATTTCAAGCATTGAATAAAGTGCATCAGTAATAATAATGCTATTAGTACTATTACTACTAATAATAATATTAATAAAATTAATAATAATAAATAAGACTTGTGCCAATTTGTCAACTTTGCTTTCTCATGCAACATGTGAGTGTGTGTGTTTAGGAAGTGGTCTTTTCATATTTTAGATAATGACAAAAATGTCTTATTGGGAGCCTGAACCAGATTACGTAATAGTTTAGTCTCTGATTTGGTTTCCGTGTGAAATGTGAAAGCCATGTCATGACATGTAAACTCCATGTGTGTTGTGAGCAGATGTTTGACAAGGCCACACGTAGTCTGCTTCACCTGACTGACCAGGATGGCAATCTGATTGCTGTTTCCCGACTAAATGATTCTGAAAAGCTGAAGCCGCTTGCTGTGGTGATCAAGTGTCCGGCGATGTGGCTGTGGCAGAGACCCAAATACAAGCCCACAGACTTCAATCTCAATGACCTGCTCCAGGGAAAGGCTATTCAACCAGGTACTCACACAACACTATAATGACAACATGCTTTATCCAAATGTTTGTACGTACCCTCACCATATCTCATCAGCCAATCACATGGCAGCAACTCAATGCATTGAAGCATGTAGACATGGTCAGTACGATTTCCTGCAGTTCAACCCAAGCATCAGAATGGGGAAGAAAGGTGATTTAAGTGAATGTGGTATGGGTGTTGGTGCCAGATGGCTGTGTTTCAGAAACAGCTGATTTTCACACACACAACCTTCTCTGGGGTTTATATAGAAGGGTCTGAAAAATATCAAGTGAGGGCAGATCTCTGGGTGTGAAATGTCTTGCTGATGCCTGAGGTCTTGAACTGGTTTCTTGAACATGACAATGAGTTCACCGTATTCAAATACCCTCCACTGCAGAAGATCTCAGAAAACCTTAGCACCTTTGGAACGTGACATTCACGTAATGAATGTGCAACCGACAAACCTGCAGTAATTGTAATGCTGCTATCAATGTATAACTAATGAAGTGGTCAGTCATTGTGTGTATTTATTTTTGTGTGTGTGTTTGCTACCTGTACTGCTTTCAGAGCTAAAGAAGAAGGTGTTTGTAAGTAAATATGAAGTGACACATAATGGCAGTGTTACTGGATGTGGCGAGGTGGAGATGCCGGGAGTCAGCATGAAAGCTAAGGGTGAAACGTCATCCCAGATTTTATCATCTCTCGGGGAACTTCATAAGGAAAGTGTGATTATGCCACACTTTCTAAAAAACTCTAAAGAAAGGTAACATTAAAGGCACAGCTAATGCATAATGTATGTTTGGGGAAAAGGAGTATTACAGTTTTACTTGCCTCTGCTCTTCACAGTTCTAAATTTGTTCTCATGAAATTCACATTTGGTTAAAATGAACACAGATTTTAATGGTTATTTTTATATACGAGTTATACCATGGAAAACACTGACACTCGATCAAGTGCAGGTATAAGAGAACTTGCCGTCTGCTTTAGCTGTTTGGAACATGAGGACCAGAGTTCCAAAAACATCAAAGAAAGGCTAAAAAACAAGAATAAAGCAGTGTGTGATGTTAGCCAAACAAATGTTACCAAAACCAAATGTCTGGACTATTATCACGAATAAAGAGCGAATTCATGAGCTGGTAGAACGAGGAAGACCTCCACAGCCGATGAAGGTAGCATTCTCAAAATAATGGAGAAAAATCCCATACAGTACATCTACCTGACAGATCATAAAATGAGTTCAGGAAAATGGTCTTGTGGGTAGATGAGTCTAAAATTAAGTTGTATCACTTGCATGGCAAGATGTGGAGGCAAAAAGGGCGTGGCTGAGTATCGAACCACTTCATCTGTAAACAGTATGGCTGCCTGAGCACCTTCACTGATGGTGGATCTGCTTGTCACAACAGCAGAATTAATTCTGAGTTGTCTATAACCATGATTTAAATAAACTCATGATAAAATAAAATAATGAAATAACATTTAGTTTTTATCAGCTACATTCCTGAAAATGGGATCTAAACTCACTGGATGGCGCTTCGTCATACAGTAACACAATGATCCCAAACATACTCTCAAAGGAAACTTTTACAGCTAAAAACTAAAATGTGCAGAAGCTATTCACCTGGACCCGATGACACTGAGCATGCCTTTCACATCCTGAAGAAGATTAAAGATGAATAAAAACTCTTTATTAAAATCCAAGGTGAAAATTTGTAACAATGGTTAGTCTGGTCTGTTTGGATTTTACAGGAAACTGGACCTTCAGCACAATCTTTTTACACAGATACAAGGCAAGAACCAGGTCTTCACTCTACTGAAGGAGCGGATCTTCACTACTAGTAACAGCACTATTAACTTCAGTGAACTGAAAGAAGGAGGCTTTGGTGCTTTCATTAAACTCCTCTCTCCTTCCAAGGTATTGTGTTTTATACTACACTACACTACACTACACTACACTACACTACACTATGTTATACTATACCATGCTACACTGTACTATACAGCAATATACTACACTACACCACACTCTTATACTATTCCATATTATATACTATACAGTGTATTGTAGTACTATACTATACACTACACCACAATCTTATACAATACTATACTACACTATACTACACTTCACTATGCTATACTTCACTATGCTATACTACACTATACCATACTACAATATACTATACAGCAATATACTACACTACACTACACTGTTATACTATATCATACTATATACTATACAGTAAATTGTAGTACTATACTGTACACTACACTACACTATACTATGAGACACTGTACTACACTATGCTGTACTACACTACACTTCACTTTGCTATACTACACTATACTATACTGCACTATGCTACACTGTACTATATTACACTATACTGTACTAAGTGTACACTGTTGTACTATATTACAATATACTACACTACACTATGATATACTGTACTACACTATTCTGTACTACACTACACTGTCATATTATAAATACACTATACTATACTACACTACTATACTGTACAGTATAATATAGCACAATAGTACTGCTGTATACTATAAGAATATGCATACTGTATAATTGTACTGTATGTATATGTACAATTATATTGTTTATGTATATGTACAAATATTTGGACATACAGTACTGATCAAAAGTTTTCAAATCCTTGAAACCTTTCCTATTTTTTTTTTACCTTGTCACTGTTTTTTTTTATTATTATTTTTTTTTTCTTTAGCACTGAATGTTCACAATTATTTGTCATATTGGGGGTCTCTTACAGTATATTGGGAATTTAATTTAAATTATAAAAGGTCTAATGTTGATGAGAAGTGTAGCATTTACATTTGGAATCTGTTGCAGTTTACTCTCAGTATGAGCCCCAAAGTGTTTCACTGCCAGTGCTAAACATTAGCTGCCCCCAAATCACCTGCTTTACTGTTTTACTATTGCTTCTCAAAAAGAAATAGTGCACTGGTGAGCCATAAGTGGTTGGAAGATATGGATGTTCAGGAGGCCATAAGGCCTAAGAGACCACATTAAAAACTTTTAAGACCACGATTTTTTAAAAAACTTCACAAAAGTTGTTTAGACCAAGAACACCCTCCAGGTGGGAGGTGTATCTGTGTCAAAGTCAACAATAAAGACAGTAAAACTGGAGAAAACTACTAGATAAAAACCACTGGTGAGCTGGCGAAGACCAGAGTAAGATTTGCCAGAAGCCTGTCAGTCCCAAAGGAATAGAAGAAAAGTATGGTGTGTGTGTGTGTGTGTGTGTGTGTGTGTGTGTGTGTGTGTGTGTGTGTGTGTGTGTGTGTGTGTGTGTCTGCCAGTAAAACATGTTCTCTTGTATTTATTGATGATAAATGATAAATACTGGGACTGAATAAGAGCCGCTGACAAATGAGCAGCTTACTGCAAAGATTTGCACCCAAGTATTAAAAATAGCACTTATCATTTAGTTATATCACTTTGTCCAAATGCTTATTTTTCCAACAATAATAAGATGGGATTTTTTTTTTTTTGTCTTTGGTCTGCTTCTGTCAAAGGGTCGTCACAGTGTACTATCTGGTCTGCACACAACTTGGCACAAGTTTTACATTGCATGCACTTCCTGACGCAACCCTCCCATTTTTGGGACTGGGTAGTAGGTGAGCGTAGGGTTAAGGGTTACATTGTTAAAACTGTAACACAGATGATCTTAAAACTAACATGTCTGTGTGCTGTGTGTTACACTCAGGTTCAGCTAAACAAGAGCATTTTTCTAAAGAACTCCAGAGACGTTGCTATTGTGATCCCCCCTCACACTGTGCTGGCTTACAGTGTCAGCGAACTGCACATTAAAAATGATGGACGCTATGGTTAGTGGTGTGTGTGTGTGTATCTTACTTTTTTATTGTTTATAAATAAAGGGTTGTACACAGACTGTGTTTGTGTCTTCAGAAGTGGGTGTGAGTCCTGATGGGATGGCAGCAGATGAGGGCATCGATCAGCATTCAGTTCAGGACAGCTCAGAAGTGGACGGCTCATGGGGACTCACACACATAATGGAGGGATCGTCACTGACGGCCCTGAATAAAGGTGGAAACCTGTCCATGTGTGTTTTTGTGAAAACAGAAATTATTTTAAATGATGCTGCCAAACATTCATGTTTCAGACCAAGTAGCACATGAGGTGTGAGCAGTCCACTGAGACGACATGTGTGTGTGTGTGTGTGTGTGTCTGTGTTGCAGAACTGTCAAGGGTGAAGGCGACATTGCGTGAACTGGCTTGTTTGCCACCTGAAACTCGTTTCTCTCTGTTAAATCTCTTTCAAGAGATTCTACCAGACCAAGAACTTCTACTTACTTTAGAGGACGAGCTGGAGAAAATAAATGATGAATTGCTGGATGATTCTCCCACTCGTTTGACTGAAACATTAGATGAGCTCATTGAGAAATTTGTGAAATTGCTTCGGTCTGAGGTGAATAGTACGGACGGGCTGCATGCAGACGTCTTCAGGACAAATGGATCTTCTCCAGATCAGAACGGAGGTCATTTAGATCTCGCCATCCATAACGGATCATCTGTAAAGTCGGCTGCTCAGGGACGAGCTCTCCTGACTGCACTGCACATGCTGATCACTGCGGCTGAAGGTGAGTGAGATCACACACACACTTATGATCTGAGAAGTGGCTTTGACTTTGAAAGCTTCATGATCTCATTCTGGTTTTGATGTTTTCAGAACTGACGAATGATGGCCTGGTCTTCCTCCAGACCTGCTCTTCAGAAACAATTAATACACTGCATTATTTAGTAAGTATGAAAGTTTTATTTTCTATTGCTTATATCCGTTCCTACTGAAAGAGCCGTAGATATCACTGGGAGGTTTTTTATTTTTTATTTTTTGTAAATTCAGCTCAAAGCAAAGCTTTAACAGATTCTGTGGGCTTAAATAACTCTGCTCTGCCTCGTCAGGTAACTCATCTGATAGGTGATTCCCAGGGAGTCCCCTTCTGTGATCTTCCCTTTCTCCTGGAGGACGGCGAGATGCCGCAGGACATGGCGCAGATGTTCAGCTCATCAAATATTACACTGAAAAGAGACAACAACAAGCTGTACCCCGAGATAGGAAGTGGAAGTAATGTTCTTCCGCTAGTCCTGTGTGCTGTCATTCATGGCCTCGCATTGCTCAATCAGTCGTGTGAAATAGACATCGAAATCTGAAAGAACTGTGGCCTGGGGACAATAGAGACACCAAATAACACAAATTAATTTTTTAAAATTGTTTTAGGGTACCTGTATTAAATTTCTATTATATAGTTTGTCATTTTTTACTCATTTTTAATATATAATATGTTTTGATATTTATAATGTATGTCCATGTTTTAAACCTAGGCATTGTTTCAAATTATGATATATTTTTATACAAATAATTATTTTAGTAAATTAAATGCATTTCCACTGCTTACTCCGTGTGAGGCTTTTACTAATAGCTTCATAAACCCAAATGTATAAAGACTCTATTACTGTTTTTTATAAGGCATTTTCCCTCTTAACAGCCTTTTCAGTCTAATACTTTGTAAAAAATATTTTATGTCAAGTATATTTAAACATTTTACTCTAGCATGATGTGATGTACATTACTTGTAACGTACTAAATAAAATATGGATTCTATTCATTTTCTTCTTTGTGCCTTTTGTGTTTTTTTAAAGCATGCACAAATTATCTAACAAGACAGATAGTTTATTAGGGCCCAAGCACTATAAGGTGCGCAGGACCCTCTTGTTTTCCTAAGGATTTTTTCCCCCACCCTTTTGGACTTTTTGGGGGTCTTAACATGCTCGAAAACTCATGAAACTTGGCAGACAGGTTGGAACCTGCTGCCATCAGGATGCCTGAGAGTCTCGTTTACATTACCTCTCTCCCTCACTCTCACACACACTAACGCTCACACACACACATACACACACACACACACACATGCATGCATGCACCCAAACAAACTCACACACATGCACACATACACCCATATTACAAATGTTTACACTCACGCACACACCTCTCACGAGGCACACCGCTCTCACGACACACACACACAAACACACACACACACACACACACATTAGCCCTGTATAGTGTGTGATGTGTGAAGGTTGTGCGGTGCAACCGAGTGACGATGGTTTTTCGAGGTCTTAACACACTCGGATAACACAAGTTGTGCTGTGGCGCCCGGGGTGGCGATGGCACAGGGTGCTTGGGCCCGTCATCGTTGCTTGCAACTATATTTAGGGCCCAAGCACTATGACATCAGCCCTATGTCGTCATAATAATAATAATACATTTTATTTGTAACACACTTTTCATTCATTAAATCTCAAAGTGCTAACATTAAAGAAAAATAAAGATAGAAAAGGTTTAAAGCAATAAAATAAGACCACATCAACGCTAAAATAATAATAAAAATTAAAAATAGAAGAGGTATAAAACAATCAATTTAAAACCAAATCAACAATTATAAACTTTCTTAAATAAAAAGGTCTTCAGGTTGACTTTAAAGCAGGGCTTGGAGCAGTTTTAATATAAAGCTGCGTGTCGTCGGCATAGCAGTGAAACAACAGCCCATGTCTGCTGATAATGCGCCCAACAGGTAACATATAGATGGTAAAAGAGTTTCTTCAATGTGGCTATTTGAAACCTCGGTAAAATATGGGAGAGATGGCAGACTCTCAGGTGAGGAGTCAGAGACAAAGGAAGATTGGGGGAGAGGCCCAGAAATTGAAGAGCGGATGCTATGAACTTTAGATCTAAAAAAGTCAATAAAGCTGTTGCATTGCTCCTCTGTGGCATCAATGAAGGAAGACTGCTGAGGCTCCAGGAGATGGTTTATGGAATACATGAATATTCAAATCTCCAACAATGACTATGTTGGTTGGCATGGAACAGAGTGATGTAAGTAAGTCATGTATTTCAGGGAGGAATGAGGAGTGAGGCTTGAGGGGACGGTATATAAGCAGCACTGTCATTGAATAGGGAGGTTTACATTTGAAGGCTAAACATTCCATAGAGATAAAGTCAGGTAGTGGCAAGGGAGAAAGTTTCAAATCATCCCGATGAATAACCGCAAAGCCACCTCCACGCCCAGTGCAGCGGGCTTTCTCCAAGTAACTGTAGCCCTGAGGACAGGCTTCATTGAGTGATGAATAATCTCCTGTTTTATGCCAAGTTTCAACCAAGCACATAAAATCCAGACTTTTATCCAAGATGTGATCATGTATGAGAAATGATTTATTATTAAGCGATTGGGAGTTCAGTATTTCCATAGTGGCAGGAGACAGATCTGTTGGTACATGTCTCTGTAAGCTCCGCAATAAACTGAAATCCACTCCACGGTTTTCATTCCGCCCAGCACTAGAGGATCTCAGGGGGAGGCGGGGCGGGTGGTAGTGTAGATGAAGTATGCGTGAATGAGCCCTAATTTCCAGGAAATAAGGGACACAGGATGAACGTATAAGCCTATTAATCGGTTCTTGCAAGATAATATTCACTGTGTATAAAAATACTGTGCTTTTTGGCAAGTACTAATAGAACAGTAGTGAAATATGGTATATTAAAGAGTGGCTATCATTGCTAAGTCTTGTTAATGAACGTGGATGTTTAGGTGATTATATAATATTGTATGTTGCTGTAAGTAAATTTAGTTACTAAGTAAGCGCGTAAGCATAAAGTAATCCAGGAATATCTTGGTTTTTGGTGACAGAGGCTATAAAGCATAATGGCAGCCTCTTGGGTGGAGATATTGGTGTTAAAGGATCCATTGTGTGGAGATCTCATAACTAAGATCTCAAGTAAATGGCAAAAGAGAACTAGAGATATGATTACAAAGTGGCCAAAGGAGGGGACATTTGATTTGGCTTTGTGTGGGGAAATGGAAACTTTGGTAAAAAATTACAAGACTCAGCTAGAGAGAAAAAGCGTGTCCAGAGTGAGTTGAAACGACAGCAGGAGAGAGATGCCCTGGATCTGTTTAAGAAAGAAGGGGATGAGTTTGTAAGAAGGAAAAAGCAGGTGAGGAGAAAGTTAAGGAAAGTTAAGAAAGTGAGGCACAGAGTACCAGGGGGGAAGCGTTAGTTACACCTCCCCTATAGGTTGATTCCCAATGCTTAAGGGAATAGTTGAAGTTTCGGGAGAAATCCAGATGGAAGGTCATGTAGATTGAGATGAAGGTTATAGAGAGCCGTGTGCAAAGTCAAGAAAGAGACAGGATAGGTGGATGGAGAGAGAGGAAAGCACACTGTTAGATTGTTATAAGGAAGTAAGGGCAGATCTACAGAGAGTGAAAAAGTTGTATGGGAAGGAAGATAAGATAGAGGGAGAAGAGGGGGTGCATGTAGGTGGAGAGAAGGTAGACAGGAGCACAACACCAGGACAGTCATGAAGTCAGATAGATACAACATTAAGGACTGGACATAGGCCATTGTACAGTAGAGAGGATGGGGGGTGAGGAGGAGTTGTCATGTAACATGGGTAGTTGGAAACATGGAAGGAACACTGGGAGACTTAGGAACTTAGCTCCACTATTCCCAATTTTAATTAAAGGTGCATGGGGACAATATGTACCATGGGCAACTCAAGATCTCGAGGGACTTGTCAACCGCCTCCCTAACATTCACGAGGGTGCATGGAAATGGATTAAGGTCTTGGAAGAGGAGACCTCAGGCAAGCTGTTGTCGGTTGGAGACATGAAAGCGCTTCTGACAAAGACTTTGGGGGGAGGAAAGATGGAGAACGTCCTCCGTGCTTCTGATTTAAGCAAGGCTGTAGATACATACCATATGGATGGAACTGTCTTTGATGCTTCCCGCCCTACTGTGTGGAAGGCCTTGTGTGCAGAGTATCCAGCTAGAATTGACCCAAAGGCATTAAAGGGTGATCAGTTGGAGATGTGAGTGGTTTAAACTCAAGATCACACAAAGAGTTCTGCGATCACGTCTCACATGCTGTTGAACATTACAGGGAAAATGAGCAGAAGTTGAAAGCTCAAGAGAAAGAGCTACAACAGAAACTAGCTCAGTTACATCTTGAAGAACTGACGAAGAGAAACAAGAAAAAGGTCCAAGAGACCCTAATTACAGCAGAGCAAGTGTCTGGGGGGGGGCCCAGGCAATCCTTCACCCATGATCCAGCCAGCTGCAATCACAGCGATGACCGCACCAGCAGCACTACCCCCAAACTCACACCAGATGTCTGCAATGTTTATCCGCAAAGGCAGAAAGAGTGGAGAACTAATCAGCGCCAGAGGGGACAAAGAGACACTTATGCTAACTTTCCACCAGGCGTATGCTGGGGGTGTGGACTGGCTGGACATAACCGATCAAGGTGCCCCACACATTCATGGCCCCAGCTCCCGAGGGGTGCGATGGGAGGGGGGTGGCAACAGTCTCCTCGAGATCAAGCTCAAGGCCCAGTAAACCCATGGGGGGTCCAAAACAGGGGAGATTCAGTTTCCTGTTTTAACAACTAAATGCTGAACAGGAGCCCTTGTTAGTAGATACAGGAGCAGTTTGTACATTTAAGTCATGCCTAAATTTAAGTCATGTCCCCATGCCTGGAAAATTTGCAAAGGCAGTAGGATTATTGGGACAATAGCAGTTAATTCCTATGACCGCTCCAGTCCGTCTACAAACTAGGGACAAATGTGTGACTATACCTGTATTAGTTATTAGTAGCATTAAAGCACAGATTCCTGAAGCACAATTATCTACTTCAGACTTTCACTGTACAATGGTGTATGATCCAACTAAGGATGCTGGTTTAGAACAAACATGGCAGGAAGAAACAAAAGAGCACAAGGTGCAACTAATTACACAAGTACATCGTCATATGTCGGCAAGGAGCAGCTATCAGCATAGATGAGTGTGATTTTGTGAAAAGGTGGTTCAATGTAACTGATTCTGTTCCCCATGTGACAGTGTATGTTGGAAGAAATTGCAGATCAAAGGACTTAGGACTGATGATAAAGAGAGCTACAGAAGTCCAGTGGGAGTCAACCATAAACCCGTTGATTTTTCATTTTGCAGATAAAAACTCTATCAAAGTATTGTGTGGTAATAACTTGATTGGTGTTCCTCAGGAAGTTGTTATTAGCCACAAGTCACAGACGCAAATGGCATCAGCAACTGAGGTAGTTGAGACAGAGGATAAACTACATCGGGAACTAGAGAGTCAGGTCCCACCTGAATTATGGTCCCAGCATGGTACAGATATAGTCCTAATTGAATCAGCCAGCCCAATTCAAGTAAAACTCAAACCAAATGTAAAACTGCCCAGAATAAGACAATATCCTTTGCGACCTGAGGCAGAAGCTGGTATAAAAACCACTATTGAAGGCCTTGTAAAAGCAGCCGTGTTAGAAGAAACAACTAACTGCTGTAATACTCCAATTTTCCCTATGATCAAACCAGCCATTTACGGGCAATTAATAGTATAATAGAGGATTATCCAGCAGATGTTCCAAATCCACACACACCGCTAACCAATGTCCCTCCCGAAGCCAAATACTTCACTGTGATTGATCTTTGTTCAGCCTTCTTCAGTATACCCGTCGCTGAGGAGAGTAGATATTTGTTTGCATTTACTTATGCTGGACAACAATATACTACCGGCGAATGCCACAGTGGGTCCGACACTCACTACACATATTCAATCAGGTTTGGAAGCTGATTTAGAAGATTTAATGAAAGGAAGTAGCCTTCTTCAGTTTATGCAGGATTGTGTGATATGCTCGACATCGTTGGAAGCAAGCCATAGGGATTCCCTTAAGGTACTCGGTAAGCTAGCACAGGGAGGTCACAATGTATCCAAATCTAAACGGCAATACTGCAAGCCTCAAGTTGAATATTTAGGGCGGTTAATTTCACATGGTACAATAGCCATAGCGCCTACCCAATTAGAAGGCATAAGTAAAGCACCCTTGCCACAAACAGTTAAACAGTTGATGACCTTTTTAGGTTTAACAGGCTTCAGCACTGTTAACTGTTTTACTGAGGAGTGTACAGTAAAACAGCTCCACTGAGGGAGGTAATGAGAGGAGAAGGTCTGCAAAATCTAAGTGCTCTGTTAAAATGGAACACAGATGCACTGTTAGCATTCGAATCCGTCAAAAAAGAGATGCAAACAGCGCCCACCTTAGGTGTACCAGAGTATACCAAACCATTCTACTTGTAGGTGGCTAACCGAGCTGATGGATACACCTCAGCTGTATTGATGCAGGAAACCTGCAGTGGGAGGGAAAATCAGACTCTAGCTTACTATAGCACTAGCTAGATAATGTAGTACAAGGTTACCCGCCATGTTATTAACAGGGCCTTACAGCAGTACATTATGCATATGGAAAAGCATCTACATTGGCTATGGGTTACCCAGTAACCATTTATACGCATCATAAAGTTGTAGAATTGATAAAACAAGGGAAATTTGTCCTAACTCAAGCTTGCATTCTAGCATATTCTTCACTGCTCACATATCCCGACATTACTATAAAAAGATGTGACAGTTAACCCAGCTGAATTAATTCCTTTAGCATATGAAGGTGTGTCTCATGTTTGTCTGGCGAATTTATTGGCATTTACTAGGTTACATCCTGATCTTGACTCTAAACCAATATCTGAAGCAGAAGTTACTTATTTTGTTGATGAGTCTAGTTTAGAGGCCATTTAGGAAGTTACACTGGGTATTCAGTAATAATAAAGGATGGAGAAGACTTCAAGCCTGTCGTATCTCAGAATTGTTCGCATCCGGGTTTTGCTCAAATTAGCCGAGCTGAACGCTCTCACAGCCATATGTCAAACAGCCAAAGGGCTAGTAGCAAATATTTTTTACAGATTCAGCCTATTCACATGGTGTGTGTCATCTGTTTGGAGCAGTATGGAAGCAGAGAGGGTTTAAAAAGAGTAAAGGAACACCTACAGTATCCAGCATGCTGAACAAATAAGCAAGATAATGGTTGCTATGATGCTACCAAAACGATTGGCTGTCATTAAAAGTCGAGCTCACAAAAAAGGAAATGACTATGTCACTAAGGGTAACAACATAGCCGGCTTAGAAGCAAAGTACGCATCGAGGTGTAAAGTGGCAGTGATGGGACCAGTAGTCCTTATAGAACCGCAGCCTCAGTTGGAGGATATTATTCAAACATCAAGCAGGTCCATACGAGCACTCGATGTGGCTCCAGAGGGGAGCTCAGAAGGATACACAAGGTGTGTGGCGTTCACATGAAGGTTTAATCATTGCACCCACAGTGCTGTTAAACATTTTGATTCCAGATGCTCATGGATTTGATCATTGTGCCAGAGGAGAGGTTGTGAGGAAAATTAAAAACCAAGGGTATTGGTCTCCATATCTGCATGCCATGGTTGATGTGTTCTTAGCTTCATGTGAGATATATGTGCTAAGTATAATGTCAGAAAAGGAACAGCGACACCTATTAGCCAAATGCCGGTACTAGACGGACCTTTTAAGTACTTAGTGGTAAACTGTGTGGACATGGTGAAGGATGCTCGAGGAAAAAAGGTACATGGTTTTAATAATTGACAGGTTGAGTAGATGGGTAGAAGCAATGCCATCGGCAGATGAAGGAGCAGAAACAGTTATCAAGTTCTTACAAGCAAAATGATTCCTAGATTTGGAGTTCCGCCAAAGTTCAGTTCGGATAATAGATCAGCGTTCATTTAGAAAGCTGTAAAGGAGGTACTACACCAGTGGAGAACAAAGTAAAGATTTGGGTGTGTTGATCATCGCAGTGGGATATTAGAAAGAATAAAATTAACTGGTTTGATGTTTTACCCCTTGCGCTAATGAGCTATCGCATGCAAAGTAACAGAAATACACACCTAACCTGCATGAATCCATTACGAGTCGACCCATGACTGTGTTATATTGTATAAGCCCCTCAATTGCAAATGAGGAAACTAACTGCAATATATAAAGTAATCTATGTGCAGGAAAAAAGCACGGAGCCCAAGTGGAGAAAGTCACACTATGCCCAGCTGTTCCAGAAGACCAGATGGATCTACAAATGTTAGAAGGAAGTAACACAAATCCAGGAGGGAATCCTAGCAGCTATTCCAACAGCAGTTCAGGTGGAAGACCAAACCACGTGGTATCACTTGAACCGTTACATGAAAACCTCCAGAAATAAGTACAGAGAAAGGAGCGAAACTGCTGACTGATTGAGCGGAAGGAAGAAAGAATGGTAGTAGCAAAGTGAACAAATTAACACCTTATTGGATACCAAATTGCAAAATGAACACTTCGCTGCCCCAAATTAAGTATGAGAATCTGCTTGAGAGCAGCATCCCATTTCTGATACAATGGGATACAATGAGACGCGACCGACTGACTGACTTTGACCAGTTTCCCCCTGACACAACTCACTCACTCATCATCTATACCGTTGTATTCAGGGTCACGGGGGGCCTGGAGCCTATCCCAGGAGACTTGGGGCATATGGCAGGGTACACCCTGGACAGGGTGCCAATCCATCGCAGGGCACAGACACACACACTCACTCATTCACACACTACGGACAATTTGGGAACGCCAATTAGCCTAACCTACATGTCTTTGGACTGTGGGGGGAAACCGGAGTACCCGGAGGAAACCCACCAAGCACGGGGAGAACATGCAAACTCCATGCACACAGAGACGGGAATCGAGCCTGGCCGGGGATCGAACCCGGACCCTGGCGGTGCAAAGCGACAGTGCTAACCACTACACCACCGTGCCGCCCCCTGACACAGCTGACATGACAAACTTTTGTACATATTGTATGTGACTGCGATTCATGTCCTCTATGTTGTATAACGTATAATGTATTTCTGTTTAATCAAAACTATATTACTTTTACAGATAAAACAGTAGCGGCAACAATTAATCCTAATTTTCTCAACAGGAAAAAGTGCACTGGAAGGAGCAAGCTGTAAACAAATTATGCCAATGTGTAATGCCACTAAACAAAGTTCTCTTTTATTACAGGTTTAGAAATTTAATTGGTGCAGCTGGTAGGTGACTTTACCATGTCTAATGAAATTTATGTTGTGTATATCTATATCTAACCAAAGGCTTTCTAAAAGTAACAGCATTCCTTAGCAACAACGGACAAGGACAAGTCTTCTGATGCGCATCTTCCATAGCAAAGGAGGGAAGACACGGGCCCATAATGAAGTGCTAGTAACCTCTCTTGTGGGATCCAACTGACTCTCTACGATGCGCAAAGTATCTGGGTTGAAGATTACAACAAGGCTGTTTAAAATTATACCCACTTTTAAAATTGTAATGTGTTATGCATGTTTCATTTTAGATTGTTTCATTCACCCAGTTAGTGTAAACCTAAAAAATCACTGTGTTAATTACATATTCATGTCGTGTTATTGTTACTGTGTTATGAAAAGTATAAGGTCATGGAGGTCGAGTCTATTACTCCTTTCTAGTCAAGTGTGGAAGGAGAGGTTTGGCCGATTCTCCACTAGAGTTCAAATACATAGGTTGGTCCTTGGTAGAAGTCCAGTGATTTAATTTAATCACCAGATAGTGTAAGTAAGACTAACACATGAATTTGCACTCTAGATAAAACGATTATTGTGGGACTTATAAGTACCAGAGGGGGGAGATGTAGAAGAAATTTTTTATTTTATTTTATGTGACATACCCTACTTTTAAGAAATAAAAGATAAGCCTCCGAGTGGCGCAGTGGTTAAAGTGCTCGCCCTATCATCCGGAGATCGCCAGTTCGAATCCCTGCTGTAACCTCTCGCAGCCGGAGGTCTAGAGAGAGCTGATTGGCCGAGCTCTCTCAGAGGGGAGGGATGAGAGGTACTTAGTGCTCCCACATTAATCACGGCTCTACAGCCAGTCAGGGGCGTCTGTGAGCTCGCGCAACGGAGGGAGCGGATAGCGCTGTCCTCCGAGTGTGTTACGCCGCCCCCAACGGTGCGCGAGCGAGCAGTTCGAAAAGATGCGGTCGGCTGGCGTCACGTGGTTCGGAGGAAACACGTGATAGTCTTCGGCCCTCCCGGCTGAGTGGTAGTAGTAGCCTTAATGTGGGAGCCCCCTAGTGACGGGGAGGAATTGGACACGACTAAATTAGGGAGAAAATCGGGGAAAAATCCAAAAAAAAAAAAAAAAAGATACCCCAGGTATCCCCTGACTTGCGTGAGAGGCCGAGCATATAGGCCTCTTGGAATGTGCCTCTTTAAGAAATCTGATCTATACATTGAGGCACCTAGAACTGGGAAATTTAATGAAACCCAGATGTTGAATGTAAAATCACCGCGGGAAAACTGGCCGCCTTTGTTTAGGATCAGTATTTAAGCAAGAAGCCGTCGGGAGTCGTGGTGTGTTCTGCAGACCTCCCGACTTTATTGATCAACCAATAAAGGTGTAACCTCCTGAAATCAAAGCCTGAGTCTTCAATTAATTTCCACGACAGTAGCTACGTAGTGCTGGTGCGCCAGTGTTCTGATGATGTCCCTCAGGTGCGACCCGTGCTGCTGCAGTCCAGACGGATGGAATTTTATCGGCGCCATGCTGAAGATAGACAAACTTTTTTCGGGAGCTTCTATGGATGTACCGGGGTCGCCGGAGAAGTCCGAGCTGTCTTATGACTGGGATGCAGGATGGAGGTAGCCGCTAGTTAAGACTCAACAGCTGAGAGACAGAGTATTTAAAGGTAATTCCGGGCGCCATTAAACTTAGCCCAACGCCGGTTGGCTCATGGTCATAGTGTGTGAAGGGCCCTCTTGTTAGGGCCCAAGCACTATGACATCAGCCCTATGTCGTCATAGTGTGTGAAGGGCCCTCTTGTTTTCCTTAGGATTATTTTTTTTTCCACCCTTTTGGACTTTTCGGAGGTCTTAACATGCTCAAAAACTCATGAAACTTGGCAGACAGGTTGGAATCTGCTGCCATCAGGATGCCTGAGAGTCTCGTGGCCCGGGGCCCAAAGGGGCCCCCACATGAGATTTTGCTTCGTAGCTCATACACACTTTCACGTAGGCACACGAAACTCGGTACACATTTAGAGCTCATCGAGCCGAACAACTTTCGTGCTGCATGTCCTGGGCTAAACTCAACAGGAGGCCGGTTATTTTGGGTCGTTTGCAAAAAAAAAATTTTTGATATACTCCTCCTAGGGAAATTATACAATCGCTACCAAACTGGGCCAAAGAGATCTAAAGACATTGAGGATGCAAAATTGCGGAGGGATTTTTGATATCTCAAACGGGTCAGCCGTGATAATGTCTTAAACGTACGCCGAAAAATGATTAATAACTTTCTGTGTGGCATTATATTGAGTGACATTATATTCAGTGACACCTTCTGTGACATCACACACACAAAACACACACACACACACACACACACACACACACACACACACACAAACCCCTCTCTCACAACACACACACACACACACACACACACACACACACTAATGCACTCAACAAATATTTAGGGCCCAAACTGATATTAGCCCTGTTTTAACACACAAACACATCTCACACACTAACACACACATCACTAATGTTAATATACACAGACTCAAACGATACACACAAACAAGCATAAACACAAGCACATTTACTCGTCACACACAGACTGACACATCTACACGTCACACACCTCTCTCCCTCACTCTCCCACACACTAACCCTTACACACTAATGCGTGCACACACACGCACACGCGCACACACACAGGCATGCTGCATGGACACACACAAACACACTCATACATCACACACATGCACACATAAATACACCCATATTACAAATGTTTACACGCACGCCCACACACACACCTCTCACGATGCACACACACACCACACACACACACATACACACACCCCTCTCTCACGACACACACACACACACACACTAATGCACTCAACAAATATTTAGGGCCAAAACTGACATTAGCTTTCTTCCAGCACCTGCGGCCTATTGTACACACATACACATCACAAATGTTAACACACACAAACACATCTCACACACTAACACACACATCACTAATGTTAATACACACAGACTCAAACCATACACACAAACAAGCACAAACACAAGCACATTTACTCGTCACACACAGACTGACACATCTACACGTCACACACCTCTCTCCCTCACTCTCACACACACTAACCCTTACACACTAATGCGCGCGCACACACACACACACACACACACACACACACACACACACACACACACACACGCGCGCACACACACACGCACACACACTGCATGCACACACACACAAACACGCTCATACATCACACACATGCACACATACATACACCCATATTACAAATGTTTACACTCACGCACGCACACACACACACACACACACACACACACACACACACACACACCGCACACACACCACACACACACATACACACACCCCTCTCTCACGACGCACACACACACACACACACACACACACACACACACGCGCACACACACACACGCACACACACTGCATGCACACACACACAAACACGCTCATACATCACACACATGCACACATACATACACCCATATTACAAATGTTTACACTCACGCACGCACACACACACACACACACACACACACACACACACACCGCACACACACCACACACACACAAACACACACCCCTCTCTCACGACGCACACACACACACACACACACACACACACACACACACACACACACACACACACACACACACACTAATGCACTTAGGGCCCAAACTGACATTAGCCCTGTATAGTGTGTGAAGTGTGCAGGTTGTGCGGTGCGCCCAGGGTTTGGAATGGCACAGGGTGCTTGGACCCGTCATCGTATTAGATCGTCATCATATTTTATTAATTGTTATTTTAATTAAAAATAACAGATTTTATTTTTTTATTGTGACTGATTATGTGGACTTTTTCTAGTGTGCTATGGATGTTGTGATGTTCTTTACATTATGTAAACAGTCTAATGCTGTAGCCTGAGCCACTTATATCAACATGTTCTGCCCATTGTGGGCACAGAAATAGTTCAATACTGTACTCTAATCTCTACTCAAATTTTTAGGTGTTTAAATCCATATACAGTACTGTGACATATCATCTGCACCTGTTTCTCACTGGTTTGTGCCTTATGTTAGATGTTTTTTTAATGCTTGAATGATTCATAGGTCACTGTGTGGCTTAACAAAGAAAAACATTCCTCTGAAACTGTTATTATAATTAATAACCAAAAGAACTGGACATGCAGTAAAAGGCATTTGAGGTTTGGGCAAATAGATAAGCCTTTTGTAATAATGCTTATTTATTATTTTTTGGAGATTTTTGAAACAAAATGATATTCCTTCATATTATTTGAATGTTTATCAAAATATGATTATCAAATGTTCATAATAATGCAGATTCTAAAGTAAAACGCCGTCCTGAAATGTAGCATCTCCTGGTGAAAATGGCTGCACTCAGCCGCTTGCTGAAGTGTTTAACTTGTGGTGGGATCTTGGACCACTCTTCCAAACAATTCCATCTCATTGAGATTCTCAGAGCAGCGCAGTGGCGTAGTGGTTAGCACTGTCGCGTCGCATCTCCAGGATCCGTGTTCGTCTGGTCTGTGTTTGTGAAGTTTACACCGAATCTCAGAGATTCTCAAACTTTCCCCAGATGAACTGCTCTCTTCAGCTGAGGCTACAGATTCCTCATTAGATTCTGGAGTCTGCAGGCTGAGAGGGTCTTTGTATCTGATCACAATCCGTTTCCAGTGTAACTCCACTGTTGCTTGGACACTAGTTTTTGCTTCCTGGTCTCAGGAATGGGCTTTCGGGAAGGGAATGGAACGGGACTCTAGGCATGGACTCAGTGTCTAATGCTGTGATTGAAACGCTCCAAGAATCAATTAAACATGACCTTTGACCTCAGCTCTGTCTCTCGTACACTCGATCTCGCTGTGTGCTGCGGCAGCATGCGGCTCATCCTGAGAGTGTTTACTGTAATTTCCTTGTTTGGTAATAATTTCCCAATCTATGTAACTAAACAGTATTTTTTTTTCTTATGTGAGTTGAGCTATTTAGTTTTGTAAATGAATGGCAAGATGATGTTTCCTATGAAACATGTGACAAACATTCCTAGACATATTAAAGCAATTTTAAAGAAAAAAAAAATTCTCCCAAAAAAAGGAAATTCCTTTGGTTCCTTTAGACTATTCTCCAAGGGTGCCAATCATTTTGCAAATACAACAGCAAGAAATATTAACAGAAACTGTGTGTATGGCTGGAAAGGAAGAACTATTAATAGATAGATGTAGTTGTTTCGTTTACTGCCATACACATTCACATTTCTGCAGAATATATATAATATATAAAAATGTTTGTAATTATTATTAATTGTTTGTATTTATTTCTATTGATTAATTATTTAGATAAAACCAGATAGATTTCAACTTTGATTTTTGTCTTAAATTTGGTGTATTATATACTTTATCTGCAGTATGTATGTCAGAATGTATGTATCTTATCTGAAAACAGGAACAGGTTTGTATCTGAGCACATTTTTTTTTTCTGAGCACTGTGCATTTTTAAACAGCAAATGCTTGTCACAATTAATATCTATGTGTTATAGTGGATTTTTATATATAAATATTATCATGTTTGTTTTTTAGCATTTCTTTGTAGATCCGTATGATATACTGTATATAGACAGAAGTGTGGGTTGTTGGACAACAAACTACTGCATCAATAAATTGTGCTGTTCTGTTCTGTATGTTCTGTTGTTCAGAATCATATAGGAAGCCACTCGAAATAAACAATTCAATAACACACAATATAATCAACAAATAGCAGTAATTTTTTTTAAAGACAGCAAATCATTACACATTCAACTTGGATCTAAAATATTCTTTAGACTTGCTTAAGATGATAAACGGGTTAAAGATGACCAGCAGAACACACACACACACAAGGTTGGCTTGACATGGGACACTAAATACTGTGGAACCAGCGTTTATGGAGGTCAGGGTCAGAATAACCTCCAAAATGTCAGTTTATTGAGGAAGAACATGGAACATTTTGCTAAATTACACACACACACGCACACACACAAACACACACAAGATAAACTTAACTATATGTTCCCTGACGAATTCTATAACATGGAACCATAACATTTTGCTAAAATTATAACAGAAATAAAATGATTAACAGTTACATTAGGTAAAGAAACAGTTTGTTGCAGATGAGTTATGATGTGTACAGTGAGGACACATGACACATAGTGACGTCTCTTTTCTTATACATAGAAACCTTTATATATTACATACATATAACAGCCCAGAGGAATTCTCCCTTCCCGTTGTTGTTACATAGAAAGCAAAGCAGTGTTCTGGGTTTGACGTGAAACACTATTCCACAAACATTATTCCACATCACACACAGAAACCCAGAGGCACCGCTGCACTACACACATGGACACACACACACACACACTCACACGCACACACATGCTCACACTCACACACACTCACACACACACTCACACACACACTCACACACACACTCACACACACTCACACACACACACACACACACACACACACAAGATAAACTTAACTATATGTTCCCTGACGAATTCTATAACATGGAACCATAACATTTTGCTAAAATTATAACAGAAATAAAATGATTAACAGTTACATTAGGTAAAGAAACAGTTTGTTGCAGATGAGTTATGATGTGTACAGTGAGGACACATGACACATCATGACGTCTCTTTTCTTATACATAGAAACCTTTATATATTACATACACATAACAGCCCAGAGGAATTCTCCCTTCCCGTTGTTGTTACATAGAAAGCAAAGCAGTGTTCTGGGTTTGACATGAAACACTATTCCACAAACATTATTCCACATCACACACAGAAACCCAGAGGCACCGCTGCACTACACACATGGACACACACACTCACACACACACGCACACACATGCTCACACTCACACACACTCACACACACACTCTCTCACACACACACACACACACACACACACACACACACACACACGCACACACACACACACACACAAGATAAACTTAACTATATGTTCCCTGACGAATTCTATAACATGGAACCATAACATTTTGCTAAAATTATAACAGAAATAAAATGATTAACAGTTACATTAGGTAAAGAAACAGTTTGTTGCAGATGAGTTATGATGTGTACAGTGAGGACACATGACACATCATGACGTCTCTTTTCTTATACATAGAAACCTTTATATATTACATACACATAACAGCCCAGAGGAATTCTCCCTTCCCGTTGTTGTTACATAGAAAGCAAAGCAGTGTTCTGGGTTTGACATGAAACACTATTCCACAAACATTATTCCACATCACACACAGAAACCCAGAGGCACCGCTGCACTACACACATGGACACACACACTCACACACACACACACTCACACACACACACACACACTCACACACACGCACACACACACACACACACACACACACACACACACACACACACACACACACACACACACACACACACACACAGTGTTAGTAAACCCAGCTGACAGGAACCCACTGTGGTTCTGAGTACAGTTTGTCCACAGCCGTGTGTAGCATCTCAAACGCGGCGTCCAGGTTGTCGTTCACGATGGTGAGGTCGAAGTCGTGTCTGTAAGTCTGCAGCATGTGCGCGCTCTCATCAACTCTCCTCTTCAGATCCATGTCCTTAGAGGAAACATACTTTGTGAATCAATTTGTTCATGTGTTTGTGTAAAGAAATGTGATCTGGTCCGGGTAACACGTCACCATAAACATTAACGAGAGAGCAGGGATGAATGTTAACGTATGCTTTAATCATTAAACCTGGTTGTGAATGTGGGTTTTTTCAGGCAGCTGCTCTCACCCACACGCTGACCGACACTTTAGTGTAATTCACTTCTGTTAGAACACCAGTGACCTGGACTGATGCGTTTAGTTAAACGTTCCAGTGCTGTTATGCTCTTTATCAACACTCATCTCATCCAATCAGATTACTCACTCGCACTAACTGATGTATAAAGTCATTTAGATGTTTCTTTTGTTTTACAGCTATTCTAATTCTAAACTAAACCCTGGCACAGAATATAACCTACTGCATTTTATTTACATAATTGCTTTCTGGTAGCCCAAGGTCACCTTACACAAAACGAATAATAAGTTATCAGAATTGCAACCGCAGCTACTTCTAGCAGTTTTCACTATAGGTTTCACTTGAATAGATCACGCCCTTATGAAGTTCATTCATGCATTTGGTGTCAAAAAGCTTTGAATTGTGAATGCTGACGGTGTAACACACTCGGAGGAAGTGCCGTCTGTGCTTTTCACGGGAACTGATTGCTGCGGCGTAGTCTTGATCGATCACAATTTCACAATAAGTCTATTGTCTTAGCCGTCGATACTGTATGTTGATCATTGTTTGCATGGTTTGTTACTAGAGAGACTAGAAGCTAATAGAGGTTTTCTATTCTGCATCCTCTGTCAAGTCACTTCAACCATATACAGTTCAGTACACAGTGAAACGAAACAATGTTCCTCCAGGACTGAGGTGCTACAACATCAATTGACAAAAGCTAACTAGAGTAGATAACTACAAAACCTAATCAGCTGAGACAAAACAGATTAGCATTATAAATTAACAGAAAACTTTCTAAATCCTATACAAAAGAGAAGACAGCATAAAGCGCACATTCGGTAAAACTTCCACTTCCTCATTAGTAACACAGTCACATCGTCTGGTTTGGTCTCGGCCATTAGTCTTAGTTCACTTCATCTCGCCATTAACCTACAAATCCCATTATTTGTGCTTATGTTTCCAGCTTAACAGGAAGTTGTTTTTTTGACTGGATCCAGTCCTGGTCCAGCTTTTTCCTCACTGACAGCTAATTAGCATTAGCCTAATATTTCACCATCTCAGCTAACATGATGTTATTACTAAACAATCCCCATTTTTATTCAAATGTAAATGATTTGAACTGTACTAAGTTAACCCTAATTAGGAATTAATAAATATTATGTTTAATGAGGACATTTATTTCCTCTCCTGCAGGCAGAGATGATGCTACACTCTTTATGTCTTAGTATTTTTTACTTTTTTTTTTACTGTTTTGTTCCAGCTGAAATGCAAGCTCATGTCTTTGGTATTTAATGGAGTTATGTTAGATGTGAGTGAAAAAAAGATAAACAAGATAAAAATCTATAACTAAGTCTGATGCTTTTTTTAAATGATTAAATCCTCCTCATGTGAGTTGTGAATGGATTACATGACCGTCACGCTCGCATGTGGTTTTTCTCCAAATTATTGCCACATCTAGATTTTTTTTAATTAAGAAAGTTACTGAAATCATTCACATGGCTGGAGTTAAAAGAAGTGATGATCATGAAGTGAAAGTTACATTTAGCTATGTAAAAGTCTTACGGTTTCTCAAAGCCATTTCTTTTTCACAATCTCAGAGTGGAAGTCCAGATGTTTCCTTAAGTTCTCTGTGCTTTATAGGGAAGCTGCAGAAACAACGAGCTGTACTTGTGTAGTTGTTCACAACCAGTACTGCTTCCACTTCCTCATTTGTACCGCAGCAGACTGAGAGCTGAACAGCTTTTGCTTGGATGGAGGAGGGTCTGATCGCTAAAGGCAGAAGAGACCTGATTATGCAATATGTGCCCTTGTTTTACATCTAACATCATTTTGAAATAATAATAAACAGTGTCAACTTCATGAACTGGAATCAACTTTACTTTTACTGCTTTGTCGCTTTATGCAGTGATTATTCAGGTCCATCGTTATGGCACATATCGCTTGTCTGAGGTGATAAAAGCTGATCCTCAGACTCAATGTGTCTTGCTCCTGATTATTGCTCCTGATGTGTCCTGACACTCGCTCCTCTCTCTTGCTTTGTTCACGCTCTGCTCATGATAAGACATTAGCTTTGGTGGAGTTTGCTTTGAGGCCGACAGGGCCGCGCCCCTCAACATGCTGCAACATGGCACTACACTGAACTGAAAATGGGTGCAAATAAAACATTTCATGCACATATGGTATATTAGAGCTGGAGAAATGAACGCGCTAACACATTAAAAACGCTGCGTCTATCATCGTCATTGTAACGTGTTCTTCTATACCCACCACTAGGGCGCGCTCCATACTGATTCAGCACGTAGACTTCAGTTCATCAGACTTTTTAAGAGAATGGAACTCAGTTTGGACTGAAGTGATATTCTTGTAGAAATGAGTAATTATTTATTATTCGGTTTATTAATAAATACATTTTAAGCACTCGCTTAAGGGGCACGCTAGGAGTCACATAGTGTCACATGACCCGAGTGCTCACAAATTAACATACAATGAAACCACGGGAAACTAAGAAGGATTTTACTTCTACAGTAAGAGGACACTGGTTTATATCTTTTAGAAGCTTACTGTAACAACGGGAGAACATGTTGCTGAGGATTTTCTGATTGTGTGTGTACAGAGTGATCAGTACACTTTGTCATGTCTCTTCATTAGATCATGACTCCTTATCCGTCGTCTTTGTTACACGGTTCCCTGTATGAGCCTGACTGTGTTGGGTGTGTACGCACTGAGAGCTGTTTGGTGGTGATTCCTGCCTGGACAGCAGCTGTGTGCATAGCCTTCAGAGTCTCGAACTCAGGAGCAGCGATGAACACCACATAGGGCAGAAACTCCGCCGTTCTCAGCACCTTCAGAGCCTGTGGGGAGAAACATGGTCTTTAGCCATGAGTTAATCTGCATCCAGGACTGATCAGATCACCTGCAGATGGTGTAGGCAAACAGTGTGCGTCACAAGAGATGCCATGAATTAGAGAATTAGAACAGAATTAAAAAACCTTGATCTATTGTCTCAACACTTTTGACCACCACTTTATTTATTTATTATACAGGTAAATATAACCTCCCCAACCTTCTGAACCACTGTGTGTGTGTGAATTCTGGGAGTGACAGAGATAACGTGGGTGTATTAATTAAACACAAAAATCACTAATGAAACAAAGACAAAACATATACAACTAAGAAGTCCCCTGTCCCCGTGAGACTGTCCCCTCTATTCTCTTTTTAGTTTTCTCTTTACTATTTCTCTATACCTGAGTGTATTTCTCTAGCCCTGGTGTACCTTAAGGTTCGTATGTCTGTTGCTTTGTGTTGGGGACCTATATAGACATTTGACTGATCGTTATCAGTTTGTAGATTTAGTTGGTGACCATTCCTCATGTTCTCAAGTGGAGTTTGGTGTTCCACAGGGCTCAGTTTTAGGCCCACTGCTTTTTTCCCTTTACATGCTTCCTCTGGGCAACATAATTCGTAAACATGGTATTAGTTTTCATTGTTATGCTGATGACACACAATTATATGTCTCAGCAAAACCAGATGAGAAAAACCAGTTTGCTAAAATTGAGCAGTGTGTGCAGGACATAAGAGATTGGATGTTAATTAATTTTCTTCTGCTTAATCCTGATAAGACAGAAGTTCTGGTCATAGGACCACAAGTAGCTAGAAGTAACCTTTCTGATCACACTGTAACTTTAGATGGCCTTTCTGTTCCATCAAATGCAACAGTAAAAGACCTTGGTGTGATTATAGATTCCAGCCTTTCGTTTGAAGCACATGTAGATAATATTACCAGGATAGCTTTCTTTCACCTTAGAAATATTGCCAAGATAAGAAACATATTGTCACTAAATGATGCAGAAAAACTAGTTCATGCTTTTATCACCTCTAGGTTGGACTATTGTAACGCCTTACTGTCTGGTTGTTCAACTAGGTGTATAAACAAGCTTCAGTTAGTACAGAATGCAGCAGCGAGAGTCCTCACTAGAACCAGAAGATACAAGCACATCACCCCTATCTTATCTACACTGCATTGGCTCCCTGTGAAATTTCGCATCGATTTTAAGATACACATGTAGCACTTAAAGACCATTTAAAGCACTAAATGGTCTCGCGCCACAGTATTTGAGTAAACTGTTAGTGTCTTACGATCCGCCACGCCTACTTCGATCAATGAATGCAGGCTGCCTGTCAGTACCACGTATTATTAAAACTACAGCAGGGGGCAGAGCTTTTTCCTACAAAGCCCCAAAGTTATGGAATAGTCTTCCTATTAATGTTCGGGACTCAGACACAGTCTCAGTGTTTAAGTCTAGGCTAAAAACCCATTTATTTAGCCAAACATTTTTGTAAATAGATTAACCTTAGGTAAAGGAGCAGATCTGGGGGACTCATGGACGTAGAGTATTCTGAACTGGTATGTTTAGATGCTGTCCTCCCCACTCTCATTGTTCACTCAGGTTTGTTGACGGTGAGGTGATTGGTTGCTTTACATCTCAGGGAGCCCTCATGTTTGTGTTTCCTTCTGGCTCTCCCTTTTAGTTATGCTATTATAGTTAGTCCTGCCGGAGTCCCTGCTTGCACTTTGCACTGAATACATTCACCTTATACATGTTGACTGTGACCATACCTAACTGCCATCTCTCCTTATTTTCTGTTCTCTCCTTTTCTGCTCTCTCCTCTCTCTCTCTCTCCCTCTCTCTGTCGAGCTATATATGTTCGCTCCTGAGTTGCCAGTGATCCAGACCCCTCTGCCCTCTGGAGCCGTCTAACCCGTCCTGGAGTCCTGCTTCTGGTTGGAGATCTCGTCGCATGGATGCCCCGTGTGGTCTGCCTGGATTCGTATGGTGGCTGGGGATGGTTTCCATTAAGGCTGTCCTATCATCGATTGATGCTCTGGGGACCTGTGACTTCAGTTGTTCGATAGCTCAGGATTGGAATCTCCTACAGTCTACCTGAGCCTTCAGGAACAAACTGGACTCCTTTTAATTTTAATTTTAACACATCTCCTGTTACACTGAACTTCCAGTAGACATTATTATGCTGATCAATCCCTGCTATCCGTTATCACCCAGATGAGGATGGGTTCCCTGTTGAGTCTGGTTCCTCTCAAGGTTTCTTCCTATTACCATCTCAGGGAGTTTTTCCTTGCCACCGTCGCCCTCGGCTTGCTCATCAGGGACAATCTTATCATTTTGATTCATACACATTGCATACAAACTTACTTCTTTTTATTGTCTAAAGCTGCTTTGCGACAATGTCAATTGTTAAAAGCGCTATATAAATAAAATTGACTTGACTTGACTATAGACATACGTCCAGGTGTCATGTGTCCCCCTGATTGCCATCATGGCGGTGTTGCCTAGCAACTGCACGTGAGGGTGGCCGTGGGCCTGTCTGACTGGAAACCACAGAGCAGTTGTCTGTGGGTTTGCCTGCCGCAATGTTACATCTTTAAAACTTGGATGACTTTCAGTTATTTTCAGTAATTTTCCGAATTACATTGTACACTGTATAATGACAAATAATGCTTCTTCTTCTCCATGTGAAAGAGGAACCCCACCCCCACATTGCTTCATTGACGTAGAATGACACCATCTGCCGTTAACCAGAACAGGACGTGTTTCCTTTTCACTCTGGTTTCCCTCAAGGTTTTTTCCCCTGTGGTCTTTGGAAGTATTTCATCACCACTCCAGACTCTGGCTTGCTCATAATAGATTTTAATCTATTTCTGGAAAATTCCCAAGAGTTCTGCTGATAAATAGCTGCCTGTGTCTGGCCGAGTCAACCAGATTCAGTTCCATTTTATTTATATACAGTACAGACGCTGTCACAAAATAGCTTCACAGACATATATATATATATATATATAAGTCCAGGTATAAATGTCAAATACAGTGGAACCTCGGATTGCGAGTAACGCGGTTTCCGAGTGTTCCGCAAGACGAGCAAAGATTTGTAATAAATTTTGAAGTGGAAAACCAAGCAAGTATTAGTTTACGAGTGCTGAGTATCATGTATCAGGCATGTGCTTCTTGTTTTGACACCGAGCATCATGTGATCACAACTGAACCAATGATTTTTCTCTCTCTTGCGCTGCGGAATTGTGGGTAATCGTCTCCCCTGCCAGGTCTTAGTGCTCGTCCCTTACTGGCATAATCAACGTCTCCCTCTCTGTTTCAGCGTTTCTCATATGTGTGTATGTGCACATAATTTGACACCGACACACACACACTCTCTCGGCTTCACACATGCACACGCAGACACTCTCTACTTTACACAGAAAACTCTGCTCTGTCGCGATTCTTTTCAAAGGTAAGGTGCTGGTTCATTTTTTTTATTTTTTTTATTTACAGCAGTGATTCCATTACAGTATGCGCTCACGGGAGTGTTATTAGAGAGATTTCTCTTTTTTTTCCCCCTGTTAAAACAAGTGTTTCCGTTGTGTGTGTTTGTTGTGAAACTTAAAAAGCGAGGTGGGGAGGGAGGGAAGGAAGGTGCTAATTCCACACACACACCTACAAATACACGGTGCCTGTGCACACAAACGGAAACACTTATCTGTCGGGATTTATCTTTATTTATAAAGTGCAGGTTAATTTGTTTTATTTTTACTTTATATATTGTATAAACTATTTTTATGTATTTATTTGTTTGGGCTGTGGAACGAATAATTTGAGTTTTTATTATTTCTTATGGGAAAATTAGATTTGGTTTACGAGTGTTTTGGAATACCAGCCCACTTCCAGAACAAATTATGCTCGTAATCCAAGGCTCCACAGTATATACATCTGTTATTATTGAACAAGCCGGATGCAACAGTGGCAAGTAAAGTAAAGACTTCCTGAGATGGTGTGAAGAAGAATCGTTGAGCAACAGACTTGAAAGGGATCACCTCCTCCTCTGGGTGACACTAGACGGTGTGATTAATGGAAAACACAAATCAAAGCAATTAATATAAAAAAGAATAAATAAATACAAATAAAGCAGTTGTATAATTTATGAGTAACTTATGAATATGAGCATCTGAGTTCTTTCTGATTTCATCATACAACTTGAATATGATTATAGTTGCTGGTGGGGCAACTATTGGGCATCAATGTGATGGTGGGACAGATGGCACTCAGGTGTCAGTCAGGAATCTAGATAGATAGATACAGTAGATAGATAGAGTACTTTATTAATCACAAAGGAAACTTTTATAAATTGAAAGGAAATTGTAATTGAGTCTGAGAGCGTCAAACCTGTCTGTTCTTTGATTACTTGGAATAAACAGAACAATGGGTGTCAACTACAGTATTTCATAGTGAACTACTAACTCATACGACCAACATAACACATACAGTATCAATGTGTGTACGACATTTACTGATGGTTTTGGCAGAAATAGAATTTTAGGTAGATTGCACCGGCCAACACCATTTGGCAAATGTACTGTCAACCTGACAAAAACCTTATTAGCTCAGAGCGCTGTCAATCACTCAAGTCATTGTGCATTTCTAATTGAATCTGATTTTCCATGGCCCCCTCTGACTGGTTCTTGGTCGCCCCTGTACCCTCCATCCCACTTGTGCCGCCCCACATCCCTCTCTGTACCCTCCATCCCACCTGTGCCGCCCCCCATCCCTCTCTGTACCCCCCCCCCCCCCCCCCCAAATACACACTTATAAAATCCTAGAAGCGCCGCATTTAGCTGCATTAATAATAATACTAACTGAATGCACTATAAAGAATATTAAGTGTGTATCAATGGAGGTTTTCTAATTATTAAACAAAAATCTTAGTTGAAACAATTAAATGGAACTTCATAAATCAACAAATCATTTTAAGCTGCAGTTTTATGCCCTGTGTAGGTTTTATTACAAATTTTAGGTTTGCATGTAATAATATTTTTTCTCAGATTCAAACTAAATGTTTAAAAAATCCAAAACTAGGATTAATCACCTTCACTAGGACACATAATTAAGAGTACATCATGTGACATGTCTCTAAAGAAAAAGTGAGATTCTTCCAGAAATGTAGATGTGGTGTGAGTTTATGGACCTGGGGGTTGACATCCAGGATGCAGGTGCGCCCCGTGTTCACCACCTCATGAACAGAGCTTATCTTGGTGCCGTACAGATTGCCATCATACTCGCCGTGCTCCAGGAAGCATCCCAGTCTAATGTCCATCTCCATGTCCAGACGTGTCACAAAGCGGTAACTCTGATCATTGTACTCGTCCTCTCGAAGCCTTCGAGACGTGACTGAGTGACAGAAAAGGATTTAAGGATGTGTTTTTCTTCAATAACACTGAAGGTAGTGTGTACAGTCTGTTCACTTTAACCTCGTCAGTGCTGAAAACCTCCAAGAGGAGGCGTTTACTGACTACCATACAGAATGTAAGACATCTAGTGAACCTCTAGTTCAGGTATAATTTACTCATCACATGATACAGTAAAACAGTGTCATCATGCAATAGTGGCACAACTTAGTGAAATGTTTGTATGATATACTGTAGACCCTTTGGTCTACAGTATATCATACAAACATTTCACTAAGTAAACAGATAGTTACAACAAAACTACAATGAGCGGCCATTATTATGATTACCATCCGTCTTTAGGCACGTCTAAAAGTGACAATTCCTAAGAAAGGCCAGATTGTTGTTTAGTCTGAGTGTCGACTATCCCACAGACAAACATCTAGGAGTCCTGAAATCCCTCTTTTAACTGTTAACAGCAATATACAGTAGTTCAATTTAAAGAAGTGTAAATATGTGGTCGACCTGCACCTCCTGACAGACATCTTCATGTTTTACTGAGAATCAGTTCAGTGTTGCTCTTAAACAGGGCTGTAGTTGGAGTTGTAAATTCTGTGTACTGTGTATCCAACACTTTACATACATACATACATAAATAAATAAATAAATAAAACTGTGTATCCAAAAGGCGAGGAGAATAAACCATGGTGGACAGTTCTGTAAATCTCGTACTTTTCTCTTTATGTTTATTGAATTCAGTGTTTTTGGGTCGATCCCAGACATTGTAAAAAGCGCTTTACAAATTGAATTGAATTGTATTGAGTTGAATTGTGGACAATGGGAAGCTCTTGCGCATTGCGTAAGATGTAGAATCTCTTGTTCCACACATCAAGTAGTTCCCTTGATCAGGGGTTGGAGCGGGAGCTGGAATTCGGCTTAGTGTTAGATGCTAGTTAGCTTTTTAGCTCATGTTAGCTGTGAACAAAGCAGTGAATTGAGTCATGAACCTGTCACTATGCTGACCTCATGATGACTGGGAGTAACAAAAAAGTGAAACACAACACGCAGGGTTCAAGATGACTTAGGAGCAGTTACTAAGGAGACAAAGTACAGTATTACTTTAAGAGGAAATGTTATCAGATGTTTTTTCTTCCGAAAACTTCTGTGACTGTGATGGCGGTGCGGCAGTAGCACGCAGCGGCCACTCCAGAGCCAAAATGGTGCTACATTGTTTACGTCGTGTCGTAACGCTTTTATTTTACAAAGTTTATGGACACCGGCACAAACGGTGTTCATGCTTACCACCGCCAGACACTTTTGCAACTCAATAAACCGGCATATTTCATTCAAGATGAGCTGCGGGAGAAGCTACGCGACCTCGGCTTGCTTCGGGAACCAGGCCTCCAGTCCTCGGCGTTGCCTGATGCCGGTGGCCGGAGGAGGGGACATCGTAAGCGGTGCGCGAGGAAGCGGAAGCGCGGCAAGCGGGCGGGAGTCTGTGCTAGGCTAAAAACAAACCCTAGCCGGCCGGCTCTTCCGTACATCATCTTATCTAACGTCTGCTCCCTGGAAAATAAACTGGACTACATCCGACTGCAACAGGCTACACAGCGTGAGGTTAGGGACTGCTGTGTGTTTGTTTTCACAGAGACATGGCTCAGCGACAGAGTTCCAGACACCGGCATTCAGCTAGACGGACTAGCCTCGTTTCGCGCCGACAGAAACGCAGCTCTGTGCGGTAAGACTCGCGGCGGTGGCTTGTGTGTCTACATCAACACGAAATGGGGTAAGAACTCTGTGCTAGTTTCTAGCTTTTGCTCATCGCTGGTGGAGATTGTGACTGTTAGATGTAGACCTTTTTATTTACCGCGGGAATTCACCACCGTTTTCATGATCGGAGTGTACATTCCACCTAGCGCTAATGCTAAGGAAGCGCTCTGTGAACTGTATGCTAAGATCAGTAATCTGCAGAACACACACCCGGATGGATTGTTTATTGTTGCTGGAGATTTCAACCATGCAAATCTCAAGTCAGTGCTTCCTAAATTCCATCAGTATGTGGACTTTGCAACGAGAGGGGAAAACATGCTGGATCTTGTTTACACAAACATCCCTGGCGCATATCGGGCAGAGCCCCGCCCCCACCTCGGCTACTCAGACCACATCTCTGTTATGCTAATTCCAGCATACAGACCACTCGTCAGGCGTTCAAAACCGGTTCTGAAGCAGGTGAAAACCTGGCTAGCAGGAGCCATCTCTGCTCTTCAGGAGAACACTGACTGGAACATGAACACTGACTGGAACATGTTTAGGGAGGCTGCAACTTACGGCGACTACACCGACTTGGAGGAGTACACGTCACCAGTGACCAGCTACATCAACAAGTGCACCGATGACGTCACTGTCTCCAAGAACATCATCTCAGGACCCAACCAGAAACCATGGATTACTGCGGAGGTGCGTGCACTACTGAGAACCAGAGACTCTGCCTTCAAAGCGGGGGACAAGGCGGCCCTAAGACCAGCAAGGGCCAAACTGTCCTGGGCCATCAGAGAGGCGAAGCGCGCACACGCCCAGCGAATCACTTCAGGGACAGCGGTGAGACACGGCGCATGTGGCAGGGTATACAAGCCATCACCAACTACAGGACTTCATCACCTGCCTGTGACAGTGACGGCTCCCTTCCAGATGCGCTGAACAACTTCTACGCACGGTTCGACATGCAGAACGACGTGACGCCGAGGAAGACTATCCCTCCGCCGAACGACCAGGTGCTGTGTCTCACCACGGCTGATGTGAGGAAAACTCTACGCAGAGTCAACCCACGTAAAGCTGCTGGACCAGACAACATCCCAGGCAGAGTGCTCAGAGAATGCGCAGAACAGCTGGCAGGTGTTCTCACCGACATATTCAACATCTCTCTGAGCAGCGCCGTCGTTCCCACATGCTTTAAATCTACCACCATCGTCCCCGTGCCGAAGAAGTCTTCTGTGTCCTGTCTCGATGACTACCGCCCTGTTGCACTCACACCCATCATCATGAAGTGCTTCGAGCGGCTCGTCATGAGACACATCAAGACCCTGCTGCCCCCCTCACTAGACCCCCTGCAGTTCGCGTATCGTCCAAACCGTTCGACGGACGACGCCATCTCCACCACACTCCACCTGACACTGTCACATCTTGAAAAGAAAGACACTTACGTCAGAATGCTGTACATAGACTTCAGTTCAGCATTCAACACAATCATCCCCCAACACCTGATTGGGAAGCTGAGCTTGTTGGGCCTGAACAGCTCCCTCTGTAACTGGATCCTGGACTTTCTGACCGAAGGACCTCAAGCAGTGCGGACCGGGAGCTACACCTCCAGCACCACCACACTGAGTACTGGGGCCCCCCAGGGCTGCGTGCTCAGTCCCTTGCTGTTCACACTGCTGACTCATGATTGTGTAGCGACACACAGCTCCAATCATATCATCAAGTTTGCTGATGACACGACCGTGGTGGGTCTCATCAGCAAGAACGACGAGTCAGCGTACAGAGAGGAAGTGCAGAGGCTAACGGACTGGTGTAAAGACAACAACCTGGCTCTGAACGTCGAAAAGACAAAAGAGATGGTTGTTGACTTCAGGAGGACTCGGAGCGATCACTCTCCACTCAGCATCGACGGCTCTTCTGTGGAGATCGTCAAGAGCACAAAATTCCTGGGCGTCCACCTGGAGGAGAACCTCTCCTGGTTCCTCAACACCAGCTCTCTGCATAAGAAAGCCCAACAACGTCTTTTCTTCCTGAGAAGGCTGAGAAAGACACAGCTTCCACCACCGATCCTCACCTCCTTCTATAGAGGAACTATTGAGAGCATCCTGAGCAGCTGCATCACTGTCTGGTTTGGGAATTGTACCATGTCAGACCGCAAGACCCTACAGTGGATAGTGAGGACAGCTGAGAAGATCATCGGGGTCTCTCTCCCTTCTATCGAAGACATTTACACCACACGCTGCACCCGCAAAGCCACCAGCATTGTGGCTGACCGGACACATCCATCACAATCACTCTTCACCCTTCTGCCATATGGAAAAAGGTACCGAAGCATTCGGGCACTCACATCCAGACTGAGAAACAGTTTTGATCCGCAAGCCATCCGTCTCCTTAACACAAAGGGACTGGACTGATAAACACACACACACACAAATCACTCAGACGAACTAAATACCATCTGGACTGAACTGATAAACACACATGCACAATCACACTGATGTACACCCATCTCAATCTGCTCATACCTACCTACCTGTGCTGCTCCTCGCAATTTTTTGCACAATAATTTATTTGACTGCTATTTGCACACACAATATTCTTGTCAAAATGTAAACTGTTTACTGCTGCTCTTCCCACTACCTCAATTCATACTTCATCAAAAAAGTACTGTTATGTGTCACATTGTTGTGTCTGTCATGTACCTCTTTGTTTGCACATTTGCACATGCACTTTGTCTATTGTGTATTTTTGTATAGATATTTGGTAGTTCTTCTTTTAGAGTAACTTAAAAATGTAAAATGTATGTTGTAAATTTATGTTGTTGCATGTATGTAGCACCTTGGTCCTGGAGGAACGTTGTTTTGTTTCACTGTGTACTAACTGTATATGGTTGGAATGACAATAAAAGCCTACTTGACTTGACTTGACATGAATGTTGATCCCTTGACAGGGTGCCAATATATGACAGGGCACACACACATACACACACTCACACACATACACACACTACGGGCAATTTGGGAACGCCAATTAACCTAACCAACATGTCTTTGGTCTGTTGGAGGAAACCGGAGAACCAGGAGGAAACCCACCAATCACAGACACAAACCCACCGTACCGCATAGCATCAAACTGTTGGCGTCTATTTACTTCTTGCACTTCTGTGTATATGATGTATTAATGATATTTTAATCTTGGACGAATGTCACCTTCCTGTACACATTTAGGTTTGTAAAACAAATGATTGTTACAGCACTGCTACACTGACAAGGGGGCATTTATGACAACTATTCAAATTCTGACTGTGAAAGCAATTCAATTCAAAAGTTTAAAAGCAGTTTGAAATGCTAATGCCGGTACTCACATGGTACTGTGGTTCCATAACGGTCAGGATGCAGCACCAGCAGACGGTTCTTCAGGCTGCGGCGTCCCACTCCCTGCGCTCCGATCAGTACCAGTGTTCTCCTCTGGAATGGAGGCATGCATGCTACCTCCTCATAGATCTGCAGCTCGTGATGGTCAAAGTCTATGTTCCATGTAATGCCATTAAATACGACACATTCAGTCACATCCACATCCAACCGCTGGGTGTCAACATCCATAAGAGAATAAAGCACTGAGGGACTCAGTGATATATATATTTTTTTAATTTAATTTTTTTCTACATTTGCACCCAGGTTTTCTTATTTTCTTACTCTCTTATATATTTTTTATATTTTTAGTTTCTTATATTTTTCTTATTGTATATTTTTACTGTACATATATTTTATTATTTTATTCTTAGTTAAATCTATTTCTACGTTCTTTGTTATATTCTTTCGTGTAAATAGTCTTAAATAGTTTTTATTCTAAGGTCACGGGCAGTCGCCTAAGCATTTCACTGCATATCGTACTGTGTATGACTGTGTATGTGACAAATAAAATTTGAATTTGAATTTGATTTGAATTTGACTCACCTGCGTTCCTGGAAGTGATGTACATCTTTTTCTTCTTCATTTTACTGTTCACTGTTCCACATAAGATCCCTTGCAGTGAAAGGGAAGAAGGTGAAACACATATTAAACACAGATAAATAACTGTGTAGTACACAACATGGGTGAAGGTCAAATCAGGTCTAAAATAATTAAGCCAAAAAGTCTTGGAAGACCATAAACTGCATCCAGTTGAACCCAGAAGAATCCAGAAGAACCTTAAGTTATAGTTTAATTGACATCTTTTGTTGTTATTTTTATAGATGAATATTTGCAAGAGTTAGAGGGTGTGGTTGATGAGGTGAAGGACAGTGCTGGACATGACAGTCAAGCCTTACGTAAGCCCATGTCCATCATGGACCTGAAGCCCTGGACAGTTCCGCAGGAACAGCTCGTCACTGACGAGATTAAATGCACCAATCAGCCACAACATTATGACCACCTGTCTAATATACTTACTTGTAGTTCCTCTTGTGCCTCCCAAACATCACTGACCTGTCGAGACCTGGACTCCACTAGACCTCTGTGGTATCTGGCACCAAGTCGTCAGTATCAGATCCTATTTTCAGTCTTGTAAGGTGTGAGGTGTTGCCTCCATGGATCAGACGTGTGTTTCCAGCACGTCCCATAAACCCAGTCGAGCAATCAGATTGAGAATTTGAAAATCAACACCTTTAGCTATATGTCATGTTGCTCAAACCATTCATGGACAGTGTGTTCAGTGTGTCAGGGTGCATTATCCTGATGAAAGTGAGCAGGGAATGCCAATTCCACGAAGGAACTTAACTTGGTCAAGAACAATGTTTAGATAAGTGGAACGTGTCAAAGTAACGGCCAGATGAATGACAGGTAACGAGGTTCCCCAGCAGAACATCACCCAGAGCTTCACACTGCCTCCACCACCTCGCCTTCTTCCCATAGTGCAACCTTTGTTATCTCTTTCCCAGGAAAGTGACACACACACTTACACCTGGCCGTTCTCATGAGATAAAACAAAACGTGATTCATCAGACCAGGCCACCTTCTTCAACTGTTCCAATCTCGCGTGCCCATTGTAGAAGCTTTTGATGGTGGACACGGGTCAGCATTGGTGCCCTGACCGGTCTGCAGCTACGCAGCATCGTATGCAAGAAACTGCATTGAAGAGCGTGATTTGACTCTTTTACACCAGAACCAGCTTTCACTTTTTCAGCAATTTTGAGCTGCAGTAGCTCTTCTATTGGATCAGACTCTACTGTATGCATCAGCCTTCACCACCATGTGTATCGCAATCTGGCCCTTATCAAATTTTATATATCCATCCCACTTCCAGGTGCCATAAAAGCAGCAATAAACAATACCAATAAATAAGTCCAAATGCACTTCACACTTTAGTGGCTCTGGCCCCTCGGGGGTGGGGGTGTGCTTTGATGTCTGACACCAAGATCCTTTGGGTCCTGTGGGTTGTGGGGTAGGGCCTCGATGGGTCACAGAGGTCACTCACAGTACAAAATGTTATAGAATAAACCAGACACGATTCATAACATTGTGACTATATACTGTGCTGTACAGTTTAGCATGAATATTCCATCCTTCTGTTTTGTGTTAAATCGTAAAGAATAATATATAACCAGTTATACACCGGAGGTGAAATGCTTAGTGTCGACTCTTAACTGGAGGAGGAAAAGAGGAAAATTAAAATAAGATGCTCATAAAAAAATAAAAAAAAGGTCAAAGCCATTAGTTGCTCTGTTTATATAACACTGGAGATTTTTATATATAGTTCTAAGAGTTATGATCATTTATTTGTGTTGTTCCAAATGTCTGAATGAAGTACACGAGCAAAATAAAGGCAAAAGGTGTTTCCACCCCGTTTTGGCGGGGCACTGAAGGGGAATCACTCAGGGCGCTATACACACCTGATCCACAACCGCTGTGGAATATGAGTTAAATAAGGCACATGATGGTCACATGATTCATACAGTGGTACACAACTAGGTTATTATTTCTTTCCCACATTTCTGTTGCAATTTATATAAATGTGTCATATCCAGATGTTCATGTTTAGATGTACCTGTTCTTTCCAAGTCCTTTGCAACAAAAGCTTTCCTTTTCTCCTCCAGAAACTGACTGGGGATTAACCCTGTAGCTCCTCCCACCTTATGACACGCCTGTCAAAACAACACAAGCCTTGAGTGAATTGTTTCCATTCACTTTCTAAACCAACTGACCGCAGGCTCGTCCCAAAGCACTGTACCTGCCACCAGTTCACATCCTCTCTGTTCACTATCTCAAGGACGTCACCCATCTTGAAGGTGAGTCCCGCCTCTCTGCATGGAATCAGATTGTCATTGGCCGGATTGTAGTCGAAATGTGGCTTCACATAAACCTAACACACAGATGATGAGAGAAGCCGGTCCATTATTTCATCAGTATCACAAACACTCACTAAAATAACATTTGTGTTAATAACATGGTTGAGGAAAAGGGATTTGAACACAAAGAGCCCTGATACCACATGACCTTCTGAGCGCCCCCACTGGCAACATGCGGTATGAGCACGTCCTTGTGTTAGCGATACCTGTGGTGGTGCTGATGCGTCTGTGTAGCTTGGCAGGATTTTAAGAGTGATTCCTCCACTGCACTCTTTCAATATCTTTTGTAACTCCAGGGGGTTGTTACCCACTTCCTGTCCATTCACTTCCTTTATGATGTCTCCCACATGGAGCAGACCCTGTCTGTCAATCATCCCACCATAGAGAATTCGAGCGATCACCAGGTCATTCTTCTCCACCCGGAATGTGACCCCCTATTTTAAACACACGTGCGCGTGTGCACGCACACGGTAATACATGAAAAAAATTCTCTAAAGCAGATAGTCCATCATCACAAACGCTCAGTACATCAGAATTACAGACTCCCTCGACTTACAACACCAAACTACACACACTAACCAGAGGCTCTCCTGCTCTCTTGCGGATGCAGATCATCCGGACAGCATCGCCTTGCATGAGCGCGTTGTTGACTGCTCTTTTGATAGTCGGCTCGACGGGGCGTGGAGGCGGAGCCTCATAGCGCTTTGATGCCACCATATCATGAGCCTCCAGGAGAGACTGAGACATAAGGGAAGTAAGAGACATTCATGAAGAGACGAGACAAGAAGAGGAGAGAAGAGACGAGAAGAGATGAGAAGAGGAGAGAAGAGACAAGATGAGGAGAGGAGAGACGAGAAGAGGAGAGAAGAGACAAGATGAGGAGAGGAGAGATGAGATGAGGAGAGAAGAGACGAGACGAGAAGAGGAGAAAAGAGAAGAGACAAGATGGGGAGAGGAGAGATGAGACGAGAAGAGGAGAGGAGAGATGAGACGAGAAGAGGAGAGAAGAGAAGAGGAGAGAATCCGAAGAGAAGAGATGAGACGAGATGAGACAAGAAGAGGAGAGAAGAGAAGAGACGAGATGAGAAGAGAAGAGACAAGATGAGGAGTGGAGAGAATTAAGAGGAGAGGAGAGAAGACTAGAGAAGAGACGAGAAGAGGAGAGAAGAGGAGAGAAGAGAAGAGAAGAGACGAGATGAGAAGAGACAAGATGAGGAGTGGAGAGAATTAAGAGGAGAGGAGAGAAGACTAGAGAAGAGATGAGAAGAGACGAGAAGAGGAGAGGAGAGAAGAGAGGAGACAAGATGGGAAGAGGAGAGAAGAGAAGAGACAGTGAAAATAATAATGATATTGATGTTACACACCTGGAAGTGAGGCTGCTGAAGGATCCTCAGTAACTCGGTGACTCTGTCGTCTTTAACAGTCAGCCCACGAATTATCCCGAGAATCTCACTTATTAGTTCAACATTGTTGTCCTGCACTGCCTGTAAGTTTACATCCTCTAAACGCTCATGAACCTACACCCCCCCCCCAACACACACACACACACATACAGACACAGTGAGCAGATGAGTGGGTTAATGAGGGAGTGAGTGAGTGAGTGAGAGATTATGTTGTACCTTGGTTAGAGAGCTGACGATGGGGCTTTCCATGATGCCTTTGAGGAAGAGGAGGTCGATGTCTTTGGCTTTAAGGGTCGGCAGCTCCCTCGCGTTACACAGTACTTGCTGCATGGCTACACAATTACAAGGGAACAACACGCGCGCACACACACACACACAATTCAACAGAAAAACAGATGTCACACTATTCCTATTAGCGCAGTGAATGTTCTGCTGAAAAGCTGATACATTTAACACTATAAATTATTCATGCAGAGAATTAATGCTAGACTAAACCTTCATCTAATACTAAACTAAATAAAAAAGTTTTATGATGTTTTATTATTATTATTATCATTACAGTGAATAAGATACAGTATCTCAGTGACCACTGGGGAAAGAGATCAGAGATGTGTCGGGGTTAAGATTCAGGTTTTCTTAATGGCATCTCACACAAATGCACTTTGGTTCGTCCTCATTCAAATGTTGTTGTTAAGAATGAAAACCTGGAGGATGGACTGGATTGTGTTAATTTATCTTAAGTTAAATATCCAGGTTAGTGAGGGTTTGTCAGCTCTGAACAGTAGAGCATGGCCTGCCAGAACCAAAACCCAATCAGGACTGGACTGCTGTCCTGTATAGTGTGTTTGCACACAACGGCATAAGCGCAGATCCAACATCCTTCAAAAGAAGCATCACAGCATCAGAGGACTGAAATATGAGAGAGGAGCCCATCAAGAGCTTCAGAATGTGTAAAGCTTTATACAGTAGCATCCGTCCTTTAGGAGCTTCAGATGTGGGACAACGGGCGGTCTGTTGTCTTAAAGAAGTCCTAGAAACATTATCTCTTTACTGTAGTGAAGTAGTCTCTGTGTATGTTTAATTCATGCTGTAGAGATACTGTAGAGGTGACTCACATTCTTTCAAATAAACATGGAGCATCTCATGAGGGCTTATGGGGATTAAAACTAAACTATGAGGTCGTGCAGGTCTTGTAGGCTGGTGTCCATTGTAACGGGCCAATGGATGACATCATATCCTACTGAGATGGTTGTACAGTATCTCCAGAGCGATGTTGTGTGTTTGAACCATAAGCACTAAATATTGCACAGTTTGACAGTTAATGGAGTTATTTGGTAGGAGGTGCGTGTCCTGAAGAGAACATTGTTAAAGGGTCACCAGTAACACCCATTCAAACTGATGATACAGCCGTCTCAGCTGCATATGATGTAATCCAACCTACAGTACAAGACCTGCAGGACCTCATAGTTTTAAACTATTTAAACAATTTATTTTGATAAATTGTCTGTAGAGCCAAAACAATTGTACTCAGTCAGGCACCTGTACAACATAAACTCCTACATCAGGATGTTCTGCTCTGATTTCAGTTCAGCTTTTAACAACGTAACACCAACTAATCTCCAGACCACAGTATCAGGGTAACAAGGGCCTGCTGGGAAACAGGGTTAATGAGACACTGTGACACCCAGCAGTTCTCCACATGATTACATACACTCATATGAGCTCTAGGACCTTTTATTCTATAACACACACACACACACACACACACACACACACACACACACACACACACACACCTACATGTCTTTATTTCTTTGTGAGGACCACGATCTTTGAGTTCTTTGTGAGGGCCAGCACTTCCACTTAAGTTACAATGGTGCAAAAAACAGTTATCATCTGGTGGCAGTAGAGAGTCAGAAAGTCACTTGACATTTCAGAAAACTATGAATAAAAACAAATATTTTACTTCTACACTTGTGAGGACCAGCCCTGTTGCTAGGCAGATTTGGCGATTTTTTTTTTTTTTTTTTTTTTTACCATTTCTCAGGGTACCCATGTCGTCCCTTTTTTTTACCCGTTATCTCAAACCAACTTTAATGTATTGCTACAGTATATCATAAAAAAATCTAAATATTTTGAAAAAGTTGGTGTCAGATTTTTAATGCCATAATCAGAATTAAAACAATGGCTTGAAATAATTCACTTTTTAAATTAATTATAAACGAAAATTAACTTTTACATATTATTGTCATTTTTAGATTAACTGTTTATTGCTTAATTGTTTTAATTTATTTAAATGGAGTGGCTGTGGCTCAGGGTCAGTGGTTAGGGTCACATGTCGGTGTCATCAGGCAAGTGCACTCAAAAGTTGTCCTTCATGTCCTCCTACTTGTAAATCCCACTGGATAAACTGGTCTGCAAAATGTCTAAATAAAACAGTATGCTTCAGTAAAGATATAACACATTTTTTCCAGAACCACTTTATTCTGGCATCACATCACAGAACTAAACGTCTGATTTCTTTATCAGCAATTTTTCATGCAACAATGCAGCGGCAACACAGTCCAGTCCAGTATACAAAGAAAATTAATTATCAGGCATTCACCCAACACACCTGTTTCTTTTTTAAAATACAACAGAATTATACATCTGATTCTTCACATCCTTCCAGTCACGACTACGAAGCACAGCCTCAAGTGCTATTCGCAAAGTTATGTACTGTCCGAGTTGCTGCTGTACTGTCTGCGTTGTCACCACACTGCTGCTTTTCCTGCCGAACTTCTGGGCATTTCTTCAGTAGGAGATCCGTAGCTGAAATCACAAATTAATTTAGATAATGACCGAAGTTACAGTATGTCACAAAAGTGAGTACACCCCTCACATCTCTGCAAATATTTAGCTATATGTTTTCATAGGACAACACTGCATAAATAACTCTTTGACACAATAAACAGTAGTAATTGTAAAGTTTGTATAGCAGTGTAAATTTATTGTCCCCTCAATATAACTAAAAATACAGCCAATAATAGCTGAACCCCTGCCAACAAAAGTGAGTACACCCCTAAGTGAAAATGAACAAATTGAGCACAATTAGTCATTTTCCTTCCCCTTTGTCATGTGCCTCATTAGTGTTACACTGTCTCAAGTGTCACCAGATAGCAGGTGAGTTAAATTTGGTATAAAAGCTCTTCCACTCTCTCAACCTGGCCACTAAAAGTTCAACATGGCACCTCATGGCAAACAACTCTCAGAAGACCTGAAAAAACGAATTGTTGCTTTACATAAAGATGGCCTAGACTATAAGAAGATAGCCACCACTCTGTAACTGTGCTGCAGCACAGTGGCCAAGACCATCCAGCGCTTTAAGAGGACAGGTGAACCTTCTTCTCAGAACAGGCCTCGCCATGGTCGGCCAAAGAAGCCGAGTGCACGTTCTCAGTGTCAGATCCAAAGATTGGCTTTGGAAAACAGACGGAAAACAGAGTGCGTCCAGCATTGCTGCAGAGATTGAAGGGTTCAGATGGTGTCGAGTGTGTGTGGCGGCAACCAGGTGAGAAGTACAAAGAGAAGTGTGTCTTGGCTAGCGTCAAACATGGTGGTGGGAGTGTCATGATCTGGGGCTGCATGAGTGCTGCTGGCATTGGGGAGCTACAGTTCATTGAGGGAAACATGTATTCTAACATGTACTGTGACATACTGAAGCAGAGCATGATCCCCTCCCTCTGGAAACTGGGCCACAGAGCAGCGGTCCAGCATGATGATGACCCCTAACACACCTCCAAGATGACCACTGGCTTGCTAAAGAGGCTGAGGGTAAAGGTGATGGACTGGCCAAGCATGTGTCCAGCCCTAAACCCCATAGAACACCTCTGGGGCATCCTGAAAAGGAAGGTGGAGGAGCACAAGGTGTCAAATGTCCACCACCTCCGTGATGTTGTGATGGAGGAGCGGAAGAGGATTCCAGTGGGAACCTGTGAAGCTCTGGTGAACTCCATGGATAAAGAGAATTCAAGCCGTGCTGGAAAATGATGGTGGCCACACAAAATATTGACATTTCACATGTTCACTTAGGGGTGTACTCACTTTTGTTGCCAGGGGTTCAGCTATTATTGGCTGTATTTTTAGTTATTTTGAGGGACAATAAATTTACACTGTTATACAAACTTTACACTGACTACTTTTCATTGTGTCAAAGAATCATTTATGCAGTGTTGTCCTATGAAAATATATAACTAAATATTTACAGAGATGTGAGGGGTGTACTCACTTTTGTGACATACTATATACACACGGGGACAAAATTGTTGGTACCCTTCGGTCAATGAAAGAAAAACTCACAATGGTCACAGAAATAACTTTAATCTGACAAAAGTAATAATTTAAAAAAATTCTATGAATGTTAACCAATGAAAGTCAGACATTGCTTTTCAACCATGCTTCAACGGAATTATTTTAAAAAATTAACTCATGGAACAGGCCTGGACAAAAATGATGGTACCCCTAGAAAATACTGAAAATAATGTGACCAAAGGGACATGTTAATTCAAGGTGTGTACATTAATTAGCATCACAGGTGTCTACAATCTTGTAATCAGTCAGTGGGCCTATATATAGGGCTCCAGGTAGTCACTGTGTTGTTTGGTGACATGGTATGTACCACACTCAACATGGACCAGAGGAAGCGAAGGAAAGAGTTGTCTCAGGAGATTCGAAAGAAAATGATAGACAAGCATGTTAAAGGTAAAGGCTATAAGACCATTTCCAAGCAGCTAGATGTTCCTGTGACTACAGTTGCACATATTATTCAGAAATTTAAGATCCATGGGACTGTAGCCAACCTCCCTGGACGTGGCCGCAGGAGGAAAATTTATGACAAATCAAAGAGACGGATAATCCGAATGATAACAAAGGAGCCCAGAAAGACTTCTAAAGAGATCCAAGGTGAACTTCATGCTCAAGGAACATCAGTGTCTGGCTCAAACAATGACGGATGGTGCGATCTAAGTGGACTACATGGGAGACGACCAAGGAGGACACCATTGTTGAAAACAAATCATAAAAAAGCCAGACTGGAATATGCCAAACTACATGTTGACAAGCCACAAAGCTTCTGGGAGAATGTCCTATGGACAGATGAGACAAAAATGGAACTTTTTGCCAAGGCACATCAGCTCTATGTTCACAGACGGAAAAATGAAGCATATGAAGAAAAGAACACTGTCCGTACTGTGAAACATGGAGGAGGCTCTGTTATGTTATGGGGCTGCTTTGCTGCATCTGGCACAGGGTGTCTTGAATCTGTGCAGGGTACAATGAAATCTCAAGACTATCAAGGGATTCTAGCGAGAAATGTGCTGGCCAGTGTCAGAAAGCTGGGTCTCAGTCGCAGGTCATGGGTCTTGCAACAGGACAATGACCCAAAACACACAGCTAAAAACACCCAAGAATGGCTAAGAGGAAAACATTGGACTATTCTAAAGTGGCCTTCTATGAGCCCTGACCTCAAACCTATTGAGCATCTTTGGAAGGAGCTGAAACATGCTGTCTGGAAAAGGCTCCCTTCAAACCGGAAACAACTGGAGCAGCTTGCTCATGAGGAGTGGGCCAAAATACCTGCAGAGAGGTGCAGAAGTCTCATTGACAGTTACAGGAATCGTTTGATTGCAGTGATTGCCTCAAAAGGTTGTGCAACAAACTATTAAGTTAGGGGTACCATCATTTTTGTCCAGGCCTGTTCCATGAACTTCAATGAGATCTTTTTTTATATATATAATTCTGTTGAAGCATGGTTGAAAAGCAATGTCTGACTTTCATTGGTTAACATTCATAGAATTCTTATTTATTATTACTTTTGTCAGATTAAAGTTATTTCTGTGACCATTGTGAGTTTTTCTTTCATTGACCGAAGGGTACCAACAATTTTGTCCACGTGTGTACTTTAAATTGTTAATGAAGATTGAAAGATTAAGTGCTGCTGGCTGCATAACTGCCTTACCCGTTATCTCCGGCTGTTTGAGGTTCTGGGATGGTTTTGAAGTGGGTCTTTGAGTCAAGATACCTGGTTCTTATTCTCTGTAATAAAACAACATATCACATTAGTATGAACAACAATTCATAGCGACAGATACCATAATATTTAATATAATTGTGCTCCTACAATTAATCTATTGTATTGAATATGTATATTCATATTCATACCATCTACAACCTTGAGCTGACTCCCAACACCCTCTCAGACGTCTTTCTTTTGGAAGATCCTTCAAGAGATGAAAAACAACAGCGTTAATGTGAGACATTATACAGTCTAAAGTTACTAAACAATACGGGTAACAGTGAAACCCTGGATTGAGAGTAACTTAGTCTGCAAGTTATGTGCAAGACGAGCCAAATTTTTTAATAAATTTGGACTCGATAAACGAGCGAGGTGTTGATATGTGAGAAGTACACATGTGATTTGTCTGCAGAGTGTCACATGATCACAACTGAACCAATGGTTCTTCTCTCTCTAGCGCTGTGGGATTGTGGGACATCATCTCCCATGCTCAGTCTCAGTGTGCATGTGCCACTCGTATAGTCAACATCCGTGTACACGTGTACTGTTTACTATAACATTGTGACCACGTGTGTGTGCGCAAAGCTCTTTTTTTTTATTTTATGTCTACGTGTAGTGAAGGTTCTTTAGTAACTACTGCAATAACGGCCTCCGTGAAGAACAAAAAAGTTAAGAGGCTGCATCAGTACTGGAAATGAATCTGTTTAACAACTATGCAACGAAAGGAGAAACTTTCCAGTGAGCCCACAGACATCAGTGATTCATTAGTATGTGTGGAAGTCGTCCTACACAATAACATCCCCCCCCCCCCCCCCCTTCTCCTCTCTTTCACACGAGTCAGTATTCTTTTCAATGGTAAAGTGCAGGTTATTTTGTTTTATTTTTACTTTTTTATTTGGTATTAATTATTTTTATATGAATAATTTTGAGTTGTGGAACGAATCAGAGTTTCGATTATTTCTTATGGAACACTCATTTTGATATATAGGGGATCTCAATAAATTAGATTCATGAAAAGTTTATTTATTTCAGTAATTCAATTCAAAAAGTGAAACTCCTTATATAGATTTGTTACACACATACTGATATATTTTAAGTGCTTACTTTCTTATTTTCTTGCGTACCAAACCAGACTGAGAGACCATTTAAAGACTCAGGAAACCTCTGCAGCTGCTTTGAGTTAATTAACTGATTAGAGTGTGACACCATGAGCCTCCAATATTGAACATTTTCACAATATAAAAATTTTCTAAGACACTGAATTTGGGATTTTCATTAGTTTGTGTGACAATCATCAAAATTAAAAGAAATAAACACTTGCAATATATCAGTCTGTGTGTAATGAATCTATATAATACACAAGTTTCACTTTTTTAACAGAATTACTGAAATAAGTCGACTTTTCGATGATATCGTAATTTATTGAGATGCACTTGTAACCTGTGTTTTGGATTACAAGCATGCTTCCGGAACAAATTATGCTCACAATCCAAGGTTCTACTGTATTAAGAAGCATGACTGAACACTACATGACTGTGACCACCACATAGTATCAGAAGGAGATTTTTTTTTAAAAAGGCTGAGAGAAAAGGAGTTTACCGGTTTTCTTCGGCCTTCTGAGCTTCCGGGATTGTTTCGGAGTTGACGATGTTCTTTGAGACGAGATATCTGGTTCTTCTGTAACAAAGATCAACAGCTCAGTATCAACAACAATCCATACCCACAGATATTCATAAAATTTTATATATATTATAATTAAAATTATAGTATAATTAATCTAAAGTCATATTCATACCATGGGAAACTTGATCCAACTCCAACACCCTCTCAGACCGCTTTCTTTTGGAAGATCCTTCAAAAGAATAAAAAAACAATAACATTGTTAATTTGAGAAACTACACAGTCTGAAATTACTAAATAACTCAGGTACAGTTAAACCTTGAACTGCGAGCATAATTTGGTCCGTGCTTGTAGATTAAAACACTGGTATATCAAATTGAATTTCCTCCATAAGAAATAATGGAAACTCTTGATGATTCGTTCCACAACCCATATGAAGGTATTCTTATAAAAATAATTAATACAAAATAGTGTACAAATTAAACAAATGAACCTGCACTTTACCTTTGAAAAGAATTATGACTGGTGTGAAAGAGAGGAGAAGAGATGGAGAAGGGGGGTTAATTGTGTAGGACGACTTTCACACATACTAATGGAATCACTGCTGTCTGATGGCTCACTTTTGTGTGACTTTAACCTAATCTAATGACTCTCGCTCTTCCCTGCTTATTTTGCAGAAATGTGACGTTGCATAGTTGTTAAACAGATTCATCTCCCGCACTAAAACAGCTTTTTTTACCTTTTTTTTTTCTTCATGGAGGCCGTTACTAAGTAACGTTAATAGTTACTAAAGAACAGTTATTACACTTGGACGGGAAAAAAAGCTTTACCTGCGCAAACACGTGGTGACAGTCTTCTAGTAAACAGTACACGCGCATACGAGTGGCACATGCACACTGAGACTGAGCATGAGAGATATCTCACCCTGGGCTGTCTGTACGTCACTCTCTCCCCCTGTCCTCTCTCCCCCTGTCCTCTCTGGACGTCACTCTCTCCCCCTGTCCTCTCTGGACGTCACTCTCTCCCCCTGTCCTCTCTGGACGTCACTCTCTCCCCCTGTCCTCTCTGGACGTCACTCTCTCCCCCTGTTCTCTCTGGACGTCACTCTCTCCCCCTGTCCTCTCTGGACGTCACTCTCTCCCCCTGTCCTCTCTGAACGTCACTCTCTCACCCTGTCTGTACGTCACTCTCTCACCCTGCCCCTTCTGCAACACCTCGATGTTGTGATAGTAATTGCCTTTCCTATGAACAGATTTTAACTGTAATGTGAGACTTACCCACAGCATCAGGAGAACTGTCCTCATCTTCTGAGGGCACATAGCCCCTTTCCAGGTCATGACTATATTGTAAACCTAAGTCACCTGAAGACCTTGAATCCTGTAAGAAAACAAAGCAAAACATTTAGACTTTCTGGTCAAACCTTATACCTACAATCACTGCCTCAAAATTGCAGATTAACTGTTCTAAAACAGCAGTGCATAAAAAGTTTATGTTGCGCCAGACTCACTCGAAATTTAGCAATAAATCCTAAATTAATCTACATGGACAAGATGTACAGTGCATCTCAAAAAATTAGAATTCATGAAAGTAAATTTTCTTTTGTAATTTTTAAGGCGGTGTTTTCATTTCAAGGATTACATCTTACTGCATGAAAATAAAAAAATCACTCACTCTCTCATTCGTCTATAACGCTTAATCCTATATTCAGGGTGGTGGGGTGCCTGGAGCCTACTAAATAAAACACCCAGGACAGGGCGCCAGCCAATCAATCGTAGGACACATACACTCACTCACTCACTACGGGCAATTTGGGAACGCCAATTAGCCTAATCGCACGCTTTGTACTGTGATAGGAAAGCGGAGTCCCCGGGGGAAACCCACCAAGCACGGGGAGAACATGTAAACCCCTTGCACACAGAGACGGGGATCGAACCCGGACCCTGAAGTTGCAAGGCGACAGTGCTAACAAAAAATCTATTATCTTAAAATATTACGTTAATTAAGATAAATAAAAAATATGTTCATTTATACACGCAATGCTTAGCTGGGGCCCCATTAGCACAAAATTACTGTGTTCTCCATCTTCTGGACAACTGTTAAGTCAGCTGTCTTCCCCATTAACATTTTGAACTAGACCAACAGATCCATTGGATTTATACTGTATAATTTAATCAAACTCAAGGTTTCTAAACATTCTAATAATTTAATACTGGGTTTTTATTTTACATGCATTGTAAGCTGTAATCATAATTAAAATTTTACATTTTACATTACATGTTATTATAAGTATTTTTATCAAAAAAATGTTTACTAGTGGACTACTACTTTGCTACATACCACTTGCTCTTCTTCTTCTTCTCCTTCTCTCTTTTCCTTCATCATCTGTAAAAAAAAAATCAGAAGACATTTAAACCATATTAAAAGCCAATATTACAGACCAAGAGAAACACAATCTGACTGTTAGTTACACCTGTACACTTTACAACAACACCACCAGTACAATAACTCTCCTCAACAAAGCCTATAAATACTAAAGTAATATATACAGTATAAATACTGACCCTTATAAGTATATATTTAAACCCAGTGAATTAATCTAAACTAAATAAAGCGCTGTAGTTCCGCCCACACAGCCTCATTAACGAGATGCTGCGCGCATGCGCTCAACTTCACAGTCCAGAACAAATTAGTCGGCTAAATATTACATGTCATTTCACTATGTGTAAAATAATATAACATTAAAATCATATTATTATAAATTGGTCCACCAAACTCGTATAAAATACAAGTTTAAATACCAAGCAACACGTAATTCCACCTGTTGTTAAAAGTTTCACTCAGCCAGGGGAATGAGTCAGTAGACTAGCTCCAGAGTTTAAATAAAGTAATAAATAAATAAAATAACTAATGTTTAAATGAGTGAGTTTAATGAAGCTCATCTTACCTTGACCAGCTGTACACGTTGCTCCTCCTCTCTGTCTCTGCGCGCCGTCATCTCGTGCTCGTATCTGCGTGCGCGCTGCTCGTGGTGTTCGCGCAGGCGCTGTAGCCGCTGTAACCATCGCTGTCGCTGCACGATTAGGCCCGCGCGCTGACGGTCACGTGGACACTGAGAACCTACTAGTGCTTTTCACGGTGGCGGGAAATGTTGCGAAATGTTTTCCACGTCACGAAAAGTTTCTCTTTATTAGATTTTTTTCTCTTTATTGATTTTTTTCACATTTAAATGTACAATATATTTATGAATAATGATTACAAAAAGCCCATTTAAGTGGTAATTTCCAGAACTTTTGGAGGCATTATTAGATGTGGAGAAAAGTGCGCAGTGCAGGTGCTTAATTGGCCGCCCCTCCCCCACTCAGTGGCGAGCTGTCCTGGAGTTGACCTCTCAGACACACAGCCAGTTTAGCACGAATTAAGCAACACTCCATCAGAACATTATACTTCATCTCATTGATTTTTAATGGTGATCATTATTGGTTTGCACTATATTTCTTTTCATAATATTGTTGTATTACATTATTTGTGGAAAATCATTTAAGAAGAAAGCATGTAATAAATTAAATATAGTTGATATTTAAGATGTTCTGATCCCATGGTTTTGATATTTTGGATATCACTTTTAGTGAACTAACACAAGATACCAGGTCAAGAAGACCAGATATTGAAATAAAGCTGAGGAAAGTTTGGTGCAGTTCTACTAGAGAGCTTGTTAAGGTTCATCCCCTCCCCCACCTTTAGTGCTGCTCTGTCCTCAGCAGCTCAAGGCCTGAAAACTCTAATAATACACACACAGGCAGTGTGGCATTTATGCAACTTGAGAACTATCATTCAAATTATTTAACATTAAATATATGTAACTTACATTACACCACTATGGTTTGAAATTTGATCCAACTAATTTCTACCACATTTTGATAAGATAAAACTTAGATTCAAGTTCATTTGAGAAAATGTGGTGTAGTTCATCTTCATAAGTTTAGGTCCTTCCTCTCCCCATATTGTTCTCCCCTATTCTCTATCTCACTGTAAAGTTTTAAAATTGTGTAGTTGAATAAGCGAGTCGCTCGGTCTATCCACTGTGCTTCAATAAGCTTCTGGCTCCAGGAGAGACTCGGTCAGACACACAGACGCATCGTCTGTCAGAAATGTCTCTGTTCATTAACCGCAAAAGACTGAGTTTTTATATGTTTGACCAAACGCCTGTGTGATTGACATCGGTTACTACAAAGAACGTAAACCATAAGAACAAAAGAGTGGAAGTTAGATAGGTGTCCATCCAGAGACGAACTAGGAGGTCTTGTCTCGAGTTAGGGGGCAGAGATGGAGAGAGATATGAAGAGAGAGTGAGAAGGTGAGCGTACGACCATTAGCACCTTTAAGAACAGATGCAAGAGGAGACAGGAAGATAGCATGGAAAATTTAACACATTCATTTCCGATCCATGAGAAAGAGAGCAAAAGAGAAGAATCACCTTCTTTTATATAAAACTATTCCCTTACACACGCCCTTCTCTCTCTCACCATGAATATTTCTGATGCTGCTTACAATCTGCTGTATCCCTGCAATTTAGTGTATTCGCATGGACTAATGTAAATTCAATTCAGTTTTATTTGTGTTGTGCTTTTCACAATGGGCATTGTCTCAAAGCAGCTTTCCAGAAATATGAAATATCAAAATAAAAATAAAGTTTACAATTTAAATTCATATTTATCCCTAATGAACAAGCCTGAGTTGACTATTTAATTGTACTCAGCTGACAGGACAAAATCATGTTGTATGATGACTCAGAAAGTAACAGATTTTCATTTAAGTTAAATATTGGCAGAAAATAAACCTCATCATATGAGGTGCATATGAGAGCACAATATGGTGCTTCAGTGGTTCTGTAACATAAAACATATGAACAGACAAACTTGTCTGTAGATATGTATGTTTCATACTGACAAAATGGTGACCAACTTTAAAATATTTTAAATGGCGTCTGTATACTTTGTAGTTAGAGTTTCCTAGTCATTGAAAAGGATCACTGATACAGTTCATGGCATTTGTTTTCCTCTGCTAAGTAATTTTCATAGATACTGACATTCCTGTAAAATTTGAAACCCCCAATTAGCATCACTGGTTCTCTGGACCAAGTGTCTGATCACAAAAGCAGATTTACTAAGTTGTCTGGGATATATTTGCTGAGTACATAAAACTTAATCCATCTATACTCAAGGAACTCACATTCTGGGGAGTCAAAATTATCATAGCCAATTTCTTGGAACAGGATCCTGAACCTGTGACACAAGTGCTAAACTACTGAACTGGACTACTGATCTGTTATATTGAACTTCCAGCCTCCTAACACACAGTATGTGGGCAGAAAATCCCTGCTATCCGTTATCACCCAAATGAGGATGGGTTCCCTGTTGAGTCAGATTCCTCAAAAGGTTTCTTCCTATTGCCATATCAGGGAGTTTTTCCTTGCCACCATTGCTGTCGCCCTTGGCTTGCTCATCACAGAGAATCTGTTCATTATGGTCTATACCCATTTTTACTTGCTTATACACATTTCTTTAATTTACTTATAATTTTGTGAAGCTGCTTTGAGACAATGACTATTGTTAAAAGCGCTATATAAATAAAATTGAATTGAAAGTGCAGCTTGTCATCAGGAAAGCAATCCCTGTGACATGAAGGCAGTCGGCCTGCAGCACTGCTGAGGCATTATTGAAGACCAAGATGGGCATTGTACGGCCCACGGGCGACATAAAGTCATTGGTTAATTAAAAATCAGAGTAAATATATTGCACTAATATGTGCATGCAATACAATTGCACTCCTTTTATTTTGAAGGTAATGCTAAATTAAGTTTTTCTCATGTGACCTTATGACCCACATTTGATTGTTTTGGCAAACATGTGGGACTTTTGAAAATGTTAAATTTTTGAAGTGGATGCAAGATAAGATGACTGAAATAGACCCAGGAGAGAAATTTTTGCATTATATTATACACCGGAGGCGGCACGGTGGTGCAGTGGTTAGCACTGTCTCCTTGCACCGCCAGGGTCCGGGTTCGATCCCCGGCCAGGCTCGATTCCCGTCTCTGTGTGCATGAAGTTTGCATGTTCTCCCCGTGCTTGGTGGGTTTCCTCCGGGTACTCTGGTTTCCTCCCACAGTCCAAAGACATGTGGGTTAGGCTAATTGTCGTTCCCAAAAATTGCCCGTAGTGTGTGAATAAGTGAGTGTGTGTCTGTGCCCTGCGATGGATTGGCACCCTGTCCAGGGTGTACCCTGCCATGTGCCCTAAGTTTCCTGGGATAGGCTCCAGGCTCCCCGTGACCCTGAATACAGGATTAAGCGGTATAGATGATGATGAGTGAGTGAGTGAGTGATTATACATCGAGAGGTGTTATGCAAGTCAAGGCTAAAAATCAACAATGTGATGATGGTGATGATGAAATAGTTAACTTAATCAGAATGAGAGCATTGAATCACAGACAGTTTGTTGCACTTTTGGAGGAGCATGACTGTGAATATAGTGACATAGGTTACCAAACTGCTTGGCAAGATGCCTAAGAGAGTATGGGATCTAAGAGCCGAAAAACATGAATTTTGTCAGAAGAAAGGCCAGGATACCAGAGAGCTCTCAGATGCAGAGTGGATGGGAGACCTGGCTTTTGCTGTTGATGTCACCGCACTAATTACTAAGCTGCAAGGCAAGGGCCTTATTGTACATGAAATGTACAGCCTGGTAAAGGCTTTCATGAGAAAATTGAAGTTTCTCTCGAGTCAGTTCGAGGGCAACATTCTTGCCCACATGCCAACACTGAAGGCAGTCACACCATCAGCTGATCACCTTCGCAGCTACTCATTTATGTTAGCAACAATGCATGGTGAATTTTCAAAACAAGTTGAAGACTTTAAAACAGTTGAGAGTGAAATGCACATGATTTCCTCTCCCTTCACTAGCAGTGTGGATAATACAATCAGTAATGTCATCGAACTGCAGTCTGACAAACTACTGGCAGAGCAAAATCAGTATCACAGCTGGATTTCTTTTCTTCTCTCAAAAAGGAGAGCATGAGGAGGCATGCTCAGAGGATGTTGGCTCTCTTTAGATCCACCTATATATGCCCACAGCCCTATATACAGTATGTGAACAAACATTCTCAGTGATGTTCAACAAATCCAGATACAGATCCTCTCTAAGTGATGATCCTTCACATATCCACCTCAGATATTCAACCTGACTTCAGTGCACTTGTTCAAGCCCAAAACAAAAAACAGACAGCTGTTTTTGTGAATGTTCATTAAATTGTGGGTACGTGTATTGGTCCAACCCCTGAATGATTTAGCCATAATCATTACAATTAAAACAAAAAAGCTTGAAATATTTCACTCACTGTATAATAAGTTTAAAATATACAGTATAAGAGTTTGACTCTTATGCATTGTATTATCAAGTGGTTAATCAAGCTCTGTACTCTTGTTAATGCTTTGATCCACCACTGTGCCCTGAAGTGAGAATCAGGCCATGCTATATGCAGGGGTTGTGTTGAGTGTGTGGCTGCAGGTAAAGAGGGGGGTGGGTCTGGGAAGCCGAAACACACTGCTGAGCCTTCTACACACTGTGGACCAACTTACCAACAAACCAATACCGATGTATAATGTAGAGAGTCCTGACATCCTCTGTAAGTGTCCGGTACGGCAAATGCTCAATGTCTGATAAGAAGGTGCTGCAAAGATTGGTTAAATCTGCTCAAAAGATGACCAATAGCAGCCTTCCCTCTTTAGAGAACATTTATATCAGCAGATGTAGAACCAGAGCAACGAACATCAAGAAGGCTATGCTGTCTGCACATATTTTTAACATGTTGAATGACAAATCCAATAATCTAAATCGGAAGTATTAACTATTGTAATGTGATCATATTTGCTGATTTGCTGCTTAAAATGTCATCTAATCTTGTGCTAATGTTACCAATGTGATAGCATTAGATTTTACAAAATATTCATACATGTCATTTAAATAATTATAAATTAGGAAAGAATTTTTAAAGCATTGAATACACTCTGTAAAATACACCAATTCAGAGCTTGTTGAAAAGACACAAGCACACTGCTGTATTTAAACAAATGATACAAATAATAATAACTAGTTAAAATAACTAGTTATAATCTGCTTCATATTTGTTGCAGAAAAATATTTATGATGTATTTGCTGTTTTTAGTAGTAATAATTCTAGTATTTTTAGTAATTGTATATGTTGTTATAGTGGTGTCAGTACTTGCATGAGTTATACTAATAGTCATTTAAATGTTTTCTAGATTAGCAATTGTGATAAAAAAATATTAGAATACATGTAAGAAAAAGATATTATTAATAAGACTATTATTTTTTGCTCTTCTCCCCATTTTAAATGTAATATCAGTCTCAGGCTGTGGCCTTGTTCCTGTGCAAGCTCTCAGTAATGTTGTCACATGACTAAAACAACGAATCACAAAATTCTGTAACCTTAGCCAATTAGAAAATTGGATTTTTCCGCCTGCAATACCAGAGTTTGTCCTATAGGGGCGCTAGCTAAAAGTCAGTTTTCTGACTTTTATATCTCTGTGTGGACATTTTCTAAGACTTAATGCAGGGCATTCAATAGGGTCAAAGGAGTCTACCCTAGCAAGATCTTTGTGAGGACCACCCAAAATGTCCTCACAACGGAAAATGTCCTCACAACACAGGTGGCCTGTCAGGGGTTGGTCCTCACAAGTATAGAAAGACAAACACACACACACACACACACACACACACACACACACACACACACACACACACACACACACACACACACACCACTCGCTGTAATACATTAATCCCTCAAATCTCACCATCTGGTCAGACCACTACTAACCACCACCTCCTGCTCACCATCAACTGTTCCGCACCTTCCATCTCCAGACCCAACCGTGTGTAATTATTCTTATATAACGTCACAACATCACTGCTTCACACACTTTTATAGTTTGTTGATGAACACAGTGTTCATTGTCTTTATGCACAAATCATGAAATACTGTATGAACTTTTCTTCTAATATAAAACGGACAAACTGCAACAACATGGACTACAGCCGCTACCTCACTTAAACACAGACACAGTATCAGGGTTCTCAGAATTCTTGGGACCCTCATGGCCAAGCTCTCACAGACGTGAACTGTTCTCCCTAACCCACCTCTCTCTCTCTCTCTCTCTCTCTCTCTCACATGCTAAAGCCAGCGATCAGTCTGCACAACACTTTAATCCCACTACAGACAACAGAAGACTGAATACTCTTTTAAAATCACATGCATGCAATGTTTCAAGGTTTTTTCACGTGGCTGAAGACGACACAGCACAGCAATACTTTGAGGCGTGTTTTCCTATTCATTACATTATAACCAGTTATACAGAGTCTATTATTCTCCAGTATCCTGGACGCGACACACACACATTCACATTAACTCTACAAAAGTATCATCAGTGCAGATTGTCTGAGTCTTCACCTGTAAATGACAAACCCTGGACACGGCACAGTGTGTGACATGACCAAGCAGGCAGAGGATGAAAGAGAGAAGTGGAAATGATTTTGACCCCGTATGACCTCTGCTGCGCCATTTCGTTTATCTTAATTGAACGATTAAATTAATTGATCAGTTTGATCTACTTTCTGTACTTTTAAATAGTCTTTATCTGCTGCATTTAAACTCTCAGGTGTTTGTCAATCACTGAAGTATTTGTCTATTTTTAAGTACTCTTGAGTTGATAAATAAATATTGGAGAGAGAGACGTTAATGTTTGTCAGTTAAAGGTGAGTTTAACTTGTATAATATCTTAAGTTTGAACACTAACCCATGATAAACTCCTGTAGTCATCTGTTAACATTTCAGTATACAGGTTTACTCTCGACATACACACGTGGACAAAATTGTTGGTACCCTTTGGTCAATGAAAGAAAAACTCACAATGGTCACATAAATAACTTTAATCTGACAAAAGTAATCATTTAAAAAAATTCTATGAATGTTAACCAATGAAAGTCAGACATTGCTTTTCAACCATGCGTCAACAGAATTATTTAAAAAAATAAACTCATGGAACAGGCCTGGACAAAAATGATGGTACCCCTAGAAAATACTGAAAATAATGTGACCAAAGGGACATGTTAATTCAAGGTGTGTCCACTAATTAGCATCATAGGTGTCTACAATCTTGTAATCAGTCAGTGGGCCTATATATAGGGCTCCAGGTAGTCACTGTGTTGTTTGGTGACATGGTGTGTGGTTGGACCAGAGGAACATGGACCAGAGGAAGCGAAGGAAAGAGTTGTCTCAGGAGATTCGAAAGAAAATTATAGACAAGCATGTTAAAGGTAAAGGCTATAAGACCATCTCCAAGCAGCTAGATGTTCCTGTGACTACAGTTGCACATACTATTCAGAAATTTAAGATCCATGAAACTGTAGCCAACCTCCCTGGACGTGGCCGCAGGAGGAAAATTGATGACAAATCAAAGAGACGGATAATCCGAATGGTAACAAAAGAGCTCAGAAAGACTTCTAAAGAGATCCAAGGTGAACTTCATGCTCAAGGAACATCAGTGTCAGATCGCACCATCCGTCGTTGTTTGAGCCAAAGTGGACTACATGGGAGACGACCAAGGAGGACACCATTATTGAAAACAAATCATAAAAAAGCCAGACTGGAATATGCCAAACTACATGTTGACAAGCCACAAAGCTTCTGGGAGAATGTCCTATGGACAGATGAGACAAAAATGGAACTTTTTGCCAAGGCAAATCAGCTCTATGTTGACAGATGGAAAAATGAAGCATATGAAGAAAAGAACACTGTCCCTACTGTGAAACATGGAGGAGGCTCTGTTATGTTCTGGGGCTGCTTTGCTGCATCTGGCACAGGGTGTCTTGAATCTGTGCAGGGTACAATGAAATCTCAAGACTATCAAGGGATTCTAGAGAGAAATGTGCTGGCCAGTGTCAGAAAGCTGGGTCTCAGTCGCAGGTCATGGGTCTTGCAACAGGACAATGATCTAAACACAGCTAAAAACACCCAAGAATGGTTAAGAGGAAAACATTGGACTATTCTAAAGGCCTTCTATGAGCCCTGACCTCAATCCTATTGAGCATCTTTGGAAGGAGCTGAAACATGCTGTCTGGAAAAGGCATCCTTCAAACCGGAAACAACTGGAGCAGCTTGCTCATGAGGAGTGGGCCAAAATACCTGCAGAGAGGTACAGAAATCTCATTGACAGTTACAGGAATCGTTTGATTGCAGTGATTGCCTCAAAAGGTTGTGCAATAAACAATTAAGTTAGGGGTACCATCATGTTTGTCCAGGCCTGTTCCATGAGTTTTTGAGTTTTCTTTTTTTTTTTATAATTCCGTTGAAGCATGGTTGAAAAGCAATGTCTGACTTTCATTGGTTAACATTCATAGAATTCTCATTTATTATTACTTTTGTCAGATTAAAGTTATTTCTGTGACCATTGTGAGTTTTTCTTTCATTGACCGAAGGGTACCAACAATTTTGTCCACGTGTGTACGTTCTAAATAAGCTTCACAACACCTCGTCTCAGCATCTTCAGCACTATAATACAGACAAAAGCTCGATTAATGTTCTGAAGAGCTGCTGGGACTCTTGAGCTCGTGTACAGTTTACTGTGTGACTGCAGAACATGAAGCTGAAGATCATTAATGCTTGTGAGTGATGGAGAAAATACAGAAGAATCCCAGCACACACACACACACACACACATCACACACATCAGTCCATCCATGTAGAACATCCAGCTAGGGACCGTGGAGGCCAGTGGTGTATCAGTGGATTTATCCTTGGTACAACCTTGGTATGACCTCCAGTCAACATTCACACACTACAAGCAATATAGGAACACCAGTCAGCTAACCTGCACGAACACTGAGGCGGGATTCAAACCCGGACCCTGGAGGTGCAAGGAGAACGTGCTAACAACTGCTTTTCACGGCAACTAATTAATGCTAGACTTACACCTAAACCTAAACCTGACTCTATTACTGTGTGTGGCGAATAGATTTAAAGTAAACTCAGCTCAGAAGTTCAGAACATGTGGTTTGTTCTAAAGTGTTGCCATGGTAACTGTGTGGCGTTCCCCGTTGTTTAAGGGGAATTCCCCTCGTGTGTGACGGAGCTCTGTGGGACGCACGCCTGCCGTCAGTGCATATGTGCATCTGTCTCCACTGCGTCCTGTTAAATAATAATCCTGACTGATTAGAGAGAGAGAGAGAGAAAGACGCTTCTGTCCAGGAAAAAACCCAGAGGGAACGACTGAGGTCATAAAAACACTCTGAAAAGTTGCCTGTGCTCTGTTATCAATGCCATTCATTTGGTGATAATAATAATAATAATGATAACGATAACAATCACCATCATAACCAATTATTGAACAGAACACAAATTACCTGGGTCTCAAACACACACAAGATTAAATGTTGATATATAAAGTCTGTGCAGTTATTTTTCTGGATGTTAAATGAAGTCAGTGTGAGTCGTCATCACGCCGCGCTCCTGCTCCGGGACTCACCTGCAGGTCCTCTGATCATCAGAATAATTACGTTGCCCTGTTTACTGTTACTACGCATACAGGGAATTATGACTGCTGCACAGCCGGTGTGGACGCCAGCCGGAGACGACTGGATCTGGGTCACAATTGATGGATGGATCAACCCCCTGCATCCCACTAAGCCCCGCCCCCATCACATCCTGCACTCTGCCCTTCCAACCGCAGGGACTTAATATGATATTTTAGGGAAAAATGAGATAAATAGTAATGTTTCTGATGAGAAAAGCAGTCGGATGCACAACATGAGGAATCTGGGAAATATTATACTTTAATAGAGATTTCATAAATTATAAAAGGTTCTATTCTGACGCATCAGCAACAGATCATCACAAGCATCAGGACTTAAAGATGGAACTGAAAATGATTATATTCCATTCCAAACCGGACTATAAACCTAGGAACGTCTCCAAAAAGGCGGTCCCTAATTACCTGTAGATCAGCACGTGTACTCCGAGCGTCTGCAGCGATGCACTGTGTTCTGACTCCTCACGACCAGAGCCAACGTTTATGTTTTCAAGCAGCTCATCTGTGGGTCTGGACCAGACCTCACCTCACCTCGGGTAACCCATGACCCTGTCGCAGTAGACACACGACATGCTGTTGTGGAGTTGCTCTGTCTAGACATGACAATTTGGACATCAAAGCCGCTCCGAGCCTCAAAGTTTCAAATTTTTTCTGCTTACAACACAACTTCCTGTCTAATAAACCCCACCCCTTCATTACTCACATCACTGACACACGTCAGTGGTTTCAGCGTCATGGCTAACTGGTGTATGTTCATGTGACTTTGTGTGAAACACCTTAAATATAGTGTTTATTACTGTAAATCTCAAACATGATTAATGTAGAGATGAGCGATGTACAAGTCGAATGAATTCAGATCAGTCTGTTCAACCTACATCTGTGTTGCTCACATCAGATTATCAGTACCACATATTAAAGGGGAAATAATTAAAATAGTTGCTTTTAGGATTTGCTCAGTATTCTGTCCTAAACAACAATTTCCTTTATGAATTTCCTCATTAATAGTTACAATATTAATTTTTAATTATGTTAGTATTAATAACTATTAATATTAATTATGTTTAAAAGCAATGTCACACTTGAGGTCGTGCTGTTGTACTGAATATCAGCATGGCTGTTATATCTCTAATACTCAGGCTGCACCCTCTCGAAGACTCAGTGCCAATATTCATCACTGTAGCATGACCTCAAGTGTAATGTTGCTTAATATCACACTCAAGGTCGTGCTATTGTGATGAATATTCAGTACAACAGCACGGCCTCGAGTGAACATGATATGGCTTTTAAGCAACAGTTCCACAAACAGCCTTATTTACGACCAACAATTTAACCAGTTATTTTGCTCCATCAAAAGTGACTGGTCTGACGACATACGGTGTAATTAACAGGAGTGAAAGTAGCTTTACCGCTTCTGTGTAGCTAAAATGTGAGGTGAATAAAATCTTGTAAATCTTGTAAGTTCATCTTTATATTTCCTCTTATTGCACGTTAGAATATCAGCTTTGTTAACTCCCGGGTTAAACAGATATCAGATGTGTGTTGCTGATTCTGTGACTGGATGTGAATGTGGCAGTCGGTTTTGCCGTACAGAACTATTCTCACTAACGCTTGCGCCCGATAGATGACGTATCCGTCATCTATATATGTTTTATACCTGTGATGGGGAGCGATACGCAAATGTCTTAGTGCTGTTATGCTCGATATTATCACTCGTGGAATGTCTTTCAGATTTACATAATGACCTCACATCAGATTACTCAGTCAGAATAAATGAAGCACAGACGCACATATGGTCAACTTTTTATTTAACTTCAACTTTATTTCTTTTTAAACAAGACAAGACACCAAACCTTTTCTGTTAAACTAGTATACATAGAAAAGTGAAGTGTTCGACCAAAGCTGTCAATCAAAGCAGAAACTCGAGTTTCTATGAGGCCCTGAGGAGAATAAAGTCATCATGGAAATAATCCAATAGATGCCAAAAGCTCTATAAAAGTAGTGTTGAACACTTATGGCTTATCAGCAACTATTTAAAGTAGCATGGAATCTATTACAACTATAAGAAAATGACAAAAAGTGCAAATCTCAGCATTTAAGACCGATCGCAGAACCTGTTTAAATTAAACACCTCTGTGAGGGAAAGAACACCAGGAACAGACGTGAAGGAAAACACAAAAGCACAGAAAACCTTTAAACAAATAAATAAATAAATAAATAAGGAAACAAAACTCAAACATCAACCTGAGTTTCCACCCGTGAACAAGTCAAGCCTTGTTTATTCCATTATTACTTTAATTAGTGCATTAAAAGCGAGCAAACCCGGAGTGTGACGAAGCCTTTCCACAGAAACGAGCGTAAAAGTTTATTTTCAAATCATTCGTATTCAATGCAGTGATTTATTAATTTTTTTCTCTTCACAGTTGATCTGAAATTCAGAGTCGAGCCGATGTAATGAAATTAAAGTCAGGGCGTGAGAAAAAAGGGGTTGAGGAGTTAATCAGAAGAGCTTCGTCAGCGCGGGTCAGATTACACAACTGGACTAGAATGATAAAATTAGCTGAAAACTGAACATTTTTACAGACGCCTCACGAACAGTCACCTTCCGTTTCAGACCAAAAAAGCATTTGGAGAGCGACAGAGGTGCGAACATTAAAATAAGAGAAAATAAAACATTAAACAATTAACTGTGATTTTAAAAGTGCTTCTTTTTTTTTAAGGTTTGGTTTGACAAAAGCAGAGAAAACACAATAGAAATGAACAGACAAAAAAAAATCTGTGTAAAGCAAATTCAGTATCTCACACAGACACACACACAGTATGCAGTCTTCCATTAGAAGTCTGACCACATGACCATGATTACGCATCACACTGAAGTCACAGCAGGGGCAGAACGCTGGCGACGCTCCTCACAATTAGGCGATGTTCCCGTGAAGATGTCGTCCTCAGTTTCCACAGGTGTAAGTCATAAAGACGTCACATACTGTAGTAAAGACAAGTCAAAAAATGGGACGTGGGGAAAAAAAAAATGCACTACAAAGCAAAATGAGTGTGTGATGATCAAATGACAAAAACATATAAAAAGAATAAAATCTTCCCAGGAATTATTTTAGACGATCTGCGCCCTCAACTTTGTTCACTTGGAATTGAACTGCACACTCGTAAGCGCGTATTAAAAATGTACACAAAAGTGAAAAGTCTCTGTAAAGTGATACGTTTGATTAGACATTACTTGATTTATCTGGACAACGTTGAATATTAAACATTAAAATCAGGTCTAGATGGTCAGTGCTGGTGTTAGTGTTACTGTGGGTTAAAAAATTTTTTTTAAAAAAGGACAGCGCCATCTGTTGAATTTTGAGATGAACTAATTTTTTCAAGGTCGAGTTTTTAAAAATAATATAAGGGCATTTCCCATTTAAATGTCAAAGCAGCACATCTTCTCTTCGCCTCTGTTACCTCGCGCTCAAACACGCCTGTGAAAACCTCATTTAAATTCCTTCAGTAGTTTGCATGTGATGCATTCACAAACATGTCTTCTATTACGCATCTCATCTCTAAATAATTTTTTCACAAATAATCTTCAACACGCCAACTCTGCAATTTTATTTTATGTACAGATGTATAACACCATGTACATCTTGGCTACGTTTACATCACTGTTCAATTCCAAACAGTTTTTTTTTTTAAATTAATGTTTTTGGTCAGATGTGATTTCCACATTGTGACAGTTCACCTTTATCTCACACTGACGTGTAGCGGACTGTCGTCTTTGCTCACGTTATTTGGGTTAAAACATATGTTTGCGTGATCGCTCATTTGTTTCACACAATGGAGGCGATTTTAGCAAAAATCCCTTCGTCATTTGGCTCTGAAGGACGGCGAGCAGTCAGTCGACTGTATTTGTTGAAGTCCGGGAGCAAGGAGGAAGCTGTCAGCACCCTGCACACGCGCAGAGGGGAAAAGTCACATGACCGGATATCGGATATTTTCCGAGCTAGAACCAGAAGTGAAAGTTACCGAGGTCCAATCTAAAAAAAACTAAAACTCAGATTTGTGTGTTCAGATGGAGCAAGATGATCAGATCTCATTAGAGTGAAAATAAAATCTGACTTGAGTCGGTCGTGTTTACTCAGTCTTACTAAAACATTTAGATCTCTTTAGAAATAACTGCATGGAACAGACATTTCCCTAAATAAACATACAGTACAACTTTATGTGAAAATCACAATCAACTCTCCACTTCATTAAAAACAGCTACACATCTGCACATTCATGCAGGTGTTTAATCTGCCAATCATGTTAGTTAAAGCTCAGATTAATCAGTAAAAAATGTGATCTCTGACTACGGCTAAGACTAAAGCGTTGGCACTAACGGTGCTTAAACCTGCACGTCTGGCATTAAACCCCGTGGGACGAGACCGCCTCACTGTCTGAAGTTAACTGAATCTCTTCACCTGTACGAGTTTATACGTTACACCGTAGACACATGAGTAGGTGTAGAGGTGTTACTAATAAAATATATATGCAGTGGAACCTCGGATTGCGAGCAACATGGTTTGCGAGTGTTCCACAAGACGAGCAAAGATTTTTAATACATTTTTACTTGAAAAACTGGCAAGTCTTGGATTACGAGCACTGAGTATTATGTATCACGCATGCGCTCTTGTTTTGACGTCGAGCGCCAGGTGATCACAACTGAGCCAATGGTTTTTCTCTCTTTTGCGCTGTGGAATTGTGGGTAATCGTCTCCCCTACTGGATCTTAGTGCTCGTCTCTTACTGGTATAATCAACATCTCCCTCTCCGTTTCTCACACTCTCTCTCTCGCCTTTACACCCCCCTCCCCCTCTGCTTCACGCACACACATACAGACATACACTCTCTGCTCTACACAGAAACTCTGCTCTGTCACAATTCTTTTCAAAGGTAAAGTGCATGTTCATTTGTTTTTGTTTTACTTTACAGCAGTGATTGCATTAGTATGTGTTCACGCGAGTGTCATTAGCGATGTTCCTTTTCTTTCCATTAATGTGTGTGTGCATGCACATTACATACACAGCGCCTGCACGCATGAACGGAAACTTTTTTTAAAGGTAAAGTGCAGGTTAATGTTTTAGTTTTACTTTATATATTGTATTAATTATTTTTATGTGATTATTTCTTTGCACTGTGGAACAAATAATTTGAGTTTCCATTTTTTCTTATGGGAAAACTGCATTTGGAGTTTTTTGGAATATGAGCCCGCTTCCGGAACGAATTACGCTCGTAATCCTAGGTTCCACTGTATTAGGTGTAAATGCTTCCAAACACCAGAAGTCCTCAGTGAGCCCGAGTGTGGCTGGAGCAGGAGCCTGACCCGAGTCTACCTGTTTAATATCAGCTGATCCTAGTCAACAGAGCAGACTGTGGACAGACCCGGGACCCGTACATGCAGGAGGAACTACAGGGAAAGGTTCTCACCAGGAAGATGGTCCACATCTAAACCGGACTAGAGGAGTGTCAGCAGTGTCTGGACTCCACAGTCCACGTAGTTCTAAAAACAAGAGACAGGATTATGTACTGATGGAGGATCGTTAGAAACCTGAGAGTCTGTGTGTCTGAGAGTCTGTGAATCTGCACTGAGCCTCCGCTCTCATCGTTTAACATCTTCCAAAAGCTTCAGGACCCAGCGGTGACTCCACACTCGTCTGAGGGAAAGGTGTGTTATTGTTACACAACACGTTCCCACCACGCAGCAAATCAACCGCACAATGTTATACAGTCGCGGGTCAGAGTACGCAGCCTCAGTTCGTTTCCTTTGTCTAATAATTGTTCATGGAAACCGCAAATATCCTCTGCGATTTTTTAATATGCATTTTTTCCGCCGCAATTCTTCGTGTGTTTTATATGGAAGTATAAGAGTGTTGCGTTGCGATCGGAAAGTAGTTTCTGAGAAGTAGACTGCACAGGGAGCAGGAAGCACACTTTAAAGTACATGTACAGCAGCAATCGGCACGCCACTGCTCTTTCTGTGATATGATGTGATGTGAAGACCTGAATTTTAGCAAATTTGTAAGATTGAAAAATAATGAATTTGTAAGATTGAAAAATAATGAAGATTGTATTTTTAACACTTGAAAATATTTTTGAACTGCAATTTAGTAACTTGAATATTTTTGCTTTGAATTTTAAATGCTTGAATTACATTTTCATTTACATTACAATAAATTGTAGTGGCAAAAATTTCAAAAATTTTAAATGCTCTAAGGATTTTTTAAAATTCAGATCAAATTGCAACACTTTGCAACATTTGCAACATTTTTATTGTAACAAGTTTTTTTTTCAGTTCATGTAATTCAACCTGCTATTTTGCTTTGAGAAATTTTGGCACTATTCTACTTCCATTGTTTCACCAGTAAACTATTAAAACAATATAATTTAGTAATTCTGTAACATACATATTAACTTAAATTCAGCAAAATTTCCATATGGAATATAAATACTGTATACAGTTTTAGTGCTGTAGAGAGAATAGTACACAGAGGAGTAACATTTGCACATCAGGACAGTAATGTACAGTATACTGCTTTAACTTTACATTCTCTTTAATTGTTTTTACGGATAATGTATTAAGATGTTTGAAATTAAATTAAAGTGTTTTGGGAGCAGATTTAGAATTTAAACTAGAAAAATATACTTTTTTTTTTGACCACATCAAAAATTCACATATTTTCACAATTCTCGGTCGCTCCAGGAACACACAGTAACCCTGGTGAATTCCGGGGGTTGGCTTGAATCGCTGTACATTCGGGAATCAGTGTACATTTAGAAACAGGAAAAATGTACATTTGTTTCATCTGCTTTCAGAAACGAGGTGAATTACACCCAGTATAGTCATCGCTTATTAGCTCTTTTACAGAGTTCAAACGAGGACGAGGCGACACAAACCAGGAGGCTCCGGTTGAAAATTCATACTCGTGAGACTTTCATTCGCTCATCCCCCCCCCCAAAGAAAACGACACTTTTCCCATAAGACCTCATCATAAGACCTGGCCTCGTGTCCGTGTTTCTGTCTCATGCACAAGATCTTACAGTGTATATCCGTAATATACATGTGCAGATGTGCAGCATTAAAGGTGCAGAAGTTGATTGAGAGCAGCCCAGTCGAATTGCAGAGGTCCTGAAAAAGAAGGGCCAACACTGCAAATACTGACTCTTTTCATAAATGTCATGTAGATGTGTCTAGATATTAGAGAGGACTCGTGAGAACAGCACTGTTAGACAGTCGTGACCAAAAGTTTTGAGAATGACACAAATATTAGTTTTCACAAAGTTTGCTGCTAAACTGCTTTTAGATCTTTGTTTCAGTTGGTTCTGTGATGTACTGAAATATAATTACAAGCACTTCATACGTTTCAAAGGATTTTATCGACAATTACATGACATTTATGAAAAGAGTCAGTATTTGCAGTGTTGGTCCTTCTTTTTCAGGACCTCTGCAATTCGACTGGGCTGCTTTCAATCAACTTCTGGGCCAGATCCTGACTGATAGCAAACCATTTCTTTCATAATCACTTCTTGGAGTTTGTCAGAATTAGTGGGCTTTTGTTTGTCCACCCGCCTCTTGAGGATTGACCACAAGTTCTCAATGAGATTAAGATCTGGGGAGTTTCCAGGCCATAGACCCATAAACCAAAGTTTTGGTCCCCGAGCCGCTTAGTTATCACTTTTGCCTTATGGCACGGTGCTCCATCGTGCTGGAAAATGCATTGTTCTTCACCAAACTGTTGTTGGATTGTTGGAAGAAGTTGCTGTTGGAGGGTGTTTTGGTACCATTCTTTATTCATGGCTGTGTTTTTGGGCAAAATTGTGAGTGAGCCCACTCCCTTGGATGAGAAGCAACCCCACACATGAATGGTCTCAGGATGCTTTACTGTTGGCATGATGCAGGACTGATGGTAGCGCTCACCTTTTCGTCTCCGGACAAGCCTTTTTCCAGATGCCCCAAACAATCGGAAAGAGGCTTCATCCGAGAATATGACTTTGCCCCAGTCCTCAGCAGTCCATTCACCATACCTTTTGCAGAAGATCAATCTGTCCCTGATGTTTTTTTTTTGGAGAGAAGTGACTTCTTTGCTGCCCTTCTTGACACCAGGCCATCTTCCAAAAGTCTTCTCCTCACTGTGCGTGCAGATGCACTCACACCTGCCTGCTGCCATTCCTGAGCAAGCTCTACACCGGTGGCAGTCCGATCCCGCAGCTGAATCCTCTTTAGGAGACAATCCTGGCGCTTGCTGGACTTTCTTGGACGCCCTGAAGCCTTCTTAACAAGAACTGAAACTCTTTCCTTGAAGTTCTTGATCCTATAAATTGTTGATTTAGGTGCAATCTTAGTAGCCACAATATCTTTGCCTGTGAAGCCATTTTTATGTAACGCAATGATGGCTGCACGCGTTTCTTTGCAGGTCACCATGGTTATCAATGAAAGAACAATGATTTCAAGCATCACCCTCCTTTTAACATGTCAAGTCTGCCATTCTAACCCAACCAGCCTGACATAATGATCTCCAGCCTCGTCAACATTCTGACCTGAGTTAACAAGACGATTACTGAAATGATCTCAACAGGTCCTTTAATGACAGCAATGAAATGCAGTGGAAAGGTTTTTTCGGGATTAAGTTAATTTTCATGGCAACGAAGAACTATGTAATTCATCTGATCACTCTTCATACCATTCTGGAGTATAGGCAAATTGCTATTATAAAGAATTAAGCAGCAACTTTTCCAATTTCCAATATTTATGTAATTCTCAAAACTTTTGGCCACGACTGTACACCAGTGAGACGGCCTTTTTCCAACCCTCAGCTACTGTAGGTCTCATTGTTACGTTCATGGGACCCTTAGAAAAGTGATGGCGCCCCGTTCCCAAATAAGCCGCACGATTTAAAACCTCTTTCATACGCCTACGACAAACGGTGCGGGACTAGTTACACAGCTAGTACAAAAATAAATAAATAAATGAATGAATAAGCTGCAAGATAATACAAGTGATGTGTTGTTTCAGAAGTAGCACTAATCATAATAATAATATATCATATTAACCTGTATATAAATAGCCATAAATTTAGTATTCAAATATTTATATTTATAAGTTTGTGTATTTTCTCTATCTCTTAACTGACTTTAATTGTTCTTCTATGTTGGGATGAGAAGAGTCGAGACTGACCTGATTCATAAACCTCGTCCTCTGGTCACCACACCACTGTGACAGGGAACACTGGCACAAAAACAAAAACAAATAAAAACATTCAAGTCAATATCCACACTATACGTTTTTCCTTTTCTCTGTGTGTGTTTAGGATTTTGAACTGTACTAGTACCGGGATCTCAATTTAGTCAGAGTAGTGCGAACAATCAAAATGACTGTGGCTTCGGTTTGTGCCACTTTATAAATAACTGAAAACAACAAAAACAAACAAACCGATACACACAAACTGGCACATAGTTTAGTCATCAACTTAAACTGTGATGAATTTATTACTTAATTAATTAATTCTCATGGGAGGAAACCGGAGCACCCTGAGGAAACCCACCAAACATGGGGAGAACATGCAAACTCCACTAACACTATAATTATATATAACTATAATATTCTGCTCTAAATGTCACTTGATGATGATCTACTGAAACAGATCCTCTTTAACGACACTGAAGGTCTGATGTTCATCTGTGATAGTGAGTTGGATGTGGTGCTCATGCAGCAGATGGGACGTCATCCACACACGAGATCCAGACAAGATGACAAGAAGAAGCCACGTTGTGAATCCACATCAGCACGGTTCTGTTTTAAACATGACCTGACAGAAAGACGGTCCTGACGCTTCTGTACAACTAAAACGAGCAACAATGAAAGAAATCCTTCCTCAGCCTCCCGATAAATCATGATTGCTTCATTTGCTGCTTTTACATGTAAAGTTTAACAAACTAAACGCATCTTATAAACTGTACATTTTAAAGTTGGGCTCGTGCTCGGACCGTTCCCTTCATGAGAATCCCGATCAGCACAGGGAACTGCGGAGTTTATATTTCTTTCCTTCAGCATTAAGATGCAGGACAGTGTGCTCTGATGCACTTCTTTTTTGTCCTTCGTCCGTTCCCCATCAGGAGATGTCAAAGCGAATAATCTGCCTCCATCTACCCCTGTCCTCTCATCCTCATTCCTCACACCAGCTAACTTCATGTCCATCCATAAATCTTCTTCCTATAGTCCTCACGCCTGGGAGTTACAACCTCAGCATCCTTCTACTGATATCGAGGGACATGACGGAGAGTTCGAGATGTTGCCTCCAAATTCTCCAGATCTCAATCCATTCGAGCATCTGTTGGGAGTGCTGGTAAGTCAAGTCTGATCCACGGTGGCCACGTGGCCAATATAACTTACAGGACATAAAGGATCTGATACTGACGACTTGGTTTCAGACACCTCTTGGGACCTCGGGTTGTTTTTTTTTGGCGATATGCAGATGGTATAATGTTATGGCCTAAACACACACACACACACAAAGCGGCCGGAAAAAATATAAAGATGTCAGTTGTTGCCGATGCGGTCATGTGATGATTTTTTTTTTGTGCAGATATTTTTCATGTTTCAGTTTTTTTCCCCTCGCTATTGTATATTAATGAACTTTAGTTTAAATAATCTAAAAATTCAACCACAAAAAGGTGTGAGAACGGAAAGAAACTTTTATGAAAGTCCACACACAAGAAACCTTTAACTCTTTCACAAGAAATGACGTAAAGGACTCAGTCTCAAATGTGAGCGTGTACATTGTACAGTTAACAACAATGAAGTTAAACACTAATATTTAAAGAACCTGAAGTACCATGAGTGTTTTACTGCCTGATGACGTGCACTAACTGTAAGACTTTGTGCTCTGGAGTGTTTAATTCCACTTACACTACAGTGATGTTACAACGATTATAATGTTGATTGTATTAATAAATCAGTCGTTCATTTAAACGTTGGTGTTATGGGAAGTCTAATAAACTCTTAGTTTTATGTTAAAGCTGTGAGGAAGTCATTTAGTCTCCTCTCTCTCTCTCTCTCTCAAACACAGTTCATCATTTAACTGAGTAACTGAAAGTCAAAGTCCTCTGTCCTGACGTCGCTCTGAGCTGGGACACCCTGCAGAGCACCGTGACTGTGATAGTCCTAACACTGGATACTCCTTCTGTATCAACTCTCACTGCAGAAACAATAACACAGCAGAGAGAGAGAGCATTAATGCCGAGTTCAGTTAGAGCTTGTAGTGTAGTTTATCATCAGATCTGAACTACTCCTCAGCATCAGCAGCTCCTCTAATCACCGAGCCGCACCCATCGTCAGAAGCAAATGCAGTAGCACTTCTCACATTTAACTTCAGAGGTACATAAGTATTTGCAGTAGTTCAGTCAGTATACAGTTAAATCTAAAACACTCAATGTTTTGAGGAGGAAACTACAGCTCGTTGCTAACCAAAGATCAGGAAAGCATGCGGCTTTTTTTTTCTTCCCCCCAAGTCTCCCACCCGATGATCTCGTCACGTCTCGATACTGCAGAGCGAACACAACCAGCCCCTTCCCGACTGAACCTCAGTTTCAACAAGCGGGGGCGTCGCCATAACCACCTGCTCAACCTAAGTGTTACAGTATAACCCAAACCATACACATACGCTACTTTTAACTACGCAGCCTTTCCTGTCCTCCGCTCATCCCTCAGTATGAATAAAGAGACTAGAGTTCTGACTGATCTACACACTCCTGTGTCAGTGATCATAATCACTTCATCTTCTATTACACTTTTTTAAAGCACTAACAGTAAATATTGAGTAAATACACACACAAATAACTACAGCATGCATAAACACACTTAGTATATAAGACTCCAGGGGTCCAAAACATTTGGCAGGTTACTGTTCAGAGGTAGACGTTGCATTTTTATATCAAGTTCCAAAAATACATGAAGCAGCCCATCATGGTTAGACAGAGGATTCATCTAATAATAAAAGACCTTTTATACAACAGGTCCTGTTTAAACGCGTTCTTAATGTGAAATGTCATATTGTGAAACGCATTGTCCCACAGGAAATAATGTAAATGCAGATAATCCGTTCCAGCCACCCGAAAATATCACCCATATTACCAATTTCTAACACTATAATCATATAAAAACAATCAGAACATTTAGAAAGGACACGAAAATGAAGTGAAATATGAAACAAAGACATTAAACATTGATTTGAGATTCCTCTTGCTTTAAAAAAACTAAACTGAAAGCGTCTCCGTTTTCTTCCTGCTTACTGTCCTTGTTAACATTCTGGGGACACGTGGTGCTTAATGTCTTCAATTCCTCACTGAATGATTCTGTTTAGTGTTTAATAGTTCATAAACATTTTAACAGTCATATGTGAGAGCACCAGCGGCTCAGACTAACACAGAACAAAAAATCATAATGTCTACAGACATGGGTTAGGGGGGAAAAACTAAACTTCTGTTGAAAAAAAAAAAAAGAAAAATGGAAAAAATAATAAAATCGCGAGAAAAAAAAATTCTGTTGAAAGGTGGAGAAATTAAATAAATGAGAAGCGCGCACACACACACACACAGACATAAATAAATTGGGACATATAAGGATTAAAAAATAAATAGATAAAAAAAGAGCATGTGTCTCATATTTCCAATTCAATTCAATTCAATTTTATTTGTATAGTGCTTTTAACAATTGACATTGTCGCAAAGCAGCTTTACACAATCAAAAGAAGTAAGTTTCTGAATGTGAATGTGTATGAATCAAAATGATAAGATAAATGGCAAGGAAAAACTCCCTGAGATGGTAATAGGAAGAAACCTTGAGAGGAACCCGTCCTCAACAGGGAACCCATCCTCATCTGGGTGATAACGGATAGCAGGGATTGATCAGCATAATAATGTGTAAGACTGGAAGTTCAGTATAACAGGAGATGTGCTTAAATTAAATTAAAAGGAGTCCAGTTTGTTCCTGAAGACTCAGGTAGACTGTAGGAAATTCCAGTCCAATATTTCCAGTCAGTCTTCCAGTGCCAGGAAGGACAAGTGTGCTTATAACTCGTAATAAAATTCATTATGGTTTCTGTGAATTTCCTCTTGACCTCAAGAAACGTCCCCCTCTCCATTAAAGGACAGCATCATTACATCATCTCAACAACGGCTGACACACCCCTGCACTTTCTGTATGCTGACGATGATGCTCACCTGGTACGGGTAGGCTGTCTGTGTGTAGTTCATGGGCACTTGAGGCATCATTACGCCTGGGAAATTTGTGTAAGGATACGGCTAAAGAGAGAGAGAGAGAGAGAGAGAATTTACAATTTAAACACATTAATCTCTAGGAACCGTATGTTTATTTTTCTGTATTAAACTCGTCATATACTGTATTAGTTATGCACTGTACATTGCCTGCACGCTCACAGAGCACTTTATTAGACACACCTACTCATCCCGGCCAATCAGACACATCAAACACCAGAACGGAAAAGAATGAGATCTTGATTCAAGAATTTAATCGAGAAAAAAATGTATATTTAAAATATCTGAGAATGTGATCTTGGTGATTTTAAACATGAGATGATTGTCGGTGACAGTGACAGCCTGGTCTGGTGATTTCTATAAATGCTGAAAAAGAATCAAGAAAATCAAGAAAAAGTCTGCTGCTTCAGGATTTGAATCCACAGACTGAGGCTCACATGAGCAGGTGGAATAGTAAAGAGGGGAAGAAAAAAATTATTCAGTTACAAATTGAGATTCTTCTGTGTGCTGATTCACGTAACGCCAGACCGTCTCCAAAATCCATTGTTTAAACCTAGATTTATAACAGAGATGAACCGGGCTATCGGCCAGTGACCAGAATCGGCTGATTTTCAGTTTGACTGGTCGTGACTGGTTCAAATTCAAAGCTTCCAAAGTGACAAAACTCACACACACACACACACACACACACACACACACACCAGTCTCAAAAAAACGAGCAGCGCTAATTAGTCAAAAACTCGGTTGCGTTAGAAGCCACACGTGCTCGCAGCCGCTCGACCCGCCCACTCACTGTCAGTCTGAGTTTTGAGACTTTGGAGGCGTTCGAGACGATAAAACGTTGCCGTTTCTTTATAATCCCACAGGTGGCGCTCTAAACTATATACAGTGGAACCTTGGATTACGAGCATAATTCGTTTCGCAAGTGGGCTCGTATTCCAAAACACTCGTAAACCAAATCATTTCCCATAAGAAATAATGAAAACTCAAATTATTCATTCCACAGCCCCAAAAAATAAATACATAAAAATAATTAATACAACCTATAAAATAAAACAAATTATATTTTGCACTTTACCTTTAAAAAAAAAGTACAAATAAATCCTGACAGATAAGTGTTTCCGTTGGTGCGCGCAGTGTGTGTGGAATTAGCCCCTTCCCTCGCCTCGTTTTACACAGTAACACTCCTCCTCCCTCTCCCCACCACGCTTTTTAAGATTCACAACAAACACACACACACACACACACACACACACACACACACACACACACACACACACACACACACACACAACGGAAACACCGTTTTAACAGGAAAAAAAGAAATCTCTCTGGGACTGGCATTAGCGTATATTAACGGACTCACTTTTTAAGTTTCACAACAAACGCATAAACACAGCGGAAACACCGTTTTAACAGAAAAAAAGCAAGACTGGCATGGCACATACTAACAGAATCACTTAAGTTTCACAACAAACGGACACACAAATACGGAAACACAGTTTTAACAGGGAAAAAAGAAATCTCTCTGACCTGGTGTGAGCGCATACTAAAGCAATCACTTTTTAAGTTTCACAACAAACACACACACACACAACGGAAACACCGTTTTAACAAGGAAAAAAGAAATCTCTCTGACCTGGCGTGAGCGCAAGGGAATCACTGCAGTAAAGTAAAAAAAAAAAAATGAACCAGCACCTTACCTTTGAAAAGAATCACGACAGAGCAGAGTTTCTGTGTGTTTGTGAAGCCGGGGAGGGGGTGAAAAGGCGAGAGAGCGTCTGTGCGTGCGTGTGTGTGTGTGTGTCGGTGTCAAATTGCGCGTGCACACTCATAAGAGACGAGCAGAGTTTCTGTGTGTTTGCGAAGCCGTGGGGGGAGGGGGGAGGTGAGAGAGTGACGCTCAGTGTCAAAATAAGAGTCGCAGGTGTGATACATGATACTCGGCGCTCGTAAACTAATACTTGCTCAGTTTCCGAATAAAAATTAATTTAAAATATTTGCTCGGTTTGCGGAACACTCATAAACCACGTTACTCGCAATCCGAGGTTCCACTGTACAAGTTCTCATCCCGTGTGGTAGGAGTGAATTATTTGCTAAGTGTGTTTAGAAATAATAATAATAATAATAATAATATGTGCTGCTCAGTAACAATGTAGCTTTTTTTGTTTCATTTTATTTGAAGTTAAATGTAAACTCTTGTATGTGATGTTAGTGTGTATCGCTTAAATGCTGCGTTTTGGTTTTTAAGTGAGAAAATTAATGTTAAAAGGAACGGGGTTACAGATAATCAATCATTAAACTTAAACTTAAAAGGTTTAAAATTGTAACAAAATCAGGGGGAAAACGTAATATCGCCTCAAAATTTTTATAAAAGATTTGTAACTTTACTGGATTCAGCACAGAAGTGTGATGATAACATCGTATCGGGACGTGACTGCTGATTCCCGTCCCGGTTTAATAGTGTAGAGAATGTTTTCTGGACCTGTAAATACTAATCAATCAACCAATGACGTGGACGACTCAGGATATTTGAGTATGGATACTGAGCATGTGCAGACCTTCCTGGCCACGACTTCACCACGCTCTGATCTCTACATCCAGCATGATGACGCACCGTGTCTCAGAGCAACAGCCGGATTCATGAACATGATATCAGTGCTCGTCATTGGCGTTCCCACTCACTGGACTGTGTGATGTCATCATGTCGAGACAGAAGGCGTTCGGATGAGCGTGTGGAGTTCAGAGCCGCGTTTTTAATGAGATTTACCTGCACATACTGTGTACCTCCACTTAGGAGCAGGCTGGGGGGGCAGCAGGGACAGTACACACAAGGGGAGGGGCTGACCCACTGTGACGGACCAATCAGAGGTGACTGGACAGAATCTGTAGTGAGAAAACACTAATAATTAAACTGAGCATTTAACCCACCCTATCAATACTTTTTGGTTTTTATTAACCTTGCAGGTGTTAAACTACTTTTTACCTGTAAACTTAATGAAACCTAATATAGCACGTAACGCTCTCCAACTGTCACTTGTTCTGAAGTTGTTCTGTGAGCTACTAAGCTAACGCGCTGCTAACACAAGGCTAAATCCCAAATCGCTCTCGAACCCCTGATCAAGGGCACTACTTGAGTAAAGTTTTATTATAATGTATTATTTTACAGAGTAAAATAATTTGTTAAACAAACAAACAAATCTGTCACGGCTGTGATACAGTGCTGTGAAAAAGTATTTGCCCCTTTCAGATTTTTTTTGTTGTCCCACTTAAATAATTAAATAGTAATTTAAAAATTCCTCCACAGTGAATGATGTGAAAGATTCACAGACTGTTATTTCAAAACCTTTAGTGCAGTTGGTGATGCCAAAAGTGGCACAGCCAGTTATTAGGTTTAGGGAGCTATTACTTTTTCACAGGTAGGTTTAGACAGCTTTTTCCTCTTAATGAAATGAAATCACTTATAAGGTATATTTTTTATTTACATGGGTTAAATTTGTTAATATTAAAACTTGTTGATCTAAATAATGTCAATGTGACAAATATGCAAAAACAAAAAACCAGGAAGGCAAATACTTTTTAAAATTTATCTAGAGATTGATGATAATGAGAGCATCTGGGACCTGGCACAGAGACGGTCGAGGTGATTTATTCATTTGTATTGTTTATACAGAAGATCAATCTGCACTCATCCACTCGGCAGCGCTAACCGTAAACACCGAATAAAGACGAACCTTGAAAACCTCGGGACGTCCGCTCCTTCATGATGGCTGGGCCCAGTTTGAGCTTCTTCCCCTTAAAAGTGATCTGTTGCTGGGAGTGAGAAACATACGCAGTCACACACTGATAAACACACACACACATTATGGGATGCCTGACGTGTGACTGTTATAATGTTGAACTCTTTACTTCAATGATGGTCTGAATGTCGACGTCTTCGCTGAAGTAAACAAAGCCGTAACTGGAGAAGGAAAAAAAAAAAAAGCACCACAGCATTAGGGAAAGTAAAGCATCTCTCTCTTTGTTTTTGGAAAATTTAAGACAAAAAAAAAGATAACAAAAAGTCAAAGAACTGGTTCAATTAATTTTTTTTCTTTCTTAGCACACTAACAACTCTTCACACAACACTGAAAACAAAAAGGTCAACACAACCACAAGCGACTGACTGGTCACTTCTGAGATTAAAAGTTCTTGTGTGATTCTGAGGTTTGGAATGGAAACATTTTACACAGATGATCAGACAACACGCTGCACCGGTTTGGGCCGGTCATAAGATTCACACTGCCAGCCTGAAGTGTCGCTAATCTGGACGTCTGAACACACAAAATCTGATGTTTTCAGAAATTGGATCAGAGTCGCATGACTAGAATGAGAACGGTCAGAATATATGAGTGTGTTATATAAACTTTAACAGATTTGATTTAGTACTTTTTGTATTTCAGCATGAATATTCATGCATGAGGTTTATTATGTCCATCTAACAATACATATGTTTTTCATTCATAGTCATGGAGTTGATCAGTTCAACATCTCGAACATATCATATCAGTTAAAGAAGAGAAACAGCCGAGCGATCATGTTAAAATAAAAGTCTTCACTCCAGATGCAAAAGGAAAACCTTCAACACACACATACACCAAAAGCTGCAACTTCCTTAATGACCTCATTCTTTTTTGACTTTGTGTGTGTGTGTGTGAGAGAGACAGAGAGTTGGGTATAACACGTTACTATGTAACTGTAATCTAATTACTTTTCCTGATAACGCAGTGATGTTACGCATTACGTTGTAAATGCATGTAATTTGATTAGTTACTGATGTTAATAACATTACGCTACTAGCGTTACAAATGTAGCATTTACTGTAAAAATCACGTTATGCGCGGCAGCATCAGTTAACGAGCATGAGCTTTAATCAGTCGTCTGAGAGCTTTGTAGTTTTACATTTGATGTTGTATCGGGTTCACTCTTTTTGCACCACGGACATGAGGCGAGGTCTTACGGGAAAAGGCGTGGTTTTATTTAGAAAAACGGAGAAGGAAAAAGGTTAAAGGAGGGAGGAAGGGAGAAAAGGGAGATCTAGGAGGAATCCCGAGATTCGTTAACATTAATTATCGCACGACCTGGTGGCCCCGCCCCTTCATGCACCTGCAGAAGGGGGAACGCCTACGTAGAGAGTCTACGAAATGAGCGAGGAGCGACAACCAGTTGAGGCGCACAGTGTGACAGATGTTTTCAAAGTAGCTTGAAAGTAACAATTAGTAATCTGGTTACAATTTCAAATTACAATGTTTGAGTAGTAATTAGTTATTTGTAATAGATGACTTTATGAGTAACATTGCTGACTGACGTGGAAAATCTCTCAACATAAGACACAAGTGTTAAGAAATAATTCTTCTTACTCTAGCATCGTGTTGTACATTTTATTTGTTAATACAGAACATGAAAGCTTAAGTTTAAATACAAATACTTCAGAAAACCTGGAGAGTAAAAGCAGAGAGTGAGGAGAATGTAGCAGAGCAATGCATCTCTCTCTCTCCTGTAGATCTGCGCGGTGGTTGAACCTGAAACACACAGAAGAGATAACACACACCACCACGTCCATGATGAACACAATAAGTCGTGATGTGTGGATGAGTGACGTCTCCTCCGATAAACATTTACTGATGGATAAACTTCACCGTCTGAGGAGAATCGAGTTCACTCCAGTCTACCGTAAACATGTTAGAGTGAATGTTTACTAGTAGGAATTTTATCTATTAGTGAATTTCTAAAGAGTTTTTAGTCACTTTCTTTAATCCTCACACCTCACGTGTTGAAACGTGAACCCTGACACGACATGCCTCATCACCAAAACTGCTTCCTGTGCGTCCCAACATCGTTCCTACGTAAACCTCACACACAATCAACAGGTAAAAACCCCAGGACACTACAGCCGGTGTCACAGAGTCAACAATCAGAAGAGGACGTCACCAGAGTAAACACAGACGAGTCTACCACAAGATGTACAGCACTAGAAAACCTCAACATCAGGACTAAACTAGTTTGCTAAAGTTAAAGAACATGCTCATACAGCTGTGAAACGTCCCTTAGATAGATGTTACCAAAATGACACACGTGTATATTAAAAAAAAAAAAAAAAAAAAAACGCGATATTTCCCAAACTGTTCTCCAGGAACTTCATCTTCGTCATTTCATTTCAAATGTACGGACACAGTGGGACACAAACACCACACGGTTGTCCCAATATTTATGGACCTGGCTGTGTATGGTCAGTTTGCTGCAACTTGACCAGAAATGTTTATTGTTTTTCATCTCATGGACAATGAATATCGTTTCACATTTGCACGAGCACTTTACGGTGTCTGTTTGCTCTTTTAAATTTTTTTTAAAGGTTTTTAGTTTTTGTATATTTTGGTTTCAGTTTTTTGTCTTGACTGATCAGCTAATTCGTTTTTTGTCCCGGGTGGTTTTGTTAGTTTGTGTTATGTACAGATCTGGCCATTAAGAATGTGCGCTTTTTCCCGTGAAACACTTGCATACACATATATGATGTGCTCAACCCACTACATATGAAATGCGCGCGCGCGCACACCTATGAGACGCATGCACATATACACAAACTCTCCGCGCGCACACAGCTATGAGACACGCGCACATGTACACAGGGGCGGATCTACCCCATTTGCCACCCCAGCACTAGTGTCCTAATGTTCTAAAAATAAAAGTTTCCTCGACCGATTTACAGCAGCGACTCGTGAATCACGTGAGCCGGGTTAAAAGGGGAACACCGGCAAAGGGAGGAGAGATGTGGATTTACAGCGCTGTTTGTTTGAGAGAGAGTTTGTTTGCTGCAGCCCCTGGATTACTTTTTCTAGGTGGATTAATCTGTTGTGGACACATTCAATACCCCTCTCGTTCCGTTTTCTCGTGCTCATGAGCCATCTGTCCCAGCTTACATCACACACGGACTTTGGACATTCATACATACACGCACACACATTGTTTATATTTGTATATATTGTTTTTTTGGTGCACCTGGTTTGTTTGTTGGCTGGTTTTTTCACTTAATACACTTTTGTTTGTTTTTGACTTGTTGTTGTGTCACGTCTTGCTTGTTCCACAAAGCTCATACCGCACCGGAAGTAAGTATTATTAGCCCATATTTAGATTCGCGACCCCGTAGCATTGTAACTAGGTTTGTTTTAAGAGTCCCAATCATCTATAAGCGTAGCTGATAAAAAATAAATTGTTCAATGAAACCACTCTCCGGGGTTTGTTCACCTGTATTTCCGTTGTTGCTCTTTATTCCCTGCTACAATACCCATAAATAAAAGAACAAAATCTCGTCTTTCTATTACAGCATAGTCCGAACAAACAACACTTATGAACTGCTTTGTTTTAGTGAATCAAAGACATTTAGTGCAGCGAGATCATCACGCACGCGCACACACACACACACACACACACAAATGACTCAATCGTCAATCCGGCTCTTTTAACAAACCAAAGGAGTTTTTTTGATATCTTCGCTTATATTAATGACTAACAGCTTAACTGTTAACTATTTTCAAAAGTATATTGTTCCGTTCAGTAGCTTGAATCTTCAAGATTGCCCGAACCTTTGATAACTGGAGTCACGTGACAACGCATTTGGCCGTGTCCAGTTCATCAATATGCTGAAGCTGAGAAACAAATCCAGGTACTGAATTACTTTTAATACTTAAATTAATGTTGAATTAAGGTAAAAAAAAAAATATATAAAAAAATAAAAACATTTTCCAAGTGTTGCTTGAGATAGTTATATGACAACTAAATAGCAAGTTTTTAACTTCAGTTCTATTTAACGTTAGCCTCATTACCTTGTCAAAATTGTTCAGTGTAGTGTATGTTTGGAAAACAAAGTCTAAACTTCATACTTGTTGCATCTCCCAGGAAACTATGAAAAGAAAGGCTGACAGAGTTTTTTAAACCAAAAAGAAAAGGAAACTGGGATACTGTGGGAGCGGAAGGTGCAGATAAGATAGAAAAGGGTACAAAAGAAGTTGTGGAAGACAGAGGAGGGGATGGAGTGTTGGAAGAAAGAAATATAGAAACTGATGACAAACAGCTAGGAAGAAGTGAAGAAGCAGAAGATATCAAGCATGAAGTGAGTGAATAGATGGAAGAAAAAAGGTTAAGAGAGGAAGAGAGCTCAGATATTGAAAGAGAGGAGAGAGAGCTTGAAACACCAGCACTCGGTTTGTCAGGTGACCATGGTATGTTGTTCATTGTGCTTTTCAAATATTTTTTTACATAAATAAAAAATAACTACAACATATTTGATTTATTTAACCTATAATCATTTAAAGAACCAGAGCTCAATATATGCTTAACTTTGCTTATCTTGGTTACATTCAGTGTTCTTTAAAATATATTGTTGAGATATGCCTAAAAAAAACCTTTAGACAAAGGTTGCTGCAGTAGTAGCTGTACATGAACGATTAGGTGTTAAATGTTTTGTACTGTAACATTTTAATATAAGTATTACTTTATTTAATTTTTATAGGACAATGTAAAAATGTGCACCCTAGTGTATACACTGAATAAGAATAGCGTTCCTTGAATCCACAAAAACCATTAAAGGATGCTTGCTTCAGTGTTGCCACCCCTTGCCAGCCCATGAATAATTTTCTAGATCCGCCCCTGCATATACACAAACTCTTCGCGCGCACACACACCTATAAGATGCGCGCACGAATGTCCTGTCCTTTTCATGTTAAAACGTAAAAATGTGTCGAGCACCATCAGAAGACATGAATGAACGAATATAAACATGAAGTGCTTCGGGCTTTTTATAAAAATAATCATCTGACTTTTTTGCTATTTGTGTCCAGCATTGAATAATAATTTCATCCATTATTTGACCACAGCTGGAAATAATAGCTGGAATGTAATTGTGGATTTATGACTGCTATAAATCTGTTCATCAGCGTGCGTGAACCCGCGGCAAGTACTTTCACTTTACAAAAGGTGCAGACATACTCCCCCAGAAGTCTCCCCCAGCCTCTTGCAATAATGCAGATCAAACATACGTCACCTGACCATAAATAAAAAGGAATATTTAAGCATATACGCTGTATTTCACTTAAATATTACAGATTAAAACAAGGAAAGTAGACGCGCTGAACTTCAGTTTTTTTTTTTTACTATTCGGTAAATTTATGAATTCCACTCAAAGTATCAAATCCAACTATGAAATCTGATTTAAGTGATACCATTAAACATTTTACTTGTTTCTATTTATGTTTATGTTTTGCTGGCGAAATACATTTTAGTCTTGTTAATTCTTTTTAAACCCCTCAATTCTGCCAATTCCCCCATCAGTGAAACCGGTTTGATAACTTCACACCTATTGTGAATGAAAAGTGAGAAGAGGGATTACAGTAACTGGGGGTCTGTGGGTGTTCACCTCGGAGCGCTGTCACGTTGTATTGAACGAATAGACTAAAACAAAAACAAAATCATGTTTACTTCAGTATTGAAGACAATATGGTTTTAGGCTAACTTTATTCAAGATTATACACTTTCGTATTCTTTGTTTTAGTTCGTCTTTTTGCACACGCGTGTGCATCTTTAAATTTGAACAGAAAATAATAATGGGCTGGTAGGCACGTTATTTTTATGTAACTTAAACGGCTGAATGAAGTTAAATATACACAATAAATTAATAATTGCGTTTGCTTTACATTTGAGCACTTGTGTAAATAGCTTTATCATTGTATATACTACCATATTATATATGTGTGTCTAATACTGTTTTATTCATATTTTACATTACATGCAGTTTGCAATTGTACTTTTAAAATATAACCTAGGTATCTACAGTATAAGCATATTTAACTACTTCAGCTGTGAATGAGAAATTTGGTCTGGCTTTTAGACAAAGTCCTTATTTGATGTAATTTAATTATTTAACTAATTATCTTATTATAAATACAATTTATATTCCCTGCATTCTTGTCGAATATACAGGGTGGGCCATTTATATGGATACACCTTAATAAAATGGGAATGGTTGGTGATATTAACGTCCTGTTTGTGGCACATTAGTATACCCCCAAGGTCTCCCGATCTGACCCCCTTAGACTTTTATCTTTGGGGTCATCTGAAGGCAATTGTCTATGGTGTGAAGATACGAGATGTGCAGCACCTGAAACTACGGATACTGGAAGCCCGTGCTGGCATTTCTCCTGCGGTGTTGCTATCAGTGTGTGAAGAGTGGGAGAAGAGGGATGCATTGACAATCCATCACAATGGGCAGCACATTGAACACATTTTATAAGTGGTCAGAAGCTTGTAAATAACTCATGAAAGAATAAAGTTACGTTAAAACCAAGCACACCATTGTTTTTCTTGTGAAATTCCCAATAAGTTTGATGTGTCACATGACCATCTTCCTATTGAAAAAACAAAAGTTGGATCCAAGATGGCGACTTCCAAATGGCCACCATGGTCACCACCCATCTTGAAAAGTTTGCCCCCTCACATATACTAATGTGCCACAAACAGGACGTTAATATCACCAACCATTCCCATTTTATTAAGGTGTATCCATATAAATGGCCCACCCTGTAGTCCTTCAGAGCAAGCACGGTGTCAGAAGATTCTGCTGAATCTCTTCTCACCTTTCATTCACGATAGGTGTGAATTTATCCAACTGGGTGCGCTGTTGGCAAATACTGTAGGGGGGTTTTAGATGAATTAACAAGACAGAGCGGGCGTCTCTGACCAAATTTTATTTCCCCAGCAAATTAAATAAGACTTCATAGTTGTAGTTGATACTTTGTAATTCACCAATTTACTGACTATTTTCAAATGCAGATTGACCTATACATCAACTTGATAACTAGTGAATGCTTTAGTAAAGGGATCTAAACCAGCGGCAACATGAATGACAATGGAATATTACAGAACGTGCGAGTTGACGCCCGTGCACCCATCACAAACCATTAAAATGTTGTATTTGAATTAAAATGCCACATATATAAATACATTTCACACACACACACACACACACACATATCTATCTATATATATACACACACACACACACACACACACACACACACACACACACACACACACACACACACGTGTGGCTTTTTTAACGTGTGGCTTTTAAATTAAAATACACCATTTTAACGCATTAAGGATATTCGTGTCTAATTAAATTCTTAAATCCTCGTGTTCCAGTGTTCACGCAGTAATTTGGTTACATGGGGTGACACTATGATTATTCATTATCTATTATTATGCTTACTTACTTAGAAAGATTCTGATTGAAACAGATTGACCTGTATATCAACTTGATAACTAGCGAATGCTATTAAATGCCACATATGTTTACCCCAAGGGTGAACATGACCAAATTACAGCATAAACTCCACGCGCACACACATTTTTTTCTTGCTATGGTACCTTTACTAACATTTCAAACTATTTATTATAATAAGTGGTGCAAAGGTGCATAATAAACCAAAAAGATAAACACAAAAAAGATGGACAGCTATTTAATTATCATTATAATAATAATAATAATAAACATTTATAGTCCTTTTGACACCCGGCTGTCTGTGACTTCCTGTGACGTAGCTTCCTGTTTTTCGTATTGTTCCCGCGAAAGTTCCTCGTCTGTTTTTAACAGCGTTTTAGATTATATTTAGTTTTTTTTATAATTATATATTTTTCTCATTTTTGCTAAGTAACAAACTAGTTTTTACACTCTAATACTACTGGACTTTATCCATTTTTTTGCGCTTTTTAGGAGAACACGCCTATCATCTGACCAACAACAAGCGAATCCATCAGCAAATAATCACAACTCCGGCACAAAGGTACGTTATCATGTCCACCATTCAGCTCGCTCAGTGTGTGGAGTGCAGGATGTTTAAACATTCATCCTCCGTCATTAGTGATAATTTTATTTGTGATAGGTGTGTGTTAGTTAGCACCCTGACGGAGAAAATATTAGCATTAGAGGAGCGCATCCAGACTTTAGAGAGGGTTAGAGAGCGCGAGACCAGCGTTATTCCTGTAGCGGAAAGTCTGGGTGCCGCAGGTGGAGATAACCAGCCCCCGACCCCGGGGCGAGTGGGTGACGACTCGGCGGCATACTCGTTCAGCCAAAGCTAACGCTCGCTCAGTGTGTGGGAGCACACCTCTTCTGCGCTTCACGTGTCCAACAGGTTTGCTCTCCTCAGTGATGCACCCGCTGAGAAACCTGAAAGAGCTCTGGTTATAGGAGACTCTATACTGAGACATGTGAAATTAGCTAGGCCTTTAGGGGCGCCAGCGGCAGTGGTCAGGTGTATCCGGGAGCCAGAGCACCGGACATAGCAGGTAATCTTAGGGCTCTAGGACAGCATAGGTTCTCTAAGATAGTGGTACATTCTGGAGCTAATGATATACGCCTTCGTCAGTCAGAGGTTAGCAAGCATAACTTTACAGAGGTGTTTAAAATAGCGAAGGCGATGTCCGATGAAGTAGTCTGCTCTGGTCCCATCTCAATGAGACATGGCGACATAGCTTACAGCAGGTTATGGTCGCTGAACCGCAGGATGTCCAGGTGGTGCTCCGAAAACAACGTGGGCTTCATAGACAACTGGAAGACCTTGGAAGACAAACCTGGCCTGTTAGGACGGTGTCCATCCCACTCGGGAAGGTGCTGCTCTCATTTCTTGCAGTATAGCAAGCACATCTTTCTTGGGCCCAGCACATCTTTCTTGGACCCAGCACATCTTTCTTGGAGGACAAGGAGTGAGGCTGCTTTTTTCCGAGCTCCGGCAGACTGACCAATTTTCCAGCTTTTCTTCTTACGAAGAGCGAACATAACAGATAAGTATTTATAATATTTTCACTCGAAACTCCTGTTATATCGCTAAGTTTTAATAGTTTTGCCACGCGCCCGCGTCTACAAGTTTGCCTACGCGTTTTCCACACCGATTATCTCAGTTTTTTGACACTATGTCGGGTGTGTCTGCCTCTGAGTGCAGGTGAGGACACACTGGAGCTTCACTCGACGGATTTGGAGATGGAGGCCTTGGAGAAGCAGATCCGCGACCTACAGGTGAAGCTGGCCCAGCTACGACAGCAGAAAGCCGCGCTGGAATCGTCACGGACCGACGCTCACCTGTCCCAGGTAAATTCTCGGCATGACACACATCCTTCCACAACCTCTACTCAGCGTGCTTTTCTGCCCAGGTCCAATGCACCACGAACGCAGCCCGCCCAGGTTTCCTTCACCCCGGCGCCGGGATACCACGAAGCCTGGATACAGCAGCAGCGGAAGACGCGCGCTAGGCCCCGGGCGAGGACCTCTCCCCCTCCGCCCGTCTTCCAGATCCCGACCCGAAACCGCTTCGCTCCTCTTCGCGAGACGGTACACGCCTGCGGCCCTGAGGGAGAACTTTGGAGCTGTGGTCCTTCATGCTGGCACGAACGACATCAGGCTGAGGCAGACGGAGATCCTGAAGAAGGACTTCAGGAGCCTGGTTGAGAAGGTCCGCAGCACATCACCCACGACAAGGATCATCGTATCCGGACCGCTTCCCTCCTTCCAGCGAGGAATCGAGAGGTTCAGTAGATTGTTTGCTTTTAATGAATGGTTACAATCTTGGTGTCAACAACAGAGATTACCCTTTGTTGATAATTGGAATGTTTTCTGGGAGCGTCCTAGGCTCTACCACGCCGATGGACTGCACCCTAGCAGAGCTGGAGCAGCAGTCCTCTCAGACAGCATCTCCAGGACACTACGAACCATCTGACTGGCGGTAAGTCATGTCTTAGATTCCAAACATAATAGCCACATTGCAACTCACCATACTGATAGATGCGCACACATAGCTTGTCCTATAGAAACTGTGTCTGTTCCCCGAATAGTGAGAAAAAATCATAAATTTGTTAAAATCCCTCGAAACAATCTAATAACTATAAAACCAGAAAAAGGCCAAATAAGTAATAAAAAAACCTTTCTAAAGTTTGGGCTTCTCAACATCAGATCCCTTGCGCCTAAAGCACTGATTGTTAATGAAATTATCTCAGACTGCTGTCTTGACGCACTCTGCCTTACTGAAACCTGGCTCAGACCAAATGAATATATTGGTTTAAATGAGTCTACTCCGTCAGGATATTTCTATAAGCACGAACCCCGTCAAACTGGTCATGGTGGTGGTGTCGCAACTATCTACAGTGGTGTTCTCACCGTTACTCAGAAAACAAGGCCCAAGTTCAACTCGTTTGAAGTGCTTATCATTAATGTTGCACTCAGCGAAATACATAATAAACCCTTGCTACATTTTGTTCTGGCCACCGTGTACAGACCCCCAGGCCCATATGTCGATTTTCTTAAATAGTTTGGACATCTGCTATCAGACCTATTGGTTAACTCTGACAAAGTGCTGATAGTAGGAGACTTTAACATTCATGTAGATGATGCTAACAACGCTTCAGCACTCGCATTTGTAGATTTGCTAAATTCCTTTGGGGTTAAACAAAATATAAATAGACCAACTCACCGCTTTAATCATACGCTAGATTTAATTATATCCCATGGTAATCTCTAATATAGACATTCTACCTCAAAGTGATGATATCACAGATCATCATCTCTTAGTATATACTCTACCTGTAGAACAGCGTATCTGTGCCTCCCCACGTTATCAATTCAGTAGAAATATTAATCCGACTACTAAAGACAAATTCACAAGTAATCTGCCGGATCTGTCCCAATTTCTTATCAGACCCCTAAGTGCAGACGATCTAGATGAAGTGACTAGCAGCATGGGCACTATTTTTACCAGTACATTAGACACTGTTGCTCCCATCAGATTAAAAAAAGTCAGAGATAAAACACTTGCACCATGGTACAATAGTCACACTCGCGCCCTAAAGAGAGCAACCCGTAACCTCGAACGAAAATGGAGAAAAACTAAATTAGAAGTTTTTAGAATCGCGTATAAAGGTAGTATGTGCAGCTATAGACGGGCTCTAAAAGCAGCTCGGACCGAGCATCTGAGCCAACTGATAGCAAGAAACCAAAACAATCCCAGGTTCCTATTTAGTACAGTGGCTAGCCTAACAAACCCTAAGATGCCTGCAGGGAGTATCCCATCACAGCTTAGAAGTGAAGACTTCATAAACTTCTTCAATGAAAAGATTGATATTATCAGGAAGAAAATAATGGAAATTCTACCTCCACCAACATCTCATGATCCAGTTCAGTCTAAAGCTTCACAAATAGATTTTCAATGCTTTACAGGTGTAGGGCAGGAAGAGCTGTATAAACTTATCACCTCGGCTATATTTCGGTGAAATATGGGGTGCCACAAGGGTCAGTTTTAGGACCTCTGCTGTTCTCAATATACATGCTTCCCTTGGGTAACATCATTAGAAGACATGGGATTAGTTTCCATTGTTATGCTGATGATACCCAGTTATACATCTCCACAAAACCAGATGAAATACCCAAATTGTCTAGACTAACTGAGTGTATTCAAGATATAAAAGATTGGATGACCGATAATTTTCTTTTACTAAATTCAGATAAGACAGAGGTATTACTTATTGCCCCAAAAACCAGTTCACACCAGCTCTCACAATTCAGCCTACGTTTAGAAGGATGTACTGTTACCACCAGCTCGACAGTGAAAGACCTGGGTGTAATATTAGACAGTAACTTATCGTTTGAAAATCATATCTCCAACATCACAAAAACATCCTTTTTCCACCTTAGAAATATTGCCAAGCTTAGGAACATTTTATCTGTATCTGATGCAGAAAAGCTGGTTCATGCATTCATGACTTCCAGACTGGACTACTGTAATGCATTATTGGGTGGCTGTCCTGCATCCTCAATTAACAAGCTACAGTTAGTCCAAAATTCAGCCGCCAGGGTTCTCACTAGATCCAGAAAATATGATCATATAACCCCAATATTATCATCCCTGCACTGGCTACCTGTTCAGTTTAGAATTAATTACAAAATAGCATTACTTACTTACAAGGCTCTAAACGGTCTAGCTCCCACATACCTAACCAGTCTTCTGATACGTTACAATCCACCACGCTCCTTAAGATCAGAAAACTCCGGACTACTGGTAGTTCCCAGAATATCAAAATCTACAAAAGGAGGTAGGGCATTTTCATATTTAGCTCCAAAGCTTTGGAATAGCCTTCCTGACAGTGTTCGGGGCTCAGACACAGTTTCCCAATTTAAAAGTAGACTCAAGATGCATCTCTTTAAACTGGCATACACATAATTAATTTCTTTACCTCATACTCCAGTACATCTATCGTGAATGGCAACCACGCTAATTCTTTTCACCTGCTCTTTATTTTTCTAACCATCCCGAGGCATCTGGAGATTGTGCCAGCTTCAGTAGACAGAGACCAACCCTGCGAGGTTCCTGAGGCATCCAGAGAAGGTCCTGCTCCAGCTGAATTCTTCTTCATGTTGGTTTGGATCTACACATGCTGCTCCTGAGCTCCCAGTGATCCAGACCCTCATCTGCCCTCTGCACCTGCTGACTCATCCCTGAGCTGAACTGGACTTTCTGTTAATTTAAATAACTTCTGTTATATCGAACTTTCATCTGCATAACATACATGATGTTCTACAATTTCTGTTATCTGTCATCACCCAGATGAGGATGGGTTCCCTGTTGAGTCTGGTTCCTCTCAAGGTTTCTTCCTATTGCCATCTCAGGGAGTTTTTCCTTGCCACTGTCGCCGTCACCCTTGGCTTGCTCATCAGGGACAATCCATTTCCATAAGTCTTCTTTTCATTTTCTTTTCATTTCTGTGAAGCTGCTTTGAGACAATGACCATTGTTAAAAGCGCTATAGAAATAAATTGAATTGAATTGAATTGAATTATAGCACATAGTCTCAGAAGAGGTCTAATTAATCGGTGACAATCCAGAGCCCAGGCCAGGGAGCAGACAGACAGGCTAAACCAACCGTCTGCTAGCTGCAGAGAGTCGTCACTCAGGGTTCATCATATTGAGACTGTGTCTGTTCCCCGAGCTAAACATAAACATAAATTTAGAAAGACTCAGAAAGTCTGTTTTAGTAATTTAATTAACATAGATACCACAAACTCAGATCATACTGAATGCGCAGCCGGCACCTCTGATCTGAAGCTAGGACTGTTAAATATTAGATCTCTCGCATCTAAAGCAATTATTGTTAATGAACTTATCGCAGATCAGGAGTTTGATATATTATGTTTAACAGAAACCTGGATTAAACAGGACGAGTATGTAGCTCTAAATGAAGCTAGTCCTCCTGGATAAAGCTACATACACCAGCCTCGGCCAACTGGTAGAGGAGGAGGAGTCGCAGTTATTTACAATGATAATCTGTCTATCGTACAAAAACACAGTTTCAAATTTAATGCATTTGAAGCTCTCTATAGTAACAAAGTCAGCCCAGTCGATCCCGCTAATCATTATTTACAGACCCCCAGGGCCGTACTCGGAGTTTCTCTGTGAATTTGCAGATTAACTCACAAACCTTGTTGTTTCTGTAGACAAAGCATTAATTGCTGGAGACTTATATTATAATATTCATTTTGAGAATCCAGAAGACGCTCTGACAAAAGCATTCTTGTCCATACTGGACTCAGTAGGAGTAAACCAGTGTGTAGTAGGACCCACTCATAAAGCAGGTCACACTTTAGATTTAATATTATCCTTCGGATTAAGTATAAGAAATATAACCACAATTCCATGGTCTGAAGTTATCTCGGATCACTATCTTGTCTCGATTAAAGCGTGTCATAGTAATAATGTATGCACAGCACCGTGCTACCGCCTTAAACGTACATTTACATCAAATACCACACAGAGCTTTATCAATAATCTTCCAGAGTTATCAACTTTGATTGGATCGCCATCTGACTTCACAGAACTCGAACAGGCGAATGAATATCTAGAGTCAGCACTTCGTTATAGCTTAGATAATGTAGCTCCAGTTAAAAGGAAAATAATTAGAGATAAGAAACTCGCTCCTTGGTATAATGACCACACACGTGCTTTAAAACAAACCGCTCGAAAATTTGAACGTAAATGGCGCCAAACTAAATTGTTAGTATTTCAAATAGCTTGGAAGGAGAGCATCCTGAACTATAAAAAAGCTCTCAGTGATGCTAGATCAACGTATCTCTCCAATCTTATAGAAAATAAAAACAACCCGAGATTTTTATTTAATACCGTAGCTAAATTAACTAAAAACAAGACCACTGCAAAAATCTCCACAACAACATCATGCAGTAGTGAGGCAAAAAATTCAGGCTTTGAAACTAGACAATTTAAGTAATACAGAACTAACCACATCCCATCAGAACTTAGAATACTACTTTACTCCCCTTGAAGCGAGGGAACTAATTTCACTAATCTCTTCTTCAAAATCGTCAACCTGTATATTAGATCCTATACCGACACATTTTCTCAAACAGATAGTACCAGCAATAATAGAACCCCTGTTGAAAGTAATTAACTGTTCACTCAGTAGTGGGTATGTCCCCAAATCCTTTAAATTAGCCATTATTAAACCGCTAATCAAGAAACCTGACCTTGACCCCTGTCAGCTTTCTAATTACAGGCCAATATCAAACCTTCCCTTTATCTCCAAGATTTTGGAAAAGGTAGTATCACAGCAGCTATGTTCACATCTACACAGAAATAGCATAAATGAACTGTATCAGTCAGGATTTAGGCCTCATCACAGCACAGAGACAGCACTTGTTAAAGTAGTAAACGACCTCCTATGGGCCTCTGATCAGAGTCACTATACTTGTGTTACTGGATCTCAGTGCAGCTTTTGACATCATTGATCATAGTATTCTCCTTCACAGATTAGAAAAGGTAGTAGGAATTAAGGGAACTGCCCTCTTGTGGCTCAGATCCTATTTGAAGGTCGTTATCAGCTTGTAGATTTAGTTGGTGACCATTCCTCATGTTCTCAAGTGGAGTTTGGTGTTCCACAGGGTTCAGTTTTAGGCCCACTGCTTTTTTCCCTTTACATGCTTCCTCTGGGCAACATAATTCGTAAACATGGTATTAGTTTTCATTGTTATGCTGATGACACAATTATATGTCTCAGCAAAACCAGATGAGAAAAACCAGTTTGCTAAAATTGAGCAGTGTGTGCAGGACATAAGAGATTGGATGTTAATTAATTTTCTTCTGCTTAATCCTGATAAGACAGAAGTAGCTAGGAGTAAGCTTTCTGATCACACTGTAACTTTAGATGGCCTTTCTGTTCCATCTAATGCAACAGTAAAAGACCTTGGTGTGATTATAGATTCCAGCCTTTCATTTGAAGCACATATAGATAATATCACCAGGATAGCTTTCTTTCACCTTAGAAATATTGCCAAGATAAGAAACATATTGTCACTAAATGCTGCAGAAAAATTAGTTCATGCTTTTATCACCTCTAGGTTGGACTATTGTAACGCCTTAGTGTCTGGTTGTTCAACTAGGTGTATAAACAAGCTTCAGTTAGTACAGAATGCAGCAGCAAGAGTCCTCACTAAAACCAGAAGATACGAGCACATCACCCCTATCTTATCTACACTGCATTGGCTCCCTGTGAAATTTCGCATTGATTTTAAGATACTACTTTTGACATTTAAAGCACTAAATGGATGGTCTCGCGCCACAGTATTTGAGTGAACTGCTAGTGTCTTACGATCCGCCACGCCTACTTCGATCAAAGAATGCAGGCTGCCTGTCAGTACCACGTATTATTAAAACTACAGCAGGGGGCAGAGCTTTTTCTTACAAAGCCCCAAAGTTATGGAATAGTCTTCCGATTAATGTTCGGGACTCAGACACAGTCTCAGTGTTTAAGTCTAGGCTAAAAACCTATTTATTTAGCCAAGCATTTTTGTAAATAGATTAGCCTTAGGTAAAGGAGCAGATCTGGGGGACTCATGGACATAGCGTATTCTGGTGAACTGGTATGTTTAGATGCTGTCTTCCCCGCTCTCATTGATCACTCAGGTTTGTTGACGGTGAGGTGATTGGTTGCTTTACATCACAGGGAGCCCTCATGTCTGTGTTTCCTTCTGGCTCTCCCTTTTAGTTATGCTGTTATAGTTAGTCCTGTCGGAGTCCCTGCTTGTACTCTGCACTAAATATACTTTCACGTTATACATGTTGACTGTGACCATACCTAACTGCCATCTCTCCTTATTTTCTGTTCTCTCCACTTCTGCTCTCTCCTCTCTCTTTTCCCTCTCCCTGTCGAGCTATACATGTCGCTCCTGAGTTGCCAGTGATCCAGACCCCTCTGCCCTCTGGACCCGTCTAACCAGTCCTGGAGTCCTGCTTCTGGTTGGAGATCTCGTCGCATGGATGCCCCGTGTGGTCTGCCTGGATTCGTGTGGTGGCTGGGGATGGTTTCCACGAAGACTGTCCTGTCCTCGATTGATGCTGACAGCTGTTCTCTGGGGACCTATGACTTCAGTTGTTCGATAGCTCAGGGCTGGAATTTCCTACAGTCTACCTGAGCCTCCAGGAACAAACTGGACTCCTTTTAATTTAAATTTTAACACATCTCCTGTTATACTGAACTTCCAGTCTTACACATTATTATGCTGATCAATCCCTGCTATGCGTTATCACCCAGATGAGGATGGGTTCCCTGTTGAGTCTGGTTTCTCTCAAGGTTTCTTCCTATTACCATCTCAGGGAGTTTTTCCTTGCCACCGTCGCCCTCGGCTTGCTCATCAGGGACAATCTTATCATTTTGATTCATACACATTGCATACAAACTTACTTCTTTTGATTGTGTAAAGCTGCTTTGCGACAATGTCACTTGTTAAAAGCGCTATATAAATAAATTGACTTGACTAATAATCATTATTTATCATCCATCCATCAATGCAGTATGTCTGCATTTTTATCGATAAATCGCATGCGCTTATCATGTTTTGATCAAAACGCTGCCTTTTGTAAAGTGAAACTGCAAGCCACGGGTTTGAAATGAATTGTAGATTGATTTTGAAGCACGATTTAGGGCATCTCATTTCAATATTATAAACATTATTTATGAATTACACTCGAACAGGTGGTAGAGCTCTGATTAGACTACGTACAGTAGGAAATAGGCTCAACATATCGGAGCCCAAGCCTAATTTAAATAAAACATTTTCATTAACAAATATTGTAAGTAAATAGCAATAGCACAAGTTAAAAAAAAAATAATAATAAAAAAAGACTCTAAATAGATGCCGAATTATTTTTAAGGTGTGTCAGCTGGCACTATTCTTGTATTGCTCTTTGTCAGGGTAAATTGTTCAGTGACAACCCTGTAAAATTCCATGTACTGTAAATAGGTACTGTACATCTGTATGAATAAACCGAGATGCCCACCCCCGTGAAAATGGTGAATTCAGGGAAAAGCTCCTCCTCGAGAGGTTGTGTGCAGACCACTGAGCTAAAATTGACAGTTACTGTTTTTTAATACCTGCAGTGGAAGAGTCTGAGAATTTATTTACCATGAGCTTTGATGTATTGTTTTTAATTACTCTATACACAATCTATGATTTCACCTATGCTATTTTATTAATGGAATATTTTTTATGTTACACTCTAAAAACTGCTGGGTTAAATGTTAAAGTGCTGGGTTGTTTTATCTATTTATTATTATTTAGTAGATTGACTGTTAGAAATACCCCAAATGAAATTAATCCGCTGTTTTAGTTAATAGTTAAATCAGTGGTAGTTTTCACTACTACTATTAATGATAATACTGAATGGAGAAAGCGCAGTCAAATAAGTAGGAGAGGAGAGTATTGCAGGAGAGAAGAAAATGAAGAATAAATACATATCAGTATTTAAAGTTTGAGCTCGACAAGTTTATGAGCTCTGTCGCTTGCTGTCAATAGGCACCTAAGAGAGAGAACACATGTTTGGCTTCAGTAGACACACAATACTTCAGATTGAAACACGACTGCCCCCTACAGGTAATGAACGGTATTTTCACAGCTTCCCGCGAGCTGCCGTGGAAACGTGAGAAACGTGCGTTCTTAATGGCCAGATCTGTACAGTAGACTCTCGGTCCCGAGGGACGTTGTTTCGCTTCACAGTCGTACTGTGAACTGTACAGGGTTGAAATGACGATAAAACCCGACTGATCTCGACTTTGCAGTGTTGCTAAATGACGTCATCACCTCATTTGCATAATAGTCCATTTTTATGCAATGGTATAAAACGCTGCAGGAGAAAATACTTATCTACAGACTTAACAATAAATATTATAATACAATGTAATGATTAAATACTGCTTTCACGGCAGAGTCTCCAAAAGTTCTGATAAAGTCTCCAGTAACACCAGAAAAAGTAAATAAATAAATAAACTATTAAATTTGTTGCTTCTGACAAAAACAAACAAACAATCAAAAAAGTAGGCAAAAGTGGTTTGGAGTCTGCATTTTTCCAGACAATTTCAGACATTTTGCACAACACCGCCGAGTTCTTCTTGAGTAAATAATAAAGTAAACACTAACACTAGTGGATCGCAGCTCCTGGCGTTCAGTATTTTCTCGACCGTAACATCAAAGTATACAAAGTGCATCTTACTTTTGTTTCCACCACATCAGCTGATCAGCAGCAGTTCTGGGGCCGTACAGACCGAGTGAGTGTGGGCTGGGTTTATAATTTAAGCTATTTGTGTTTGTATGTTCTGGTTTGTTCTGGACTGCACTTTCACACACGAACTGAACACCACTGTGTGTGTGTAATCAAAGCTAAAGACACTCACAGGTATTAGTGGACAGTATTGTATTTATTCTATTTTAAATTGTTCAGTGCTGTGAAAAATATTGACAGATTTTTTTTTGGGAATATTAATCACATCTAAATTATCATCAAACAAATATTACACAGCGATAACCTGAGTAAATACAGAAATGCAGTCTTAAAATGATGATTACATTTTTAATTAAGGGGAAAAAAGCTTCCCAAACCTGTCTGGCACCATGTGAAAAAATAATCCCCCCCGTCTTTATATATACTGCCAGACAGGTTTAGACAGCTTTCCTCCTACATAATAAATGAAATCAACATTTAAAATCTGCATTTTGTATTTAATCAGGTTATATTTATATAGTGTAATATAAAAACATTGTTTGATGATCTGAAATAACTGAAGTGTGATAAATGTACACAAAAATAAAACACAGGAAGAGGCAAATACTTTTTCACAGCACTGTACTCTAATAATTAATGAAGATGGACTTGTGTATTGTTTGGCACCTTTTGGCTGCTTCTCCTACATCATAAATGAAAACTAGTTGAAAATATTAACTAAGTTATAGAAACTAACTAACTTTAATGATTAATTAAATGTAACTCGTTCCTTATAACGCAGCGTTTAAACAACACACACCAACATCACATACAAGAGTTTAACATTTAACTGAGCTGCGTGTATCTCTGTCATCTGCCATAATTATTTCTAAACAAACTTGGCAAATGATTCACTTCGTCTCTCCAGGACATTTCCACATGTTTGGGTCATTAAAGGAGTTCCTGGGAGGCCAGCTCTTTTCAGATCTGACTCAGACAGACGGTCCAATCACTACACCAACGTACTTAAAAATAAATAAATAAATAAACTTTCTACCTTGACGTCATCCAAACACTAGTCAAACACTGGGATAAGTGCAGCAGGGGATCACTGTATATAGAGAAATAAATTATGTTGTTTACTCTCATCATGGTGTTCTGTTATTCTGTACAATCACAAGTCCCGCTTTGATCTGAACGCCTGTCATACTTAATTCACTGATCCGAACCTATAAATGATCAATAACAGATTATAAATGTGATCTTACCTGAGAACTGCCAGGATGCCCCACACACACACACACATCAGCTGCACAAAAACAAAAACAAAAACAAAACAGCTGTATCATAAAAACATCACAGAATCATTTAAACCTCACAGCTGTAAAAACACAACATTCTTTAAAGAACTGTACGAAGACTGTGTGATTAACTTTACCTTATTTTTTTCTGTTGTTGCTCCGCTGTGTCCGTCCTCGAACACGATTTACATGAAACACGAGAACTATGTCACAATTCATCCGGCAGAAAACAGACAGTTTACAGACACGTGGAACCGACCGGAATTCTCCAGAACTCAGAGTTTAACGTTAATAAAACTCTCGCCTGGTTAATAAGAAGGTGCGTTACACAGAGTGGGGGATGAGAATTCAGACAAAGTGGAAGATAAATTAATTATTATATATTTTTTCTCCCCACATGTCACTGGACTGTTTTAAACCCTGAACTCTGAGGTGTGAGGCAACATTTCAGCCTCAAGGGGGCGCATGTGCACTTATTATTCTGTAGTTTCCTGAAGGACTTGAGACACAAAAATAAATTCCTGAGCTACAAGGTACAATATTTGAAAAAAATACAACCCGTCTGTGTACTGGAATACACACTCACACACACAAAAAAAAACACATTCAGTCCTCAAAGAAAAGAAAAAAGGGAAATTCTGAAAAAGTTCGAGACTGATATGTTTATTCTGCTTATTTCTGAGGTTTTAAAAAAAATCTTGACTTAAAACTAAATTTAAATTCAAGATTTTAGGCAGAACTTTGCAAGAAAGATAGGATACTATGAGTCTAGAGGAATATAAATAATAATAATAAAAACATGTTTTAGCAGTGTTTTTACTTTTTTTTCTTTTCTGAAAGCAGCAGTAAATAAACTCAACTGTGGACACAGGACATGAAATGGATAAACTAGATGTGAACACGTATAAAACATTATTGTGATTCTGTGTTCTTTAAAGGATATATTTATATGTCAGTGCAGACACAAACACTAACGAGCTGCTTATTTCTGTAGATCACAAACATGTCCGATGCCAAGCGATGCTCATAGTGACGCTGTTGTCTTTCTGGAAAACCCCAACGTAGTGACAAGACACAGCAATTACAGAAACTTATAACTCTATATCTGTAGAATAAAGACGGACAGCCTCAGACTTTCTGTAGTGACTGTGTTTAGATCTTGATCTGAGACATCACAACCTGGTCAAGACTTTGGGTTATCACTATAAAATCTTTGAATAAACAAAGATTCACACCCGAGTAAATTAGACACTCTGAAACATCACTGTTTCTTTGGTTTTTCTGGTCTGGCTGTGATGTTCGTTATCCCCGTGACTTGCCCTCACCCTTTGCAGATGCCCCCGCGGTAGGTGATGATCTTGACCTCCTTCACTGCGCCGAACCGAGCAAAGAACTCCCGGATCTCGTCCTCCTCCACCTGCAGAGACACAGAGCTGCATTTAGACAGACAGCAGTGTAAGAAAAGAGTTTGTAGAAACAGTTAAAAGGTTAAAACTAAAAATAATCTGATCTTTAATGTAATCAGTGATGATATTATTTCAGGTTGAAGCGCACGTACATGTCTGTCTGCAACAAAGATGAGCAACTTTTTAAAACTGTAATTTCACAAATTTTAGTTTGGTGTCAAACATTAAATGGTTGTGGTTTTCACTGGATCGGTGGCTAAATATTAGGAGACTGTACAAAATGTACCGCAAGATTTTAAATCTAGTGTCGTTTCAGCTTATTACAATCAATGGGAAAGAGAGGATACAGAAAACTTCATCTTAATCCGATCTACTTTTTCCATTTCTCATCTGTGATTCACTCTCCAATCACCGAACAGGGAGTGTATTTGACTGATGACTAAAGAAGTACAACTTAGTGTAATCAAGGCGTAAGATACTCAACCTTACAGAATGTGATTTCTTTGTATTAATAAGTTAGACAGAAAGACAGACAGACAGACATGTACGTGGACTTCAACCTTAAACTAATAATATCACTGATTACATTAAAGATCAGCAGATTATTTTTAGCTTTAACCTTTTAACTATTTATACAAACTCTTTAACCGTCAATGACATGTACTTACACTATACTAGTATTAACTAATTCCAGCAAAAACGTCCAGTTTATCTTCTCTAATTAATATCTATTGATGCAGGTGTGGTACATACTTACATAAATACATAGACAGACATACAGGCAGACAGACAGAAAGACTATATTGCCAAAAGTATTCGCTCGTCTGACTGAACATGCATATGAACTTGAGTAACATCCAATTCTTAATCCATAGGGTTTAATATGATTTTGGCCCCGCCCACTTTGTAGCTTTAACTCTTCTGAGAGGGCTTTCTCCGCTCTAATTCCTCCCAAATCGGGTCGAGGTCCGGACTCTGTGCAAGCCAGTCAAGTTCTTCCACACTAAACTCGCTTTTGTCTTTATGGACCGTGCTGTGTGCACTGGTGCGCAGTCATGTTGGAACAGGAAGGGGTCGTCCCCAAAATTTTCCCACAAAGTCGGGAGCCTGAAATTGTCCAAAATGTCTTTATTAAGAGTTCCTTTCACTGCTTTACACCACTGCATCCGATGCTGCTCGACCATGGAAACCCATCACATGAAGCTCTCTATGCAATTTACTTCAGCTAATCTGAAGGTCACATGAAGTTTGGAGGTCTGTAGATACCGACTGCAGAAAGAAGGCGACGTCTGTGCACGGGGTGTCTCAGTATACTCCTATACATGTTCATATGCATGTGATGCAGGTAAGTGAATATCTTTGAATATATACAGTACTGTACAAACAGACAGACAGACAACAGACATACAGAAGGACAAGACTACGAAAAGAGACAGACATACAGACAGAACATTTTCTGAGACTGGTTTTGAGTTCAGTGATCAATGTACAGACAAAATCTCTCTTATTTATACAGATAACCCTCATCCCCGTGTGTGTGTGTGTGTGGTCAGAGTGGCCCGAGTCCCACCTTCATGTCTATGCCTCCTACAAACAGGGTGTTTGGGGTGGTTTTGCCCTCCGGTAAGATGAAGCCGTTCGGCATCGTCACGCCATGACGCTGTTTCTGGAGCTCCTGAGAGTCACGCGCACGCACGCACGCACGCACACACACAGTCCGGAGAGCGCGCGCACAACTCGGTCAAGTGAATAAAAAACTGGGCGCTATTTCAATAAGTTACAAATCGGTTAAAAAAAAAAATCGAATCATCACTCCGACGGTTAAATGCTAAGCTAACGCTCTCTGACCTGTTAGCACTGATGCTAAGTGGGCGAGACAGGGATTAGCCATGAGCTCTCTGAGGCTAATATTCAATAAGTTATTTTCAGCAAAAGATTTATTTTCTCCCTCAAATTAATCAATAATATGAATAAATGTTAAAGGGTGTGCAAAAGTTTGTACACTTTAGTTACAACATGGCTTTTCTTGCTAACGTTATTAGCACACAGGTTCAAATTAAGGACACAAACCCGACACTCTTTAATCATATAGATGATTAATAATACTACTACTACTAATAATAACGCGCCCGGTTTAAAAACATTATACATTTATTTATTTAATTTCTTATTTAATACTTTATCGCTGTAAAACGAGGTCAAGTTGAAAACACTTTTCAGCATCACTGACAGAAATGCGACACACACCATTAAACAGTTTCCCACGAGCTTCCCGTGTGCTGTTTATGCGTTAGACCTGGAGTTTATTTTACTCACCATGTCTAAAACCGATAAAATTACTGAATAAATTAATCTCTGCACAAAACTTCCCTCCAGTTTTCTTTCAAGCGTCGTGACAAAATGGAGGAGGAGTGTCTCTCCCCGCCTACACATGGGCCCTGAGAGATCCTCAACACACACACACACACAGACCTGAGACTCACTACACCTTCAACACATTCACAAATCATCAGCTGGTGACATTGAAAAAATGAATATTCTGTGGCCACAATTTACTAGGCCGTGAGAATGAGATAGTCTTAGTAAGTCAGGCCACAACATACTATTTTGTACTTTGGGAACAAGATAGTGTAATGTGTGGCCTTGAGATACTATGTTGTGGTCACTACTTAGTAAGCCGTGAGAACGAGATAGTATATTGCTTGGCCACAACATACTATTATGTGGCCACAACTTACCAAGGTGTGGGAATGAGATAGTGTAATGCATAGCCATCAGATAGTATGTTGTGGCCATGACCTACTAAGGCCTAGAAGTTTTCAAGATGCTAAATGCTATGAGCTTATTAAGTTGTGGCCACAACTTTCTCATGGCCATGCATTAAACTATTTTGTTCCCACGCCTCAGTAGGTCGTGTCCAAACATACTATCTTAGTAATTCGTACACATTATTTAGTTTTTCTCCCCGGTGTAACTAGAGAGTCTCCGTAGTAAGTTTATGGCATGAAATATACCGCAGATTCTGACAGTTATAGCTGTTTATTTATGACATACAGTAAATAAACAGGTCTGTAGATGCCTTCAATTGTTCTTCTCATGACACCACATTTGTCTTAATTTCTAAACGAATTTAGTTACACGGAGCAACACCTGAGGAACCAAGTTCGGAGCTCGCATGGAGGAGAATTTATTTTAATGTACCATCAGTCCTGTATCACGCAAACAGTAAAGTATCCTGAGACCATTTATGTGAGGGTTTGATTCTCAGCCATAAGGCAGAAGTGATAACTAAGTGTCTCAGGGAACAAAACATTAGAATTGTGGGTCCATGGCCAGGAAACGCCCCAGACATTTGCAACAATCCCATTGAAAACTTGTGGTCAATCCTCAAGAGGAGGGAGGAAAAACAAAAAAAATAATTGTAGGGTCAACAGTCTACATAAACATAATGTAATTGTCAATAAAAGCCTTTGACACTTATGAAGTGCTTGTACTTATACTTCAGTACACCAGAGTAACATCTGACACAAAGATCTAAAAAACACTGAAGCAGCAGACTTTGTAAAAATTAATACAATATTTGTGTCACTCATTACTTTCAGCCACAGCTGTACATAATTTCCCACGTAATCTCCTTGATTTTCAGAACACTTTGTCCATCTGTCAACAAGCTTTTGTATTTCCTCATTTAAGAAAAACGTTTTAGGCTGAGATGAGAGCCACAATGCACCACTGTCTTCACTCTTTCATCAGAAGTGAATCTTCATCCTTGCAGGGCTGCTTTCAGGTGACGGTCAGATGGAGCGAGATCAGGACTATAAGGAGGCTTTACCACCTCAAAACAAAGTGTCGACAGTGAGTGCAGAAGTATACGTTCGTGCATCGTCACCGTCATCGAGTGCGGATCATTTTGGACTCACCCTCGTACACGAAGGATCGGGGTATTAGTCGTCAGTTCCGCAGAGAAGCTGCATCATATGTTTACAACAACACTCCGTGGAGAGAATGATGATCATACCCCAAAGCACACAGAGTTAGGCAAGAGCAATAACGCCTTTTTATTCTTCTGGAGTTAATATCATTCCAACATCCGACACGTGCAATGCCATACAGCTACCTTGAGGGCTGATAGAATTTAAACAAAGGACACAAGAGAGAAAAAAAAAGGTACAGTTCACATATCAATGATTTTTTTTAAAAAAAGGTGGAAAACATAATTTAGCAAAAATCAGACATTGCAATCTGGGTTAAAATTATATAGAAGAAAAAAAAAAACACTGGAACAGAAGAACGACATGGACATGTACCGAGGCACCGGATCATAAACAATCAAAAGAGAGAAAGCGAGGTTACTGACAGCTCATATCGATTACATTTCTCTTTCCGTCTTATTTAAGACACATGGTGTGTGTGTGTGTGTGTGCGCGCCAGTGCCCTCTTCTTTATCACCGTCATTATGCAAACAGTGAGAAAGAACAAGAGAAGTCTGAACAGTGATGAAGATTTGAGTAGTATTAGGAGTCAGGCTACATGTACAGTCTGTGACGGAGTTATATGCAGTGGTTTGGGGTGATGAGAGGATTTATCAAATAAACCGGTATGATTTATATTTTAAAGTAACTTACAGTAAATAGGAAGCTAAATTTAATGTGCAAAAAAAAGTTTGTGTCACATGATACAGGTGTACAGACATATTAAGAATTCAAGCCTAAGAGAACAAAGAGATGATGAACTGGGGTCCGAGTTTAAAGGGAGTTTGGATCCCACAGGACAATCGACCCAAGTTCACAAGTGCAGAAATCCAGCAGAATGTCTGATCCTCTTAGACAGAGTCAAAGCATAAAGATCAGACACAATTTATTTTAGAGTTCAAAGGTCAGCCGGGTTAACGATGGTAAAATCAGAGTCCTTGCTGTTAGTGCTGCCATCTTCTGGGCTGGATGATCCAGAGGTGTTTCCCATGAGAGGGTCCTGAAACTCTGTCACCCCAAAGCTCCTCCCCTGCTTGAAGGGCGTGGCAATCTCGCCGTCCGCTGGAGGAAGATCCCCATCCTGAGACACCAGGATGTAGTCGTCCCAGTTTTTCCCCTCAGCAAACTGTAGTGAATAAATAAGGGTGTGTTATTTTAAAAACGCACACATGATAATTGAAAATATATAAAACTTTATCTAATGGCAATTAGGTCTTCAGTTATTGGAAAACTATATAAGTAAAATAAAAGTTTTGTCTGTACATTGTTCAGACCAAGGGGGAAGTTATGAGCAGTTTTGTAAAAGATTATAAACCACAAGTTTTGACAGCGTAAAACTTGATTTTTGATTTCTCATCTGTGATTCACTCTCTGATTACCTAACAGGGAGTGTATTTGACTGACGACTAAAGAATGACATGTACGTGGACTTCAAGCTGAAATAATAATAATATCACTGATTACATTAAAGATTAGCAGATTATTTTTAGTTTTAACCTTTTATTAGGTTATTTCTACAAACTCTTTAACCGTCAACAACGTGTACTAACGCTAGTCATAATTAGTGTTTTTTTTGCATATGTGTGTGTTTATTACAATAACCTAAAACATTTCAAAGATGTTCAGCTGTTTATCTTTAGGATGAAATAAATTTGCCTGGTCTCACTCGCAATATACACCAGAGATCTCGTTATATCCGCGTCATCATGTGAACGCTACACGTGTAATCCTGTCTAACCTGCGGCTTTGTGGTATGTGCCCCCTCACTTGGCATAGTTGTCTTTTCCAGCCTCTCCATTTCCTTCTCCTGCTCAGAGAGATGGCTGATGTCCAGCTGAGGTCTTGCCTGAACGCTGTCCGTATCCGTGACAGCAGCTGTGGATCCGTCTTGCTGAAGTGTGTTCTGGCCGGCAGAGCAGTAGTGATCATCTGCTATCGTGATCTCCTCATTCTCCTCAGCCTCCAGCTGACTCTGATTAAAGCGCAGCGCTCCCTTTAGGATGTCTTTAATCTGAGGACAGATCACATCATGATAAGTGAAACCTTCAGCACGAGCTCACATAGAGAACAGAATCGAATTGCTCTACTCTGCGTGAGGTGTTTAAAGGGTTAGGACAAACCTGCTTAAGTCCAGCAAGTGACACCAGCACCTCGTCCTCCTTCTGCAGATGCTCCTGCAGGATCACGTCCTGAATCTTACCTGCTCATCGTGTAAAGAAACAAAGTGTTGTTAGCAAATGACAAACATAATTTTTTTTTTCATAAGTGTTCTCATTAACTCACCGATGTGCACATTCATCATCTTGGCACAGTATTTGCTCATGGCCTCCAGATCATTGATCTGTCCCTGCAGTAAGGACACCTGCGCCTCCAGCTCCTCCTGGAGACACACATCCATGTGTATCAAAGACTATAAACTTATAACAGCAAGTTCAACTGTTCATCTTTTCACACTAATGTTATCACATTTACTCAACAAAAATGCTCAAACATCTAATAAGCACCAACTTTTATGTACAGTGTGTCTCAAAATAATAGAATATTGTAAAAAGTGTTTATTTCTGGGGTTACTTTAAAAAGTGAAACTCTCATTTTAAATCCAGTACATGTAAAATGGAATATTTCAATCTTTTTTTTTTGTTTTAATTTTGATGATTATGACTTACAGCTCATGAAAAACAAAAATCCAATATCTGAAAAATGTAAATATTTTATTTACAGTGAGAGTAAATTACTATTCATACAGTATAAACACTGTGCATCTCTCAGTGTAGTTCTGCTGTGATGTGCAATGGCATCTGCTGGAGTTGGTCCACTGTGTTTTATTGAGTCCGAAGTCAACACAGCCGCCTACCAGATGATTTTATTGCACTTTCTGCTTTCGTCTGATGACAAGCTTTATAAAGAGGTTGATTTCCTTTTCCAGCAGGAATGAACTTATTAACTAACACTGTGCCTGATTGGCCAGTCCACTCATCTATCCTGGTACCTATAGGGAATCCATGGACCACCGCCAAGACCCGACCCAACAATACAGACGAGCTGAAGGCTGATATCAAATCAACCTGGTCCTCAGTCAGACTGATCGTCTCGACACGACACATCAATGCTAGCATTTGTGCTAAAGAACCAAACTGTTGATTACATACATAAACCTTTTTTTTTATTTTTTATTATGCTTTTCTTGATTGATCTTAGGAAATATTTGTGATGCTGGATTAGATTAGATTTTTATATGAGATGTTATTTATAATTATTTTAGGTTATAATTATAGGGAATAATTATCGAACTGAAAACGAAAAAGGCTTGAAATATTAGATTTTATCCTTCAATGAATTTAGAATAAATAAGTTTCACTTTTTAAATGTAATTACAAAAAAATATACTTTTCACAATATTTTAATCTTTCACACAGTGTACTGTAAACTGCTCTTATGGTTGTTTAGATGTAAATTAAAGTTGTTGTGGATTGTGGGACAAACTGATATATATATTTTTTTATTCTGTAAAACTGCTTTGTGACAATGACTGGTGTAAAAGCAGTACAGAAGTAAATGAATGTGGATGACGGGAGCATGGAGACGAGGACTGAAGGCTTGAGAAGGTAACTCTCACCAGGTCCTTTTTGCCTATGGATTTGCTGTGAGAACGTGAACGACTGATGTTGAAAAACAAATCTTTCTTGGTGGCTGAGAGAGGCGGGGATGACGTGCTCGAGTCCCGCCCCTTGGAAGCAGAAAGAGGCGGAGATGACATGGTCTGGTCCTTCCCACCTGACAGACTCTCGACACTCGGGGAGGAGCTCACAGTCCTGGACATCTGACCTGAAAAACGAGCAGCAGAAACGATGAGGCGGCGAGAGAAAAGGAAGTAAGACTGCAGCTCGTAAGTGAGGGGAACCAGAACGGTGCCGGGTAATTTGATGGTTACACTACATGGCCAACGGTACATGGACATCTGACCTTCACACCCAAACTGTTAGCCAAAGTTTACAGCATACAGTCGTATAGAACGGTTCTGTATGCTCCAGCATCTCGCTCAAACATCTACAAGTCTCACAGGACAGTGGAGCACACTAATACCCAGAATAAAACCGGGGAGGTGTGAATGTGTCCACAAACTTTGGCCATATAGTGCATTTGTGATATAATCTGAAATACAGCGAAAACAGAAGAAAACAAATGCACTGCAGAGGAAGACATGCAAAATCAAGCATTTAAATAAAAAAGGGGAACATTAAGATAAAACACACTGGTTCACTCTCACAGTCTGAAAACACAGCATGTGATACTTAACTGAGTGGTTTACACTAGAGTCTAAAAACAGCTAAAAACGCCTCTATACACTGATGACGTCAACCGATTCTAAACCGTATGTATGTATTTATGTATGGAAGGGGTGTAAGATGAATTCCAGGTTTTAATAGGTACACTAGAATCACATAAAATCGATGCCATTTTCCCGATAACTTCAGACACTGTCTTGTGAAATTATTAAACCACCTTCTAAGAACAGGAAGGTATTTACATCTATTTACAAAATAAAAATGTAAAAGCACATTTCTTAGAAGATCTGAGAAACTACAGCAGAATAAATGTAATTATTTCTGGAGTTCTTAAGGTGAAAATGTGTTGTGATTCGAATTTTTCCATAAGAAATCTAAAATATTCCAGTATTACAATAAAAATGACAGATTATGAGGTAGCTTTTGAATGCATGCCAGAGTCAATTCTGTTATTATGCGTTGACTCTGGGAAAAAAAAAAAAACCTAAAGTAAAATTCCTAACTTGCTTGGCTTGGCTTTCTACTGACGCGAACAAGTTTTGAACAGCTGCATTCTTTTTGGCTCATTTGTTTTTATGCCAAAAATGCTTTGTACGCCGATGTAAATTTCTTGCAAAATTCATTCATAAAGTGAAAATTCGTAAGACAGGGCATCCGTATACTGAGGCTCCGCTGTACTGAAACACGCTGTTTGAACCCTGAATTAACGGAAGTGCTGCAGAAGCTCCAGGTTTACAGACGATACTTACTGAACTAACATGGGAACATGTGGCTTACAACTGAGAACTGTGAATTATTGATAAAATGACCAGTTTGCTGAGATGGAAGGGATTCTTATCTCTTTTCTTCCCCCAGAAATAGCCATGTGCATCCTTCTATTCAGCCATACCACTAGTTAGATGTGCGTGTCTAACTAGTGTAAGTTAGATGTGCGTGTGCAGACTGTGTTATATCAGAAAGCTGAATTTCATTACTGTAATCAGTAAAGGTAAAGGTAATAATAAAGGTATAGTATATCATTTGATGTGATTTGGTTTGAATTCATTTCCGCTCAGTTGCTTTTATTAAACATGCAGCTTATGCAGTGATCACGTGACACATGCAGACAACACAAGGAAAGCAGACAGCTACACGCTAAAGCGCAAAACACAGCAGCTGAAGGAAGCATTACCTGGCATGTCCGAGAGTATCTGGCTGGGATGAGAGATCTGAGAAACTCCAGGAGAACCTACATCTGACAGACACGTGGAATGAGGCATGTCATAAGTGTCACAAGGCACAAACACACCACACACCACAGGGCTTCACACATCACACACTCACGTGAGAGAAAGAAAAAGCAACAACAATCCAAACTAACAAATATGCCAATGTCCACTATAGAGCCAAAAGTTTGTGTACCCTTGACCATCACACCCATGTGCATTCTGAAGCACACGTCTCTCTGTGCTGTTCACTGGCACCGAGAGGTCCGGACCCTTATCCAGTCTGGCGACGGTCCTGTGAGATCCACACAGCTAACTCCATGAAGACATGATTCATTAAGGTTGGAGAGAGAGAACCTGAGTGTCCTGCATAGATCCCTGACTGAACTCAACCCTACTTTTGGCGTCCTCGACATCCCGTCACCAGCCCCTGATCTCGATAATGAACACACCTCTCCACATCCACTGGTCAGGGCCCTTAACCCTCAATTGCTCAAAAAAGAGATAAAATCAAGTCGCTCTGGATGAATGCCGAATGCTCAGATGTAAATGTACTCTAGTGGAAATCATTTCCAAAAGTATGTAGCGCTTTATAACAGCAAACAAATCTAGAATGAAATGTTGAACAAGCGCAGGCATGATTGTCAGGGGCGCACATATTTTTGGCATATTTGCTGATGGTCAATGTGTGTGTGTGTGTGTGTGTGTGTGTGTGTGTGTGTGCGTGTGTGTGCTTATCAGTACCGCTCTACTGGAATGTACTCTCACCTTTACTCAGATGCACAGGCATGCTCTCAGACTTCAGCAGACGCTGCTGCGCCACATGCACCGGTGCGCGAGACGGCGCGGGGTTAGCGGGCTGCTCGGGTAAAGCCCGAGGGAGCGGAGGTTGTGGAGATGGAGCTGAAAGCACTTCAGTGACCAGAGAGACGCCGGTGGGGCCGGTCCCCATGGGGGCGATGAGCTTCCTGCCGAAGTTAAGCAGAGAGCTGGAGACCTTGTTGATGTTGAGGGGAGCCACCCTGGGGTTAACAGCACTAAAATCCAGAGAAGAGAGAGAGAAGAGATACAGAGAGAGAGAGAAGAGAGAGAGACAGAGAGAGAGAGAGAAGAGAAACAGAGAGAGACGAGAGAGAGAGAGAGAGAGAGAACAAGAGAGAGAGACAGAGAGAGAAAGAGAGAGAGAGAAGAGAGAGAGTGAGAAAAGAGAGAGAGAGAGACAGAGAGGGAGAGAGACAGATGGAGAGAGAGACAGAGAGAGAGGGAGAGACAGAGAGGAGAGAAAGAGACAAAGAGAGAGAGAACAAGAGAGAGAGAGAGAGAGAGAGACAGAGAGAGAGAGAGAGAGAGAGAGAGAGAGAACAAGAGAGAGAGAGAGATAGAGAGAGAGATAGAATAAATACAATCCCCTGAAAATGCTAGTGGTTAAAGTGATGGTCCAAACATCTCTTAAGGACAGAAGTAAATGTGCGTCTGTACTACTTTCTGTTCTGGCAGCCTCCTGTATCAGTTCTTAGGTATTTGGGTGTTTTAACCTTTATGTGTTTCTTTTACAATCAATCATTTATTAACTTTAATCGTACCGTGCACTGTCCCCGTAGTCAGAGCCGTGGTTTTTGTAGAACTCAAGGTTCTGCTGGAACTGATAGTTCACTGGTCTTGGATTCTTCTGAAAGAAAAAAAAAATACAGTATGTTATGTGAAGAAAGCAAGGTCACACTCGCGCGCACACACACACACACACACACACACACACACACACACACACACTATTATTCAACAATAAATATTCACATACACTCTGAATATTTATTGAGTTCAAACATTTCTTTATTCTTTAATAACACCCGTGTCGTCTCTATACTACTTACGTAATGTGGTATTTCCTATCTAACACGTGACCACATTCTCGCTGCAACAAGCTGTGAAACCCGCGTGTGGTAATCAATGGAATTTTCACAGCTGCAGAGACGTTTTGCTAAACACTTAAAAGTAAACCCTTTTTGCAAAATATCATGGCACATATTTGTGTGTGTGTTTTATCAGATATGCATTACATAATATCCCTCACAAGCTCCTGCATGTAGACCCTTTTAGACCCTAAAGGACTGAATGGAGGCGTTCATCAGAAACGCTGGTGTTTGTATTTCACACTTCATATCGGTAAAGTGTTTTTAAGGTGAAACGTCGTATTTTGAAACACATTGTCCCATAAGAAATAATATAAATGCAGAAATCCGTTCCAGCCACTCAAAAATATCACCAATATTACCAATGTCCAACACTATAATCATATTTTTGCATATAAAAACAATTAAAACATTAAGAAAAGACATGAAAATGAAGTAAAATATGAAATAAATAAACATTAAACCTCACTTAACATTAATTAATGATTCCTCTCGGCAGCAGCTGCTTTCAGCTGCTTTTCAGAACCGAACTGAACGCGGCTCACTGTATTGGGCCCCACAGTGCTACAGTATGATTTCCCTACATCTTGCAGAAAAACCCACAAGCTTCGCTTAGCTTTTTTTTTTTTTTTGAACGACTCCGGGATGTACGTGCAACTTAGCCAGCGTTCGGTTCGGCTCGATTTGTTTGTTTCTTACAAAATCTTAATTCTTAAGCTGAAAAATTGGTGAGGCAGGTGCTCCAATCAGGATTTTTGGGGCTGATCACCGATCACTAGCAGCTGTATCGGCCGATACCGATCGCCGATTACAGGGTCTACTCGAAGCCTTATCATGTAGCATTATTTATTAAACTATATCTAACAACAATGTAAATTAAGTATTGAAATTACAAGAAGAGGAATATCATGAATTGACAACTGTACATATTGGCAAGCAACATGTGCAACACGTCATCTTAAAACATAGAAGTCTGTTCTTGGTTAGTAATTGGGAACAGCTTGGAGCTTGGCAAATACAACTTTCTTGTAGATAAAATAACAGACAAGTAGGACGTGAGTTGCCGGTGTTATGCGCTAAAATGCGACCCCCACCACAGATTGCCCCCCCCCCCCTTATAATCTCTATCAGCTATTATATCAGAACAGAAATTCATAGGTTTATTATTATCAAATATGATATCACTATTATAATTTACCCTAGGCACATCACAGGTGTCAAGACCATTAATAATTCTGGTATGTTTAGATGCTGTCTTCCCCACTCTCATTGATCACTCAGGTTTGTTGACGGTGAGGTGATTGGTTGCTTTACATCTCAGGGAGCCCTCATGTCTGTGTTTCCTTCTGGCTCTCCCTTTTAGTTATGCTGTTATAGTTAGTCCTGCCGGAGTCCCTGCTTGCACTTTGCACTAAATATACATTCACCTTATACATGTTGACTGTGACCATACCTAACTGCCATCTCTCCTTATTTTCTGTTCTCTCCTCTTCTGCTCTCTCTCTCTCTCTCTCCCTCTCTCCTTTCCCTCTCTCTGTCGAGCTATACATGTCACTCCTGAGTTGCCAGTGATCCAGACCCCTCTGCCCTCTGGACCGGTCTAACCCGTCCTGGAGTCCTGCTTCTGGTTGGAGATCTCGTCGCATGGATGCCCCGTGTGGTCTGCCTGGATTCGTGTGGTGGCTGGGGATGGCTTCCATGAAGACTGTCCTGTTATCGATTGATGCTCTGGGGACCTGTGACTTCAGTTGTTCGATAGCTCAGGACTGGAATCTCCTACAGTCTACCTGAGCCTCCAGGAACAAACTGGACTCCTTTTAATTTTAATTTTAAACACATCTCCTGTTATACTGAACTCCAGTACACATTATTATGCTGATCAATCCCTGCTATCCGTTATCACCCAGATGAGGATGGGTTCCCTGTTGAGTCTGGTTCCTCTCAAGGTTTCTTCCTATTACCATCTCAGGGAGTTTTTCCTTGCCACCGTCGCCCTCGGCTTGTTCATCAGGGACAATCTTATCATTTTGATTCATACACATTGCATACAAACTTACTTCTTTTATTGTGTAAAGCTGCTTTGCGACAATGTCAATTGTTAAAAGCGCTATATAAATAAAATTGACTTGACTTGACTTAATACAAATTCTCATATAATGTTTTCTGACACATTTATTTTGCAGGGATTTGTCATGTAAATGTATAATGTCATGTATAATGTTTGCACGAAATAAATATTTGTTATGAAAACTTACACTAAATAATTTTTATTATAAAATAAGCTATATAAAAAATCCATCTTGTATATGAAAAAAATATTTAGGAAAAAAAATCCTATTCAACATGTATTTTTTTTATATTGCTTATTTTATAATCAAATTCGTTTGGTCTAATTTGTAATTCAAAAACCTATACATTTCTGTTGATTATATGGGGGGGGGATCTGTGGCAGGGGGGGCATTTTAGCGCATAACACCGGAAGTTCTGCAAGGTCTGCAAACATCTGCGAGGACCGCCAAAAAAAATTAAACGTGTAATTTTTCATGTTTAAAAAAATTTACGTTCGACAAACATGTTTAATTTTTCGCGCGGAAAGATGGAAACGTAATCACAGCGCCAAAACTCGCGGTGAATCATGATGAACTGTACTTTCGGCCACCGAGCGAAACCGCGTATGTGAGAGAGGGGAATAACCGAGAGCTGAGTGAGTGGCGGCGCGCGAGTTACTGAACTCTTCCGCTCTCTCAAATGTCTGATGAGGTTCATGTTAAAATGCTTTGGGTGCTTCCCGCCTCGTGGAATTGTCTTGTTACAAAGGTTGCAGATTGCTAATGTATTGTTTTTTTCACACAACACGTAGAATTGCCAGACCGGTGAAGCCATTTTAGCAGCGCTCAAAAAAAAGTTGTCCCGCGTGTTTTGCGTCATCTGATCGGCTTTTCTATATCGGCCATTATAGAGACTGCCGATCAAACTTCCCAAGGCTATTATCGGCCGATTATGATCGGCGACCGATCAATCGTAACACCCCTACTCAAAACCTCAACAAAAACAGGCTTATATGCCTAAAAATGCCTAAAGCGAAACATTTCACAACAAAAGATTCTGACACCATGACATGCAACAAACGTCTTTCAACAATTGCATGTAAAAGCGGGAAACACTTTACTCCCAATGGAACACGTTCAACATGTTTAACAGCATGTGTTCATCAGGTGGTGGTGAGATGCGGGACAGAGGGACAGCCTTGCCATATCGTCTGCACTTTCAAACACGAAGAGTTTTCTCTTGTTACAGGCAATAAAGTCAGGAGATGTGTCGTGTTTTTCCACATAAAGTAAATTTGGTCACGTTTGGGCGAAAGAATGGCTGAAATCTGAAGCTGGTTTGTAGCGTAACAAGAATACCAACTACTTTACTGTTTTTGGGTCGTATGTAAATTAGGTGTTTCGTATTAACTCATATTTCTGTATCGATTTGGCACTGGTGTCGTAAAAACCCCAGACGATACTCAAACCTCATATAATCATATAATTCTGTTTAAAACACAAGTTCAGTGGATTCTCGCTGTCCTGAACTCCTGAATCCACTGGAGGCAGGATGTCCTTACTGTCTTCTACTGACACTAACCCACATTCAAATCAGGAAACACTTCTGTCTCCGCCTGGGCTCCGCCCACAACAAAAGATTACTGTGTTTATTAATACCAAGCAACACCCTGCTCAAATCTGTAGGTCTAGTGTGTGTGTGTGTATATGCACTGATACCTTCGGGTCTCTCAGGAACAGAGCTTTCTGCAGGAGAGCGTGAATGTCCCCGACAGCTGGGTAGTGCATCAGGAGACTGAGACACGTCTGGAAACTACTGGCGATCACTAATTACAGGGAATAATTTATTAGAAATGTGTTTAACATCATCTAAACTTAATATAATGACGTCTTTTCTCCCTTGAGTTAATATTTAAAAACCACAAGAAAAGGAAGCAGCAGTGAAGACCCATGAAGACCTGGTTACTGAGATGGTCAGTGCTGTCTTTAAACATCTTCATCACTAAATAATAACAGTGAAACTGGTCGTGTTTGTGTGAATATTTGCAGGTTCAGAGGATTTACTGAGTCACAGGACTGCAGCTTTCACGCTTATACAGACAACCGTAGAGCATCAAAACATAAACTAAGCAAACTGATTTCAAAGCGATTTGCAGGACAACTCAAATGCTGACCAGCGTATAAATAATATCTAATTCAGAATAAACAAACATGCTGAGGACTGACGCGCGTCTCTGATGTAAAGCAGCATGGCCACAAAGACGTAATCCACCAGGTCCAGAGTGATGCTGTCTGCGAGCAACGCGTCCCACACCACCAGGAGGTCCTGCAGAGGAAACTCCCTGCCGAACAGCAGCCGCACCCAGCGACTGGAACACACACACACACACCAGCACACACACACACAAATCATCAGTCGCATGTGGTGTTTTCAGACCTGCCTGCTACAGTCTGCTACTCTCTGTTGTTTTGGCCCTTGTTTGCGATCGCACTTGTGTGTGGACCGACGCAAACTTTATCATAAGAAGCTCACTTGGTGGTAGAAGGTGAACCGACCTCAGTCTACAATCTGTGACTATAAGGTCGACACCTCGGGTGTGAGCTAAGAGGCTCCTGGAGTTACAAAGCAAACGTCTTCAGGTTCAGAAGTCAAAGTTCAGAAGGCTGCAGCTCGTCTTTGTAAGGTGTGAAGGAGTATCGCGTTTTTAAACCGTTTTCTCCAAGTCTGTTCAGCATCCAGTTGTTGTGGTTTTGTTTGGTATTTTGTCCAGATTCTTCATGTGTTTAGATTCTCGTTCCTGCCCCAGAGTTCCATTTTCTCCATGAGAAATGAACCTAAACCCGAGGAGAAACTGCTTCACTAGTAAAATGAACTACAGGTTTAAAAACGCCCCACGATTTACCCTTTAATCCCTAAATTATTTGCATTTAAATCAATATAAATAAAATAAAGGTTTTGTCTTTACATCAGTCAGAACTCACTCTTTCAATAATATCTTTACATTTCATACATCAGAGGACCAGAAACCAGTCTCAAAAAAATTCTGTCCATCTGTCCAGCCAGATTTTGTCACTGAATAGAATTTAATGAAACTTCTGCAGTGCTTAGATCTCTGCCTGAAGTTTAATCTGCACCATAAGTGAAATCAGAATGTTGGGTAAAAGTGATGTTATAAACAGTTTATGTACTAATAAGCCACTGTCTCAATGTAAACTAATAATAGATATTAATTAGAAAAGCTAAACTGAATATTTTTACTGGGATTAGTTTATAGTTTTACTACTAAAATAAATTAATTTTAACACACTGGAGTCGTTTAAAATCTACTTTTTTGATTCCTCATCAGTGATTCACTCTCTGATTACCAAACAGGGTTTTATTTAGCTGATGACGAATATAAACTTTCTGTACCCTCTCTTTCCCATTGATTGTAATAAGATGAAATGACAGTAGATTCAAAATCTTGCTGAAAAGCTCAGTACATTTTCTACAATTTCCTAATATTTAGCCACAGATCCAGGGAAAACAGCACAGCACAGCCACACTGTGAATAATTTCGAGAGCGCCACCTGTAGGATCACTGAGGAACTGCAAAATATTACCACCTCAAATGCAAATATATACAAACAAATACTACAGTTTAAACATTTGCTTTTGGAGTCACTGTGAGTGATACCTGAAATATTTGCCACTGAAAAGAATTGCGATATGTTACACCCCCCCCCCCCCCCCCCCCCCTCTCTACATGTTACAGTGTGTATGTGCTGCACTCACATGCCGTATATCTGAGGAGCGATCTCCAGGCGGTTCAGGTGCATGTGCAGTTCGATATCGTGCTTTTTCACCAGCTGGTCCTGAATCCGGTTGACTTTGGTCACGATGGCCACGGAAGGCCCAAGGTCCTGAGGTCTGGCGAACGGAATGCTGGTGAGCATCTCCTCCTTTCCCTGCAGCATCAACACAACGTTCACACAACATCACTACAACACGGTGGCACGCAGCGTCTGACAGGTGGGGAAAAAATGAAAGTGCAGCTGGGACACACCTTGCGCACCTCCCGCTCGAAACTGGAGAACCAAGGCTCTGCTGTCTCCATGAGTTGTGAGAACATGGCACTGTGGGTGACGCAGAATGAACGGGTGAGTCATTACAGCGCTGGAAACATCGGTCAGGGTTAAGAGATCAAACACCACCGACGTGGCGTTGAAGATGCCTCCGACACAAACTTCTCATTACAAATGCCCTTAAAGTATATTTTAACAGCAATCAAAGGAAAACTATTCCAGAGATTTGTCTTTGCCTGTAAAATGAGACGCTGCACTAATGAGCTGCTCACTTAAAGACATGGACGACCCAAAAGCATAATCTATAAGTAAGTAATGAAATTCAGCAGGGTTACTCACTATGCATCATGCTCCTGAAACTTTGGATCCAACACCACCTTCATCTCCTCACTATAAAACACGTATAGAATAAAAAAAATTATATCTAAATAGCTGCATTAATTGTCAGTGAACAGATCCATCAGATCTTTCTATAAACTGTAAATAAGCAAATTGGTCATGTTTTGGTCCGAACTCGCTGTTTCAATTATATCTTTATGTTTCATACATTGGAGGACCTGAAATCAGTCTTAAAAAATGTCTGCCTTTAGGTCTGCCTTTATAGAAGTTAATGAAACTTTGCCAGTATTTAGGAATCTTCTGGACTTAAACCTGCACCATGAATGAAATCAAACTGTTGAGTAAAACTGAAGTCATGTGCAGGATTATGTTACAGCATTTCTGGACAAATTTAACATTTTTTCCCCTCAAGGTGGGTGTGGCTATACAGAAAGACACTCAGACATGTATGTGGACTTCAACCTGAAATAATATCACAGATTATATTATAGCTGATCAGTTACTTTTTGCTTTAATCTTTTAACTGTTTCTACAAACTCTTCCCACAAATCTGCTATAAACACTAATCAGTAAGAGTCGAGTGTTGGAGAATCATCGAGGTTAAAGATAAGAACAGGGTGTGGCATGACACGGTGGGCGGGACAAACCTGGGGCTGCCGGTCTCACTGGCGTGCTGAAATGCCTGATGATCAGAGTGCAGAACGAACACTATCGGAGCTAACAACTCATGCATACCCTGGAGAGATAAAGAGAAAAATTATTATAATAAAATTCAAAGTCAGAGCAGGGTTGGACAGAATACCAGATCATTACAAATAGATTTTTTTCAGCGAGGTCTGAATGACTGATACACATTGAGGTTTAAGGGGACAGGAAGCGAAAAGAAGAGCAGTTTCAGCAAACATCACGCATGAATGAGATCACCTGTTTATAGAGCAGCTGCTCGTTTTCTCGTGCGTAGCAGAAAAGGATATCAGTCAGTTTCGTTCGAACATCATCCTCCTGGAAAAAGCGCATCTCTGGAAACCTGTACAGAAAAAGTCACATGTACATACAGTATTACCTGCAGCATAGGAGATTCCTGCTGAAATATCACATGTTCTTACGGTTGTTTTTAAGATCAGCTTTCATTTTATGATTTCATAATACTTGCTCTAGACCATGGTGTACACCACACGGACAAAAGTATTCGGCCAAACCTGCAATGACGTTGTATACAAATACATTTACTTTAATATGGAGTCGTTCCTTCTTTTGCAGCTATAACAGCTTCCACTCTTCCACAAGATGTTGGAGTGTTTCTGTGTGAATTCGTATCCATTCATTCTGTAGAGCATTTATGAGGTCAGACACTGATGATGTAAGAAGCCCTGGCTCACAGTCTCTGTCCCAGTTCATCCCAAAGGTGCTGGACGGGGTTGAGGTCAGGGCTCTGTGTTAGGGCCGGACGAGTTCTTCCACACCTAACTCATCAAGCCTCGTCTTCATAGTCCTTGCTTTGTGCACTGGGACACATGGAGAAGGGTCTTCCCCAAACTGTTGGAAGCATAGCATTGTCCAAGATGTCTTGGTATCCTGAAGCATTAAGATTGTTCTTCACTGGGGATAAGATGCTTGACTGAAACAAGCAAATTCATTAATTAACAGGTTTGGACAAATACTTTTGTCCATAAAGCGCATACAGTTGTGTAGAGTTATACACAAGTCAGACTTAATGTTAAAGCCACCTGTATAATATTGGGTATTTCCCCTGACATGCCGAGGCCTGGATTCCACTAGACCTCTGAAGGGGAGTGTGTGTGTGGTATCTGGCACCAAGTCGTCAGTATCAAATCCTCTAAATGTTAAATGTAAAATCCTCTAAAATCAGTTAAATGTAACCCAATTCCGATTTTTTGCTCATATGTGACACATATCGGATATTTTCTATGTCAGTGTAAACAGGAAAAAAAAACGCAAGCATTCCGATATTTTGAGATCGGTTTCAGGCCTGCTTCATATGTGGAAATAAATCAGATATAAATCAGATATGTGCTGATGTGATTGTCGTGTAAACAGACAGATCGGATTTTCTGAGGCATTGCGTTCTGTACGTCATTAAAACTGCGACTTCTTCGCGGTTTAATGACGTACTCAGGCACACCGAGGTGCTGCTCAACCCAAACAGATGGGGCGTTATATTCCTACCACAATTCTGAGCGCGCAGTTCGACATTTTGAGAGGAAGCAAAGCATTCTATGCGCGTGCAGTGTCTACCCTGTTTGCTCAACATGTTCTCCGCGCACGCTACACTCTGCCTGCGCACGCTCGCTCAACTTCGTCCAGTGTTACAAAACTGCCACAATACCAGCCAATCACAGACTTCCACACAACGCTTCTGATTGGCTGTTCCTTCTCTATCAGTGTGGCAGTTTTGTAACAGAGTTGAGCGAGCGCGGAGAACATGTTGAGTGAGCAGACGAACTGCATGCGTAGAATTGAGCTATTGAGTCCCTTTAAGTATGCGCGATGTTTCAGAC